>JABBOT010000038.1:73250-540876 GCA_016165875.1 Acanthopleura granulata
CCTTACTCCGCCCCCCAAGCCCCTGCCTTCCCACCAACCATCCCTTACTTCGCCCCCTGAGCCCCCACCTACCCACCAACCATCCCTTACTCTGCCCCCCGAAGCCCCCGCCTACCCACCAATCATCCCTTACTCCGCCCTCTGAGCCCCCGCCTACCTACTATATACGATTATGTTGAGGAATGAAAGCATGGTTCATGAGTCCAGCAAATTCTTCACATTCTCCAGTCCTTACCTGCTGTGCTCTCCTTGAAGGGTGTCTTCAGGGTGGTTTCTAAATCAGGGAAGTTTTCACTCAGTGTGTACTGCTGGTAATACTCCACTAGCTCCTGAAAACACAACAACAACATTTTTTCATCATTGAGTGTGTACAGCTGGTAATACTCCAATACCTTCAAACAACACAACATTTCCTCATCACACAGTGTGTACTGATGGTAATACTCCACTAGCTCCTGAAAACACAACCACTAAGCATTTCCTCATCACACACTGTGTACTGATGGTAAAACTCCACTAGCTCCTGAAAACACAACCACTAAACATTTCCTAATCACGCATTGTGTACTGATGGTAAAACTCCAATAGCTCCTGAAAACACAACCACTAAGCCTTTCCTCTTCACGCACTGTGTACTGATGGTAAAACTCCAATAGCTCCTGAAAACACAACCACTTAACATTTCCTCATCACACAGTGTGTGCTGATGGTAAAACTCCACTAGCTCTTGAAAACACAACCACTACACATTTTCTCATCACACAGTGTGTGCTGATGGTAAAACTCCACTAGCTCCTGAAAACACAACCACTAAACATTTCCTCATCACACAGTCTGTACTGATGGTAAAACTCCAATAGCTCCTGAAAACACAACCACTAAACATTTCCTCATCACACAGTCTGTACTGATGGTAAAACTCCACTAGCTCCTGAAAACACAACCACTAAACATTTCCTCATCACATAGTCTGTACTGATGGTAAAACTCCACTAGCTCCTGAAAACACAACCACTAAACATTTCCTCATCACACAGTCTGTACTGATGGTAATACTCCCCTAGCTCCTGAAAACACAACCACTAAACATTTCCTAATCACGCATTGTGTACTGATGGTAAAACTCCACTATCTCCTGAAAACACAACCACTAAATATTTCCTCATCAAACAGTGTGTACTGATGGTAAAACTCCACTAGCTCCTGAAAACACAACCACTAAACATTTCCTCATCACTCAGTGTGTACTGATGGTAATACTCCACTAGCTCCTGAAAACACATTCACTTAATGTACAATGCTGAGGGTGAGATTGATGAAAAGCTTGTAACTTTTACTTCTTGAGAAAAATACATCATACTCATGTCATTCTGTAGTAACACTTAAATACCTAATACTTGGGTGACCATTAACTATGGAAGTATTTGATATCTGCAATGTACAGGCATGTGAATGAATGGCCAGCGCACTGGCCTGATGGTTATGCACAATAATTTTTGCAGAAACAGCAGTAGGTCGCCATCCACATTTGGATTCAATAGCCTCAAAAATTCCCCTCCCCCCCCCCAAAAAATAAAAAGAGTTTTTGTTCCAAATTAGTCGGGGATATTATCAGTATTTCAGACAGCAGAAGAAATGCTTTTCAGGAGATTTCTGGTGATTAAAATCACAACAGGCAGCTTGGATAAATTACATTATTAATGCAGTATTAATAATGTTTAGCTCATTTTTGTCCATAAGAGGAAGTTGTAATAAACTTCGATTCTTATTACATGTATTTTTTAATCAGTGAGATCAGTACACTCTGCTTTCTGCACTATGCCCACTTTCATCCTGTAATTTGCTGGATGACCATGGACATACAAAGCTGGTGACGCCAAGCATGGAGATATTGTTGTATAAAGATGTAGCTCAGCAAAGTCATCATGGCATGATCGGCAAAATCAACATTTAATCGAGAATTTTCAATATCGATATATCATTTCTTGATATCGACAAATTCTTTCATGGAGGAAGAATGTGAATATTACAAAACTGCAGCAAGTGGTTTTACAAATCCAGGTATAAGACAGCTGAAATACATGTAGACCTATTTGCTTTCTGTTGCACTTTTGCTCAGTTGGCTCTTAAATGAAAAAAAAGACATCCACAAACACAAATTTACTTCAGGGGCCCTCTCCTCCTGACTTCTCATAAAAATTCAGGGGCAGGGGCAAGCTTCAGCCTGCACAGCCTCTCCAGCCTGGCTCTGATGTCCACTCCTCCTGAGAGGCGGGGACAAGCTTCAGCCTGCACAGCCTGGCTCTGATGTCCACTCCTCCTGAGAGGTGGGGACAAGCTTCAGCCTGCACAGCCTCTCCAGCCTGGCTCTGACGTCCACACCTCCTGACAGGCGGGGGCAAGCTTCAGCCTGCACAGCCTCTCCAGCCTGGCTCTGATGTCCACTCCTCCTGAGAGGCAGAGGCAAGCTTCAGCCTGCACAGCCTCTCCAGCCTGGCTCTGACGTCCACTCCTCCTGAGAGGCGGGGACAAGCTTCAGCCTGCACAGCCTCTCCAGCCTGACTCTGATGTCCACTCCTCCTGAGAGGCGGGGACAAGCTTCAGCCTGCACAGCCTCTCCAGCCTGGCTCTGACGTCCACACCTCCTGAGAGGCAGAGGCAAGCTTCAGCCTGCACAACCTCTCCAGCCTGGCTCTGATGTCGACTCCTCCTGAGAGGTGGGGACAAGCTTCAGCCTGCACAGCCTCTCCAGCCTAACTCTGATGTCCACTCCTCCTGAGAGGTGGGGACAAGCTTCAGCTTGCACAGCCTCTCCAGCCTAGCTTCGATGTCCATTCCTCTTGAGAGGCAGAGGCAAGCTTCAGCCTGCACAGCCTCTCCAGCCTGGCTCTGATGTCCACACCTCCTGAGAGGTGGGGACAAGCTTTAGCCTGCACAGCCTCTCCAGCCTGGCTCTGATGTCCACTCCTCCTGAGAGGCAGAGGCAAGCTTCAGCCTGCACAGCCTCTCCAGCCTAGCTCTGATGTCCACTCCTCCTGAGAGGTGGGGACAAGCTTCAGCCCGCACAGCCTCTCCAGCCTGGCTCTGATGTCCACTCCTCCTGAGAGGCAGAGGCAAGCTTCAGCCTGCACAGCCTCTCCAGCCTGGCTCTGATGTCCACACCTCCTGAGAGGTGGGGACAAGCTTTAGCCTGCACAGCCTCTCCAGCCTGGCTCTGATGTCCACTCCTCCTGAGAGGCAGAGGCAAGCTTCAGCCTGCACAGCCTCTCCAGCCTGGCTCTGACGTCCACACCTCCTGAGAGGCAGAGGCAAGCTTCAGCCTGCACAACCTCTCCAGCCTGGCTCTGATGTCCACTCCTCATGAGAGGTGGGGACAAGCTTCAGCCTGCACAGCCTCTCCAGCCTGGCTCTGACGTCCACACCTCCTGAGAGGCAGAGGCAAGCTTCAGCCTGCACAACCTCTCCAGCCTGGCTCTGATGTCGACTCCTCCTGAGAGGTGGGGACAAGCTTCAGCCTGCACAGCCTCTCCAGCCTAACTCTGATGTCCACTCCTCCTGAGAGGTGGGGACAAGCTTCAGCTTGCACAGCCTCTCCAGCCTAGCTTCGATGTCCATTCCTCTTGAGAGGCAGAGGCAAGCTTCAGCCTGCACAGCCTCTCCAGCCTGGCTCTGATGTCCACACCTCCTGAGAGGTGGGGACAAGCTTTAGCCTGCACAGCCTCTCCAGCCTGGCTCTGATGTCCACTCCTCCTGAGAGGCAGAGGCAAGCTTCAGCCTGCACAGCCTCTCCAGCCTAGCTCTGATGTTCACTCCTCCTGAGAGGTGGGGACAAGCTTCAGCCCGCACAGCCTCTCCAGCCTGGCTCTGATGTCCACTCCTCCTGAGAGGCAGAGGCAAGCTTCAGCCTGCACAGCCTCTCCAGCCTGGCTCTGACGTCCACACCTCCTGAGAGGCAGAGGCAAGCTTCAGCCTGCACAACCTCTCCAGCCTGGCTCTGATGTCCACTCCTCATGAGAGGTGGGGACAAGCTTCAGCCTGCACAGCCTCTCCAGCCTGGCTCTGACGTCCTCACCTCCTGAGAGGCAGAGGCAAGCTTCAGCCTGCACAGCCTCTCCAGCCTGGCTCTGACGTCCACACCTCCTGAGAGGCGGGGACAAGCTTCAGCCTGCACAGCCTCTCCAGCCTGGCTCTGACGTCCACACCTCCTGAGAGGCAGAGGCAAGCTTCAGCCTGCACAGCCTCTCCAGCCTGGCTCTGATGGCCACTCCTCCTGAGAGGTGGGGACAAGCTTCAGCCTGCACAGCCTCTCCAGCCTAACTCTGATGTCCACTCCTCCTGAGAGGTGGGGACAAGCTTCAGCTTGCACAGCCTCTCCAGCCTAGCTTCGATGTCCATTCCTCTTGAGAGGCAGAGGCAAGCTTCAGCCTGCACAGCCTCTCCAGCCTGGCTCTGATGTCCACTCCTCCTGAGAGGCAGAGGCAAGCTTCAGCCTGCACAGCCTCTCCAGCCTAGCTCTGATGTCCACTCCTCCTGAGAGGTGGGGACAAGCTTCAGCCCGCACAGCCTCTCCAGCCTGGCTCTGATGTCCACTCCTCCTGAGAGGCAGAGGCAAGCTTCAGCCTGCACAGCCTCTCCAGCCTGGCTCTGACGTCCACACCTCCTGAGAGGTGGGGACAAGCTTTAGCCTGCACAGCCTCTCCAGCCTGGCTCTGATGTCCACTCCTCCTCAGAGGCGGGGAAAGCTTCAGACTGCACAGCCTCTCCAGCCTGGCTCTGACGTCCACACCTCCTGAGAGGCAGAGGCAAGCTTCAGCCTGCACAGCCTCTCCAGCCTGGCTCTGATGTCCACTCCTCCTGAGAGGCGGGGAAAGCTTCAGACTGCACAGCCTCTCCAGTCTGGCTCTGACGTCCACTCCTCCTGAGAAGCAGAGGCAAGCTTCAGCTTGCACAGCCTGGCTCTGACGTCCACACCTCCTGAGAGGCAGAGACAAGCTTCAGCCTGCACAGCCTCTCCAGCCTGGCTCTGACGTCCACTCCTCCTGAGAGAAGCTTCAGACTCCACAGCCTCTCCAGCCTGTCTCTTATGTCCATGATGAAAGTAATACACTGTGATGAAATTCATACCTGGCCAAGATATTGGCTGGAGCCTTGCTAGAGGGTACATGTGAAGTTCTGATGCATTTTTTCAACATTTTAAAAATGTGTGATCTTTCCTGATAAAAATATTGGGATAACTGGGCAAATCTGGAGAAAGATAGGGAAAAATAGCGAAATACAATAAATATAAGGAAAAATTCTGTGGTATTCTGTGAACGATGATAGCAAAGTTTACCATGTAGAATGCCAACCATATGATGAGCAAAAGCCCCATAGGTATTGCAGCAGTCTCTCGAGATCACGCCAGTTTCATGGCTCTCACGCCCACAACAACAACAACATTGTTAACCTCTGTGAAATCACGGCAGTTTGCAAGAACCCCTTCCCTGTCTCGTCCAAAACCAGCGTGATATGGAGAGACTTCTGCAATGCCGACTTGGATTATTGGAACGAAGTCAAAGCCAAGGTCACATGCCAAACTATGTGGGGCATCTTTTGGTAGCCTCAGTATGTTGACGGAGTTAATTATGTCCATCACTAGAATTTAGAGACATGTTTCCAGCCCCTACTACAAACTTGCCGTAAATTTGCATGGTGGGATAGACAATCCATAAATTTCGTCTGACAATACATCTGCAACATCAAGTCAACGGCATAAATTTTCACGGTGAATCAATGGGATACCATAAATTTTCAGCGGCAAAACCTACAAAGGGTTACCATAGGTAACTTTGTGAGGCCCAACATGGGTTACCATGGAAAAAATACATTCACATCCCTGGATGCAGTATGTGTTTTATGGCTTGCTTGATTTACCCTTAAACCATGGAAGTATTCGACATCTGTGATGTAGTACGTTTTCTGGTGTGCTTCACTCACCCTTAAACTGTGGAAGTATTTGACATCTGCGATGTAATACGTGTTTTCTGGCGTTCTCTCCACTTTGATGTGCTTTACGTTATCACAGTATCTACAAAACAGAACATTGCTTGATTGGTGAACGCTATTCCTGAAGATGGAATATTTTCCAAACATGGACAGTTTCTTGGATGGAGATTTCTTTATTTATTTATTGGATTGGTGTTTTGTGCTGTACTCAAGAATATTTCACTTATACGACGGCGACCAACATTATGGTGGGACGAAACCAAGCAGAGTCATGGGAAAAACCACGACCCTCTGCAGGTTGCTGGCAGACCTTCCCACGTACGGCCAGACAGCAAGCCAGCATAAGCTGAACTTGAACTCACAGCGACCGCATTGGTGGGAGGCTTCTGGGTCATTGTGCTGCACCAGCACGCTAACCAACTGAGCCACGGAGGAACCTCACTCTTGGATGGAGATGAACTCATCGAAATAAACCAAGGTCCTCTGGCCAGAAATTGACAATCCGTCCCACAAAAAAGGCACTGGTTAATCAAAATATACAAGACACAAAATTATTACACATGTATGAGTATGAAGCCCTACCCAAGTTTTTTTCACCATATCAAAACTGTCTCGAGTGTTTTTAGTCAGGATTACATCGCATCGCCTGGGAACAGGTTCACAAACAATTACTAGTTCATTTTTCATACTTGCATTTACACAACGTATTCCAAACACTCCCCTTACAGCATAAGGTTCAGAAGTTTCCCTTCAAAAAGAGAGACTAACTTCACAAGAAGTGTGTAAGGTCATTTCATTTGGATTCCAATTACGCTTTCGATGAATTTTTAACCATGAATACATTGTAAATAAAGAGTGATGTTCTACAGCTAACTTTTTGGACCATGGACAGCAAGCTGAAGCATATCAGCTGCCAAACATCTTTTGACTTCTAATATAGATACCTTTGAATTCAACACAAATTTATGGTTAGTACCATCAAAAACACGTGTAACAACTGCTTGCGCATACGCCCAGTTACGAATCAATTTGTCCTTTTACGAAGTGTTTATTAATTTCTAAGTTATGTAACACCTCAGATATGCACTTCTGCAAAAATGTAATCAATTACAACACGCTAATAATGGAATCAAATGAAATCAAAAGAAAACCGATGAGACACCATTCAGTAACCATGTGTTTTTGATGGCTCTATTTATTTATTTGTCTGATTGCTTTATTTATTTATTTGATTGGTGTATTAGGCTGTACTCAAGAATATTTCACTTAAACGACAGCCGACAGCATTTTGATGGGAGGAAACTGGGCAGAGCCTGGCGGAAACCCACGACCACCTTCCCACATACTTGTCTGATTGGTGTTAACAATACTCAGGAATATTTCACGTCTATGACGCTGTCCAGCATTATGATGGGAGGAAACTGGGCAGAGCCTGGGGGAAACCCACGACCACCTGCAGGTTGCTGGCAGACCTTCCCACATACTTGTCTGATTGGTGTTAACAGTACTCAGGAATATTTCACGTCTATGACGCTGTCCAGCATTATGATGGGAGGAAACTGGGCAGAGCCTGGGGGAAACCCACGACTACCTGCAGGTTGCCGGCAGACCTTCCCACATACTTGTCTGATTGGTGTTAACAGTACTCAGGAATATTTCACGTCTATGACGCTGTCCAGCATTATGATGGGAGGAAACTGGGCAGAGCCTGGGGGAAACCCACGACCACCTGCAGGTTGCCGGCAGACCTTCCCACATACTTGTCTGATTGGTGTTAACAGTACTCAGGAATATTTCACGTCTATGACGCTGTCCAGCATTATGATGGGAGGAAACTGGGCAGAGCCTGGGGGAAACCCACCACCACCTGCAGGTTGCCGGCAGACCTTCCCACATACTTGATTGGTGTTAACAGTACTCAGGAATATTTCACGTCTATGACGCTGTCCAGCATTATGGTGGGAGGAAACTGGGCAGAGCCTGGGGGAAACCCACGACCACCTGCAGGTTGCTGGCAGATCTTCCCACATACTTGTCTTATTGGTGTTAACAGTACAAGAATATTTTATGTCTATGACACTGTCCAGCATTACGGTGGGAGGAAGCCGAGTGGCACTACCTATGCATGTACATTGTAGTACAAATGCTGCAGTAATATTTAACCATGTTAATGTTCAGACACAAAGCCATATTCAGAATTAGAATTAAATTTCCTTTTAAATGATATGTACTTTTATTCGAAGTTGGTCTGTTCTTGTAACCAATTCCAGCCTAATACCTGTGCTAACTTACTTTATACTCAGTGAAAACTCTCCCTTCCTAGCCTCATTGTCACTTTCTCGAATTAGGAATGTTCCAGTGCTGTGATTGGCTAGTTTGTGCGCTGCCGTCTCTCGACTCATCTCACCGACGAACCTACCATCAAACACAGAAGACTTCACATCCAGGGAGACAACTCTGGATTTCAACAAACATCTGAAACCTTTAACTGTGAGATTAGGTAGAGACTTACAGCAAGAATCAAACACGATAGAAGCCAAATATACTGGCATGCATAACATTTAACCATACCAAGCTAGCTTGTGTCACTTGAAGTGAACAACTGAACTTCAAAGAGTCAAATATCAAGCATATTTAAAAATTTGAAACACAAATCAAATACATTTGTTTCAGTTTTAAACTTTTGATACTGAATTCTGATACTCTGTATCAAAATGTCCATTTGAATGATTATGGTTTTACTTTGCCCTCCATTGTGAGTGACTACTCACAGCTGAATGTTGGCTGGAACTGTGGCAGTAAATATGACCATGAAGTCTTCAATCCTGGCTGAAGCAACGCATATCTTTGAGGAATTAATGCTTGATGACAGCTATAGATATGCTTCAAGACTTGCACGCAAATGTGGAAATACACATAGCATGAGTGAACAGAAATTCCATTCCATTTCCTAACAAGCCCAAAAGGTCATATGATTCAGTGAATTTCATGAAGGGTGTTGTCTACACCTCACATATTACAACATGACACAGTGAAGCATGTTGTTTACACCTCACATGTGACAACATGACACAGTGAAGCATGTTGTCTACCCCTCACATATTACAACATGACACAGTGAAGCATGTTGTCTACACCTCACATGTGATGACATGACACAGTGAAGCATGTTGTCTACACCTCATATGTGACAACATGACACAGTGAAGCATGTTGTCTACACCTCACATATTACAACATGACACAGTGTCAATGAACACTAAAGTCCAGGTCTAACATTCCAGCACACTGTGAAAATGGCAACAGAACCAAACTGTCACGTACATGTAGGGAAAACGCAAGGTGCACATGATGACCACAAACGAATCAAGACACGTTTTACTGGTGACACAAACAACAACCTTACAGAATTCCACGACGTTTCACAGAACACTGACTTAAAGTGAAATAAAAACAGCAAGTGAATCTGCCATATTCAGGGTTGCTATGGGGTGATATTTGTTATAAACAGAGTTCCTATGGGAGTCCTCTATTCAACATAAAGTTCTCATTATGACTGACTGACAGTTCTGTTTATCTAAGAATGGTGTATTGAGGTTGGTTTTGAAAGGTATAGTATTCCATATAAATAAAAGTCTAGGGAAAATACACTATATCTTTAATACACAAATAAGGACTGATTTGACAGGACTTTACTTGAAAGAAGAGTAACTTATCTTTCGTGACTGATATCAAACTGAAACTGATATCCAGATAAGAAAAATGAAATAACACAGGTATATAGATAAAAGGAACAGAAAAGAGAAGATATAAACAAGGCAGTGAGAATAGTTCAGTCACTTTAAAATGAAAGAAAACAAAAATAAAAAACAATGGCAGAGTCAGCAGAAAACTGCCGAAATTGAAAACTGCATCCAGAGTTGCATTTATTTCTTTATTTCTTAAAAAAAATAAAATGCTACTGAAATGTCCTGAGTCATTTTGGACAAAGAGGTCCCAAAAGCCCACCATACAACTCATATGTTTGAATCCTCCCAATACATTCCAAACAAATTAAAAAAAAAAAACAAAAGGCACGCACAGATTTAAACATATAGTTAGTTTTCAGCGGTCTCTCCGTTAACAGTTTCATTTTCAGTTTTCTTTCACTTTAAAAATATTGTAGGAAAAATCCACTGTGGCAGTACTCTACAGACGCCCATAGTGGGCATACAGCTATGTGATGAACCAGTCCGAGGTGTTTTGAAGACGAAGGCTATAATTGAGGATACATACCATGGGAATGTTCTTAGGTCATGAATGTTGGCATATGATCGTGGTCCATGGCATGCATTTGGCGGCTGGCTAACTACCACTGGTTTTGGACTGATTTCAGAGTTTGGCGGGCTCGGCTTAAAACTCTGCCCCGTAGGATTAATATAGGAGGGCTTTCTCTGTGGATACAAAGTGGGGAGAAAAAGGGAGATAACTAGAGATGGCAAAAACAGTGGCGTCACTGCGCGGCCACAAAATGGACCTTTCAGCTGAATTCATATAATGACCACTCGTGTAGAAAAAATGTGTTTTTGTGTTTAGCAAAACTTTTGTGCAGTCCATGGAATATAATGGTCGAAGAAATGAAGATGTTGTGTTGTCTTACTCTTTATTAATGTGTGGCTCAGGCTTTTGAAAATGTGTAACAAAGGCTCTCAGAGTTCTTCCTATAGGATTATGTGTATCCCCACTCACCCTGCACCCTGCGCTCCCATGGAAAGGGCTCTCCTGAGGGCGGGTGGGATTTGTAAGGGAGAGTGGGGTAAGTTGAGAGAAGGGTAAGTCCAGCCAAGTTTCTGTATAAAAATACTGCAATGTTTACACTTACATTCAAAAGGACAAGACTATAGCAACTGTACATGGAAGTTTTAGGTTGCAGTTAGGCCCACCTTAATCCCACTTATGTGAGCCAGGTCTGCCAGTTATGCAGGATCAATGGTGATCCTGATTTAGTGAAGCTGCAAGCAACAGATCAATTTTCCCACTATGTGCATGTTCAAATGCATGCATGTAAGACGGCGCCAGCGCGACGCCTGATCCACTCTCTGCTGACCTTCATGTGTGACTGCCTCAAAAGCCATGTGAGCTCTGTGAACGCTATCAACGGCTTTGTTTTGTTCTGTTTAGCAACCAAGGCCCCAGTAAAGGTTTGCTTCAATACACCACCTCAAATATAGGAAACAAAAGACAAGCACTAAAAGACCCTTCGTCCCATGGATAACACCTATCATTAGCTTCAGCTGTAATACTAATTCCACTTCCCTGTTCTGTAGGTCCACACTTAACATGTAGCCTATCTTCTAAGGTTTGCCTCTTTGAGCATTTGTCCTTAGTACAATGGTACCAGACATGACATCCCGCAGGGCAAAAAAACATCTTCTACCACGGTTGAAAATTAAAGATGCATAAGTCACTTTAACTCTCCAATAAAGATTATCTTTGCAGCCATTTTCCAACAGTGCAGCCCCGATTCTTTGTTTTCGTCATTTGACCTGTTCTGCAATCTGTACATGCTTTTTAACAACTTAGTAATTCATATTCTGCTCAAGAACAAACATTTCCAAACCTGCCCGTTATTGCACATCTATAGGAGAGAATAAAAGATGCGTGGGAGAAATCTAAAGCAGCTGTTTTTACATCAGAATAGGTCGGCTAAAATTTGCATCACAGATGGCGCTACTATTCAGCTGTGTCTGTCCTGTCCCATGTGACTATGAGAGACTTGAGATGGCGCTACTATTCAGCTGTGTCTGTCCTGTCCCTTGTGACTATGAGAGACTTGACTCACCCCCACACTCCACTTACCTCATCCTCCTCTACAGCTATTTCCTTTATACATAAAAACAAAAATCAGAATTGAATCAATGATATCATGCTGTCATGTCATTATTTTAATCATTTGAACTTGTTTGTTAGTTGGTTTTATCAGGATTTCCATGTTATGGTCCAAGCGCTGTTTTTGAAATAACTTTGTGTGAATGGCTAAGTGAAGAATGGTTTCCTAAGGTCTCATGGGTACAGTTCATGTATTAAAACACCACTTGGTAGCTAATTAATTGACTTCTCTGAGTTCCTTTTTTTCTCTCTGTCTCTGGAAATCTATTTTACTGTCATGGCCCTATGAAATATGGACAATATTGTTTTATTAGTGAAAAAAAAAGAACTAAAAAAAATTCAACACACTATGAACGCAATGAATTCCTGAAAACAAAAAAGGAGGCCAAGTCAATAGCAAAAGCCAAGTGTCATATAAGAAGAAGAAACAAGCAAACCTGGTATCAACAAATCATGAATACAGCCAACAGAAAACGACAACAGCATTGCACTGTCTACTGCACGTGATGGCAAGCACATGCAAAGGGAGGTAACTCTGCAGACCTGACCATTACATACCATTTGTGTCCAAATAGACAGCTGGTGTCAGGCATGGCTGGTCTTGACAACCTTTCCAGGTTGTTTTGGAAATTCGCTCCATCGGTTTGTTCATAAGAAAATCGCTGACTCTTGAAACGATTACAGATTAATTTACATATTAATTTCTTTTTTTTTTTTTACTGTCATCAAGACCATGAGGATCATAATTTGACAGTTGTCACCTGTTCAGCAATTTACATGTGCACACTTAATAGAAAGCTTCCAGAAAATGTCATTACATTGCCTGTTTTACTAAAGATTAAAACTCCATGTCCTATCCTTACAACCCAACAAAGTGCTGGATTCCTCTCTGGCCGTACATGGGAAGGTCTGCCAGCAACCTGGGGATGGTCGTGGGTTTCCAGTAGGCTGTCCTCAGTTCCTCCCATATACCATAATGCTGGCTGCTGACGTATTAGTGAAATATTCTTGGGTGCAGTGAAAACAACGATCAAATAAATAAACAAGCACAATCCAAATCTGACACATCACCCCAAAAGCTTCAGTTTTGACAAGGTTTGACAAATCTAAGTTTTAGGCCTTGCTGTTTTCAAAATCTTTCAGCCCTGATAACAAAAAAAAAATAAACAGTTAATCTGCCCGGTGCAGTTGATATGTCAGCTTAGCCACCTGGAGAGAGCTGGATTTGAACTCGCACCTTCAGTGATCAGCACAATTAAACCCGCAGGAGCGACACCTGGACACAGAGCACTTTAGGCAACACATACTACACACATTTTATTGCCCTGGCAGGCATTACAGACTGCCGTTGGACTTTTCAAAGATACCTTGGACAAGTAGGCCCAGAAGCTACCTTCCTTCAATGATATGACCCATACCTGTGCATGTACGTATATATCTGTGTACTGCCCAGTCACTGTCCACAGAACAGGCCGAGAAAACAAAGAGAGCTTACCTTTGGTGTTTTTATTTCCGTGACAAAGTTAGCCGGGAATGATCCTTGTTCTCCTTTGAGGCGACCCTGAAACAAGACGCGGAGGCTTAAGGCTACGGCATAGTCTTGGCCCATTTGGGTATTCGGAAAAGAACAACATTTTTAAAGCATACATCCAGAAGCCTTTGCAATTTTTTGGGGGGTGAAGCCCTGAAGCTGGTTTGCCCCTAATGCTCTCAGCATTATTTCTGCCACTTAATGATGGTGCTTCTTTCTTAACAGCTTGGATGCTGACATATTTACCAGGTGCTGCCTCACAGGTCAGCTATGTAGAAGTCATCTAATACATACCACACTCAGAAACAGTACTGCTCAAACTCCTCCCAGGTTTGCAAGACGTTTATTCCAGCATATTCTGAGGGCATTTTTTCTTTTTGGCATAGACTGATAAAATTGTACTTGACATGAAGCCGTGGATTGGCCAACACATCAGCCATGAAGTCTGGTGTCTAGAATCAATTTGAAGTTACATGTCCATAAAAGTTGTTCTTTCCTAAATGAAAAGGCTTAGAGTATGCTGGAACAGGGCCAGGAAGTACTGCCCTTGCTCAAGCAGTGCAAAAAAAAGCCCAACGCTGGTAAACCCAGTCCCTGGAGTAAGAAGAAACATGTGATCTACCTCCCACCACTCCTCTGACTCCTTGGAGAAAACCTCGATGACATCCGACTGTTTGAACTCCAGGGATGGTCGGCCACCAGGAGGCTTCGGCACACCCACATAATTCTGTTTCGCACGAGCTTTGACTGAGGAAAGATAACAAATCACTTTACCATATGGGAAGTTTAGCCATTATCTGAGCACAAAACTAACATCACAATGTACACATAAAACAAGACATCCACGCATGCCAGAGACAGTACTATGTGTTCACGACATTATCAAACAGTCTGCAGTATACTGTCAGTGTTACCATTACACCACAAAATGTAATCAAATAACACCCAGTAAGCATGGAAACACAAGATTTTAACACAGGGACATACGTCATGGTTTGTACATAGAGACATGCATCATTTTCATCTTAAACACACAAGTATGATTCCAGTAAACAAGTCCATGTACGCATGTTTTCTCTGTGTGTTGAGTAATGATATTATGTGGTATTATGTGTGGTAGTCCATGCATGTTTTCTCTGTGTAGAGCAGTGGTATCGTGCGTGGTAGCCCATGAATATGTTTCCTCTGAGTAGAGCAGTGGTATCGTGCGTGGTAGTCCATGCACATGTTTTCTCTGTGTGTGGAGCAGTGGTATCGTGCGTGGTAGTCCATGCACGTTTTCTCCGTGTGTGGAGCAGTGGTATCGTGCGTGGTAGTCCATGCACATGTTTTCTCCGTGTGTGGAGCAGTGGTATCGTGCGTGGTAGGCCATGCACATGTTTTCTCCGTGTGTGGAGCAGTGGTATCGTGCGTGGTAGGCCAAGCACATGTTTTCTCCGTGTGGGGAGCAGTGGTATCGTGCGTGGTAGGCCATGCACGTTTTCTCCGTGTGTGGAGCAGTGGTATCGTGCGTGGTAGTCCAAGCACATGTTTTCTCCGTGTGTGGAGCAGTGGTATCGTGCGTGGTAGTCCATGCACATGTTTTCTCCGTGTTTGGAGCAGTGGTATCGTGCGTGGTAGGCCATGCACATGTTTTCTCCGTGTGTGGAGCAGTGGTATCATGCGTGGTAGTCCATGCACATCTTTTCTCCGTGTGTGGAGTAGTGGTATCATGCGTGGTAGTCCATGTATGCATGTTTTAGTAGTCAGGGGAATTTAGCTTTCCAGTCTACAGCATGAATGATTACAGCCTACATGTGGCTACTAACACCAGAAGATCGTTTGGGAAATGGTCACGTCACCGGTGAAATCTGGCCTCCTGTCAGCTGACCACAGACCAGGTTTTAACTGAATGTTAAGTGCTTCTTTCATGTTAGTAGCAGTTTACATGACCACTAGCACTTGTTACTGCATATATATTAGAATTAGGCCAAGAAACAAGAAAAAAAAAAACATGCAATGATGTTACTAGCAATTTATTCAGTTGGACATTGGTCATGATTTACTCAATGGCTGTTTATTCATCACATTCTTATGTAATAACAGGGCTGTTTATAGCTACCAGTTTATCTAAAACAAGGCACAGACAATGTATTTCTTGGCTAGAATTGGGCAAATTCACATGAAATTAAGGGGAGACAACTCCAGTATTCCCTGTACATCTCGTACCAAGGCAGTGCTTATGTGCACGTATGAAACCACTACTGTAACAATTCACACATGGACATGTGCACGTATGAAACCATTACTGTAACAACTCACACATATAGGGCTCTGTGTTCCTGGGCATGTTGACCGTGGAAACTTCCAATGGCCTGGGCGGGACTGGTGGACCTGGAGAAATCAGCGATGGATTGACCAATGGCTACACAGACACACTCATACAAATAACTGTTCTATTTGTCTGACTGAGTCACTGTGGCGCGTCTATATGTGTATGACAAGCCCATCCTTCACTATATCATGTGTCATGGACATTACACCAAGCAAATGTTGAGAATGCTTCCCAGGGCAGCCTTCTGGGGTTCAACACATCCAGGGGCGAATTGATAGGCTGAGAGACTACAGACACAGGTACATAATTGTCTTGTTTATATGAGGGGCCTACTTGGCTGAGAGGGTTAGCGTTCTGAAGAAGAGCAATGCGTCAGGAGCCTCTCACAAATGTGGTCACCATGAGTTCAAGTTCAGCTCCATCTCCGGTCGTACGTCGAAAGGTCCACCAGCAACTTGCAGCTGGCCGTGGGTTCCCCCGGGCTCTGAACAGTTTCCCCTAACGATTACCTGTACGGCAGCTGTTGTATAGGTGAAATATTTTGGAGTAGAGCAATAAAACACCAATCCAGTAAATAAATTATTCACATGACTAGAGTTCAACACCTTCTCACCTGAACGTACAGAAAAGTGACCAATTTTATGGGAGGAGGACAATGTAGGACTGGGATCAACTGGCTTACCCTAGCCTGCAGGCTTGCACTACAAGCAACAGCAGCGTGTCTACCACAAATTGAACATCTGATCTCAGCCAAGCTTTTTAAAGCTGTATCTAAACTGCGACAGCCACCAGTATAATGTCAACACGTAGACCTGAAACCTATCATCCCCACACCAACATGACCAACAGTCAGTACTAACTAAACCACCCTAACCAACCTACTGATGTGTGGGACACCATGACACTGACACCATGACATGTACACGTAGACACCACTCCCATGACAGACACCATGATTTGAACCTCACACACCAAGTATACATGTGCATGTATTTCTCTAAAAATGTTACTGAGGAATTAAAAAGCCTGTAGCTACCGAGTGACCTGAGACTTTAATAGCTTTGTGAAGTTGTGATGCAACAATGCCATGCTTGGGAGGTGGGAAAAGATTGTACAGCCATGAAGCCTTTCTTAGACTGTTAATACATAAAATAGGCAAGTCGAAATGAGTAAGCAAAATTCCCCAGGTGGAGGTGGAATTTGCATCAGAAGCATCAAATGATACAAGTTAGACGGCATCTGACTTCAGAGAATCACAAGCATTTTCTGCAGGTCCCCCCCCACAACTACTGCAAATAATACACTAATTTCCTATCTTTGAACTCCTGTCTTTTGAGATTCACACAAGCACATGAAAGTCACTACTTACCAAAGCCTGGTTTGGCTTTACTTATACATTCCTTATGCACGGCGAGGTCACGCTCTGTCAAACACAAGTACATACACATAGAAAGTTTGCTCACATGTCCAAACTGTGTTCGATAATCCTAAAAAAGCCATTTCGTGGATAAGAAAGACATTACATTTCATACATTCACTGAATGTTCCTGTAATACATAACCCTGACATTTAGTAGATACGTCTTTTTTTTTGGTAATGCCACATACAAGAATCTTTAAGAGTTAGAGAGGAAGTGTCTAACGTATACCACTGACGTGAGTACACTGCTTAGACATGGATACATGTATGTGAAGGTAAAAGTACAGTAAGAGGGGAGCTTACCTTGGCAGTAATAACCCTGATAGAAGACACCCCTGTAACAAGAGGAAGCCGGGTATCAGGTTATACAACTCAAAAATGAAAACCCTAATTCTTCCAATGTTTGGGACGCTTGTCTGCCCATTTTCACCAGTACAGGTGAAATTGTAACAGGAATACTGTTTCTTTTTCTTCACATGGCTAGTCTGTCTGGAGGAGAAATGTAATATTTTACTTACACCTGCACTAATGTCCCAAAAATTAATAGAATTACGGTATACTTTTACTGCTGCCTTATTCCCGGCAATGTATTACTCACACAGGCAAGAGTCTACATGTACATGGCTTCTGAGTGGAGGAAACTGGAGAGATTACAGTGAAAACATTTGTGTATGCAGGTACATGTACGTCTGAATGATAACACTTTCCCACTGTCCCAAGCTGTTGCCAGATCAACAAGAATTGGATCTCCTTTAACAGAGTAAGATCCCAACCTATAACAAAACGGTCACGTGTTGTAAAACAACTTGAATAGGATGAATGTTTTTCTGTACGTGAGTTTCCTTCCACTGGACAATGTCTGAGCACAACCCGTATGAGTAGTAATGGGCGATACCTTCACAGCCATATTTTTGTTGTTGTTGTACTGGGAACATTTTGACTGCCCCATTACAAGACCGTCTGCAAGACACCAAATAACGAGACAATGCAAGATTTTGCGAGACTACTTAATGACCAGCCCTCCGGTTCCTGTATGAACACAGTCCGCAAGATAGTAAGACAGCTTACATGTAGTATCAGATCCCAAGTCACCAGCTTTAGGAGAAGTTTGCACATCAGATATAGGATTGCTGTGCTCTAATTGACTTAAAGCTTGCCACGTCAGATATAGGATTGCTGTGCTGTAACTGACCTAAAGCTCGCCACGTCAGATATAGGATTGCTGTGCTGTAACTGACCTAAAGCTTGCCATGTCAGATATAGGATTGCTGTGCTGTAATTGACCTAAAGCTTGCCACGTCAGATATAGGATTGCTGTGCTGTAACTGACCTAAAGCTTGCCACGTCAGATATAGGATTGCTGTGCTGTAATTGACCTAAAGCTTGGCACGTAAAAGACACTTTCAGATGCACACATATGTAAAGGATTTAAAATCATACCTGTGATGCCTACACTGAAGTTTTTCTGATGTTGAATACGCCAAACTTAACACAATACTCTAAGTGGCCCTCTAAGGTAATCAGAATCAAGAAAAATATGAAATAAATAAAAAAAAGCTAAACTCCATGTGAAATTCCTGTAGGTTGACAAAATCTGCTTCCCACTGAACATTAACGCGCTTCACTGAATCTGCACAATGAACTCACCTCACAAGTTTGCCACACACCACACTCCTTTGGTCGACTGAATCCGTGCACACTGAACTCACCTCACAAGTCTGCCATATACACCACACTCCTTTGGTCGACTGAATGTGTGCACACTGAACTCACCTCACAAGTTTGCCACACCACACTCCTTTGGTCAACTGAATCCGTGCACAATGAACTCACCTCACAAGTTTGTCACACACCACACTCCTTCGGTCAACTGAATCTGTGCACAATGAACCCACCTCACAAGTTTGCCACACACCACACTCCTTTAGTCGACTGAATCCGTGCACACTGAACTCACCTCAGAAGTCTGCCATATACACCACATTCCTTTGGTTGACGGAATCTGTGCACACTGAACTCACCTCACAAGTTTGCCACAAACACTGTACTCCTTTGGTTGACTGAACCTGTGCACACTGAACTCACCTCATGAGTTTGCCACACACCACTCTCCTTTGGTCGACTGAATCTGTGCACACTGAACTCACCTCAGAAGTTTGCCACACACATCACATTCCTTTGGTCGACTGAACGTGTGCATCGTGAATTCCATTCCCACCTTTTTTGAATCCACTGGCTGACCATTATTTCTGGAAAAATTAAATGAAAAAAAATTAAAAAGCCACTATCTTTAATAGCTGCATAGGGCAAAACAGTATGAGATGTGGACAAAACAGTATGAGATGTGGACAAATCTGTGAGTGAATCCTCATTACTGTCTTGAAAAATGAAGTGGTCAGCATTTGCCTGACAACTGAAAAGTAATTCCTCAGCCACACAGGAAGCGTCGAACATAACAATTCCTGTGGCTAAATCATCCTATGGCTTCTTGTTTCTATGTTAGCATTGAATAAAACACAAATAAGTACCTGAATCGTTGTTAAATGACAGATTTTCATCATTTGGCCAGTTTCACAGGGTGCTGCCATATTGAAACTAATTCTCGTGAACTCTCTTGATCATGTGACCTACAAGCACCTGCCCGACCAAGCCTGAAGGTTAATTTTATGCACAGAGATTGCAGACTATCTGCTGCGTGGAATTAGTGGTAGCAACACATTTCATATTATATATTTATTAGAATATAAAGATCAGGTAATTAAAGCAATCGATGAGAAGGAAAATTTAATCAAGTAAAAACTAAAGTATTATCAAATGATCACAACACCATTGCCATTGAAGCTGAACCAACGACCAACGCTTTTACTTGTACATTCCTCAGAAGTTATTTCCCTTTTGTGTACTCTTCATTGCCTTCTTTTCTATGTAAAGGGTTGACATGCCTTCATCCAGCCATAATGCCAGTTTCACTACTTAAAGTAACTTATTTTCAATAGAGGAAACTGTTGATTCTAAGGGCTTCCAATACTACTGGTATAAGATGGATTCACAGAGGTGAATTAGAAAGTGATTTTAAGTGAAAGTGGTTTTAAGTCAAAGTGTTATTCTAATACCTGGAATGTGCAAACTCTGGTAATTTGTTTAAGTGGCATTTAGAAGTTGGGATGGAAGTACACTAGAACATGTCTTTTTTATTGATATACAACTTCTTGATTTCTTATCACGACGTTTTGATGTAGATACTAACATCGTAACATCATTATCAAGTGTTGATAACGATGTTAGTATCTACACCGAAACGTCGTGATAATAAACCAAGAAGTTGTATATCCATAAGAGAGACATGTTCTAGTGAACTCTGGTAATGTTACACTGTTGTGTATAGAGGTGTGATCTGGGTGACCAAGCACTACATATCTCTGTGTAAGTGCACTCCCGGCTCTCAAGTCCTCCTACGTTGCACCTCTCCCTCAATATTGCAACACGTGATGCAATACAACACGTGGCTCAGCTGATTAGTGCGCAGGCATAATGACCCAGAAGCCTACCACCAATGCGGTTGCTGTGTGTTCAATTCCAGCTCATGCTGGTTTCCTCTCTGGTCGTATGTGGGAAGATCTGCCAGCAACCTGCGGATGGTTGTGAGTTTCCCAGTGGCTCTGCCCGGTGTTTTCCCACCATAATGTCGGCCGCCGTTGTATAAATGAAATATTTTTGAGTATGGCGTAAAACACCAATCAAATCAATAAACAAAACAAATACATCACGATTTTACTGAAGAAAATCATGGTATTTTTTTCTTCTTTGCACTCAAAGGCTTGGATATCATGTAATCTTTCATTGAAAGCCATGATGTTCTGCTACTTTGGCTTACACTTAAGGATCCAACATCACACTGTATATGATCTTATATCATGTGTCACAATCACTCGGCGGCTGAAGAACTTAACATACCGCTGTTTTGTTTTAGTTATTTTTTTTAATTGGTGTTTTATGCCATACTAAAGAATATTTCACTTATATGACACAAACCAGCATCATGGTGAGAGGAACGGAGCAGAGGACTAGAGAACACCTTAACCAACCACAGGTTTCTGGCAGGCCGCCCCATGTACAGCCAGAAAAGATGACCAACAGCTGCAGGACATGGAAGGCAGACTTGTCCCCCAACAACAACGCTGTAATAAGACAATGGTGTACTAATCTCAAGTTCGTACTGTCTGATATCTGTTCAGACAGCATGCGTCTCCTGTAGAGTAAGCACCTGACACAGTTCAGCAAGATGAACTGACAGCAGCACAAACATACAACAGGACAAATAGACAACTGGACAGACAGGCAACAGGACAAACAGGGAGCAGGAAAAACAGAGAGCAAAACAAACAGAGAGCAGGACAAACAGACAGGACAAACCGACAACAGGACAAACAGTCAGGATAAACAGAGAGCAGGACAAACAGACTGGACAAACAGACAACAGGACACACAGAGAGCAGGACAAACAGACTGGACAAACCGACAACAGGACAAACAGTCAGGATAAACAGACTGGACAAACCGACAAAAGGACAAACAGACTGGACAAATTGACAACAGGACAAACAGTCAGGATAAACAGACAACAGGACAAACAAACAGTCAGGATAAACAGACAACAGGACAAACAAACAAGCAGGAGAAACCGACAGCAGGACCAACAGATTGCAGGACAAATAGACAAGAAAGACATTAAGAAAAACAACCTACTTGTACATTTTATTTGACTTCATCATACTACTTACAAGGCTAGATTGATGGCTTCAATCCATTTCTTCCGCACCTCGTCCGTCTTGGCAAAAAACGTGTATGCCATTTGTCGGTTTTTCTTCACGATCATGAAGGAGTAAACATACTGGAAGAGCAAAGGGGAAATATGGATTACTTTATAATACATAATTCTCTAAAACATGAGCAAGCCAGTTCATTTCTTTGTTCGATCTTTTGTTTTGCACTGTGTTCCACTTTTACTTCTA
Source organism: Acanthopleura granulata (assembly GCA_016165875.1). NCBI lineage: Eukaryota > Metazoa > Mollusca > Polyplacophora > Chitonida > Chitonidae > Acanthopleura > Acanthopleura granulata. Next base: position 95,380 of record JABBOT010000038.1, read on the forward strand.
GGGATGAGGAAACTGGAGTGCCTAAAGCAGAGGGTGGCCCAGAATGTGGCAAGCCTATGTACATATACCTGACATGGGAGCATGTCTACATCATGCTGCTGGAAGGCAAGAGTTCTGCGAATTCCATGTAAGACCACATAAACTGCCTCACAAAAGTGTCAGGCGCATACCACAGGCAATAACTTTGGTATTTCATACTTGTGTCAGGCCTCTATTGCCACCAATGATTCTTGTATTTCATAGTCAGGCACCTATTGCCACCAATGACTCGTATTTCATACTAGTGTCAGGCACCTATTGCCACCAATGATTCTTGTATTTCATACCAGTGTCAGGCACCTATTGCCACCAATGACTCATATTTCATACCAGTGTCAGGCACCTCCTGCCACCAATGATACTTGTATTTCATACTAGTGGCAGGCACCTATTGCCACCAATGATTCTTGTATTTCATACCAGTGTCAGGCACCTACTGCCACCAATGATTCTTGTATTTCATACTAGTGTCAGGCACCTACTGCCACCAATGACTCGTATTTCATACTAGTGTCAGGCACCTATTGCCACCAATGATTCTTGTATTTCATACTAGTGTCAGGCACCTACTGCCACCAATGATTCATGTATTTCATACCAGTGTCAGGCACCTACTGCCACCAATGATTCTTGTATTTCATACCAGTGTCAGGCACCTATTGCCACCAATGATTCTTGTATTTCATACTAGTGTCAGGCACCTACTGCCACCAATGATTCTTGTATTTCATACCAGTGTCAGGCACCTATTGCCACCAATGATTCTTGTATTTCATACCAGTGTCAGGCACCTACTGCCACCAATGATTCTTGTATTTCATACTAGTGTCAGGCACCTACTGCCACCAATGATTCTTGTATTTCATACCAGTGTCAGGCACCTATTGCCACCAATGATTCTTGTATTTCATACTAGTGTCAGGCACCTACTGCCACCAATGACTCGTATTTCATACTAGTGTCAGGCACCTATTGCCACCAATGATTCTTGTATTTCATACTAGTGTCAGGCACCTACTGCCACCAATGATTCTTGTATTTCATACCAGTGTCAGGCACCTACTGCCACCAATGATTCTTGTATTTCATACCAGTGTCAGGCACCTACTGCCACCAATGATTCTTGTATTTCATACTAGTGTCAGGCACCTACTGCCACCAATGATTCTTGTATTTCATACCAGTGTCAGGCACCTACTGCCACCAATGATTCTTGTATTTCATACCAGTGTCAGGCACCTACTGCCACCAATGATTCTTGTATTTCATACCAGTGTCAGGCACCTACTGCCACCAATGATTCTTGTATTTCATACCAGTGTCAGGCACCTACTGCCACCAATGATTCTTGTATTTCATACCAGTGTCAGCCACCTACTGCCACCAATGATTCTTGTATTTCATACTAGTGTCAGCCACCTACTGCCACCAATGATTCTTGTATTTCATACCAGTGTCAGGCACCTACTGCCACCAATGGTTCTTGTATTTCATACCAGTGTCAGGCACCTATTGCCACCAATGATTCTTGTATTTCATACCAGTGTCAGGCACCTACTGCCACCAATGATTCTTGTATTTCATACCAGTGTCAGGCACCTATTGCCACCAATGATTCTTGTATTTCATACCAGTGTCAGGCACCTATTGCCACCAATGATTCTTGTATTTCATACCAGTGTCAGGCACCTACTGCCACCAATGATTCTTGTATTTCATACCAGTGTCAGGCACCTACTGCCACCAATGATTCTTGTATTTCATACTAGTGTCAGGCACCTATTGTCGCCAATGATTCTTGTATTTCATACTAGTGTCAGGCACCTACTGCCACCAATGATTCTTGTATTTCATACCAGTGTCAGGCACCTATTGTCGCCAATGATTCTTGTATTTCATACCAGTGTCAGGCACCTACTGCCACCAATGATTCTTGTATTTCATACTAGTGTCAGGCACCTACTGCCACCAATGATTCTTGTATTTCATACCAGTGTCAGGCACCTATTGTCACCAATGATTCTTGTATTTCATACCAGTGTCAGGCACCTACTGCCACCAATGATTCTTGTATTTCATACTAGTGTCAGGCACCTACTGCCACCAATGACTCATATTTCATACCAGTGTCAGGCACCTATTGCCACCAATGATTCTTGTATTTCATACTAGTGTCAGGCACCTACTGCCACCAATGATTCTTGTATTTCATACCAGTGTCAGGCACCTACTGCCACCAATGATTCTTGTATTTCATACCAGTGTCAGGCACCTATTGCCACCAATGATTCTTGTATTTCATACCAGTGTCAGGCACCTATTGTCGCCAATGATTCTTGTATTTCATACCAGTGTCAGGCACCTATTGCCACCAATGATTCTTGTATTTCACACCAGTGTCAGGCACCTATTGCCACCAATGATTCTTGTATTTCATACCAGTGTCAGGCACCTACTGCCACCAATGATTCTTGTATTTCATACCAGTGTCAGGCACCTACTGCCACCAATGATTCTTGTATTTCATACCAGTGTCAGGCACCTACTGCCACCAATGATTCTTGTATTTCATACTAGTGTCAGGCACCTATTGTCGCCAATGATTCTTGTATTTCATACTAGTGTCAGGCACCTACTGCCACCAATGATTCTTGTATTTCATACCAGTGTCAGGCACCTATTGTCGCCAATGATTCTTGTATTTCATACCAGTGTCAGGCACCTACTGCCACCAATGATTCTTGTATTTCATACTAGTGTCAGGCACCTACTGCCACCAATGATTCTTGTATTTCATACCAGTGTCAGGCACCTATTGTCACCAATGATTCTTGTATTTCATACCAGTGTCAGGCACCTACTGCCACCAATGATTCTTGTATTTCATACTAGTGTCAGGCACCTACTGCCACCAATGACTCATATTTCATACCAGTGTCAGGCACCTATTGCCACCAATGATTCTTGTATTTCATACTAGTGTCAGGCACCTACTGCCACCAATGATTCTTGTATTTCATACCAGTGTCAGGCACCTACTGCCACCAATGATTCTTGTATTTCATACCAGTGTCAGGCACCTATTGCCACCAATGATTCTTGTATTTCATACCAGTGTCAGGCACCTATTGTCGCCAATGATTCTTGTATTTCATACCAGTGTCAGGCACCTATTGCCACCAATGATTCTTGTATTTCACACCAGTGTCAGGCACCTATTGCCACCAATGATTCTTGTATTTCATACTAGTGTCAGGCACCTACTGCCGCCAATGATTCTTGTATTTCATACTAGTGTCAGGCACCTATTGTCGCCAATGATTCTTGTATTTCATACCAGTGTCAGGCACCTATTGCCACCAATGATTCTTGTATTTCATACTAGTGTCAGGCACCTACTGCCACCAATGATTCTTGTATTTCATACTAGTGTCAGGCACCTATTGTCGCCAATGATTCTTGTATTTCATACCAGTGTCAGGCGCCTACTGCCACCAATGATTCTTGTATTTCATACTAGTGTCAGGCACCTACTGCCACCAATGATTCTTGTATTTCATACCAGTGTCAGGCTCCTATTGTCACCAATGATTCTTGTATTTCATACCAGTGTCAGGCACCTACTGCCACCAATGATTCTTGTATTTCATACTAGTGTCAGGCACCTACTGCCACCAATGATTCTTGTATTTCATACCAGTGTCAGGCATCTATTGCCACCAATGATTCTTGTATTTCATACTAGTGTCAGCCACCTACTGCCACCAATGATACTTGTATTTCATAGTCAGGCCCCAATTACTCCAATGACTCTAGTATTTCATACTAGTTTTATACCAGCACACAATTATTTAAATGCAGTGTTACACCATTCTCACATAATGGCCGTCAATCTTATGGGCTTAGGAAACCAGACTGCCTCGCATAAACCACCGACCATGAGCAAGTGACAAATAAACTTTTCCACCTGCAACACAGACCTGGTAGAGGACAAATAGTTATAAGTGTATATTAAGACTGTGCAATGGCCACATGAGCATCACCAAACCGGTAGTCACCAAAGCCACATGGCAAGTCATGGGGTGGGTGAACCTACAAATTCTGGCCAAGGTCAGGTTTGAACCTCCATCTTGTGTGTCATGGGGATCATGACAACCTGTGTATTTGTGGGATCCTAGAATCAAGACACTAGCATGCTAGAGGAAGGCCACAAGCTAGCCATCACTGTGCCCCAAGTTGTACATGAAAAGTGCCTTAGTCTGGTGTTTGGTTACCACCCCGTGGCCAAATGTGATGACAAGTCTGATGACATCCTTACCTTATCATTCCTTCTCGGAGGTTGATCTCTGGTAGGTGCTGACTCCTCCACTATGTATTCTCCCAGCACCAGGGCATCTTTGTAACTGTAAGTCTCACCCTGCAAACAGGTTAATAACAAATGACCGCTAATGGTTGAGCTTGGTCAATGAAGACAGACTTTTGTCACTTGCACTGTTAAAAACAACATATCAGCAATTGGAGTTTGGTATGATAAGTACATAAAAATGACTTAATACAAGGGTACAGTATATGTATGTGACAAAAATGAGAAAATAGATGTGCATATAAAATTGTTAATAAACAATGCAATTATTGAATTATCTGTATATATATATATCTGAGAATATATAAATATTTATGCATTTCTCCCCATGCATAATTTGACTGAACAACATTAGCATGAATTATTCCAATTGATATAATGATTTGTTGTTCTTGTTATCCAAAAAAAGTAATAATAATGATGAGTTTTGCACAAAGAGAGCACAACTGTAACAAACATGAGTCTAATTATTGTAACAGAGCACAACTGTAACAAACATGAGTCCAATTATTGTAACGGAAATACAATGTACAAGTAGCCAGAAGTACTACATGTACCTGATATAACATTGGCTGATCCAATTAAAATGTTGAAATGATACAAGCATCACAATGATAAGTGTACCATATGGAACAAAACCAAAAAACCTATCTCCATTGTAACAAGAGGATGAAACTCAAAAGCTTGGCAGGCAAAGCATGCAAGGAATTTACCACAAACTGATGGAATGAAAAACGTGCAGAAATTGGTAGTAATATGAGTAACTATGGGGAAAGGAAATGAAGCAAACACAGTTCACAATACACTAGTGACAAGATCACAGAAAATTTCAATTCTTAACCGCGATTCAATGCAATGGTAGGCAAAGAGATGGACCAACCAGTCCCATATGATGCTGGACCTGCAGTGGTTACCATCTTAGGAGAAACAAAAAGGGGTGAAACGGAGAGACAAAAATAAAATAAATAGAAATAAATTAAAAAATAAAAACACAAGAAAAAGGAAACTCAACAAGACAACTTTTCACCATATCCCAAAACATAACCAACAATTCAATAACAAATGCCAAAATTTACATCCAAGGGTCCATGACTTAAAATCAAAAAAAAGACCAAAAATAGAGAAAAAAAAGCTATTCTGACAAGCAACAAGAACAAAAAAGGGGGAATTCCTGTGAAAAAATAAACATTTTCTTACCCAAAGAAATTTGTCCACAATCTAGAATTCAAGAAGCATCGAGTGAGAAGGGACAGCCAAGAGGCAAGACAAATCAGACATCATAATACTAATACGGTAGTACACATGTAGATTTTATTATTAACAGACAGGCTGTACTTTCTTTAAAATCTCCTCAGGGTCATGATACTTCTAAAAATACACTGAACCAATTCTCCACCAATGTCCTTCTTCAACACAATTTGAAATGGTAGAAACAGACCCTTGTGTTTGGATGCAAAAGAACAAAAGGATATGAGGAATAAAGAACAAAAAGATAAATCAATAAAATGGTCTAACAGTCCACACGATGACTGCTGTAAATCCTAGGTCACAAAAGACACCACAAATAAATTCAGACATAGGCCTACATGTCGCTCTCTTAAGCTGTCATACTTTTCTAACTTCCAGCTCAGGCAATATACCAGTCATGGATAAGTACCAATCATGAACAGGCTGTTGTGTATTCTAAATTTGCAGTGCATGGTGAGGTTTGAAAACACGTATATTCAAAAGAGGCAAAACACTATAAACAAAAGACAGATAGACAACTGACATCCTCTGTAGTTTTGAATGAAACTAACTGAAGAAACTCTTGATTCCAAGACAGTCAGAAGTGCTTGACGGCTATGACTGTCCCACCCTTGAACAATTGGGTGGCGAGGCTGAAATCAAGAGCGTATTGCTTTGGTTGCAGATTTAATTCAGGAGGTTTTGCTACATACACATGTCAGTAGCTGACAAAGGTGGGTGATTCACTGAAAGGCACTTCCATCTGATCCACTTGTAAAACTAATCACAGTTCCCTCAAGTCAAGAACTCTGAAGGCACAGCATTAAAGACCATTTAAAACAAAAAAAGAGAAAACATCCAGAAAAAAAGTGCACAAACGTTTACTTTACAGTTTGGACTTCCATGAGGAAGAGGGTAGGAAAGCTACAGACTATCAGAAATGCCATGGTGCAATGTGCAGAAAAAAACCTCCAAAACTAGCAACTTGGTGAGCCATGGGCATGACAGAAGACAGCCTTTTTGTGATTGTGCCACAACGACAACCCCATATCACTGTACACAGACAAAAACTACAGTTTTCTACTGCCGCACATTAGTTCACACGAAAACAATTAGAAGAAAAAAACCACCACACCTTAGACTTTCACACTCAATTTGTAATGCAATCTACCACACGAGAGAATGAAAACTGATCAATACAAAAATAAAGGTAAGAGCCGCTGTGTACACTCTGTTAAGACGAGTGCCAAGGCAGTGTCAAGCTTCAGCAGTTGTAGCCTACTAGATTCTGGTATAAGCAAACACATATACTGGTAGACACTACACAACCTGGTAAGGCACATTTTGGTGACAGTGACAAGAGACACTGTTGCATTACTAACTGTGGTACAAGCAAATACATGTACATGTATTGATAAATACCCTACTACTCTAATTTGCTATTTTCTTTTGAAACATAGCTACAGAAACCATCTTTTCTGCCATCTAGGTACTAAGCAACACAGAGTGACTGAATGTTCATTAAGCCTACGGCTGGAGTGCATGTTCCTACACATCTACATGTATGCATTTCACCAAACTCATGAACATGTGCACATTCTAATGCTACAGAAAAAAGGTATCTACACGTGACATGAGAGATCCACTAACAACTGCATATTAGAAGTGATTTGGTACAGGTATTTCAACATTGTTCTTGGTGATATCACAAATGTGTCATTTTGCAGCCAATTCGGTTTCAAGACACACATGCCATACTGATGAGGAAAAACACCCCACGCTGCTGCAAGACAAACATTCCATATCGACGGAAGACAAACATCCCGTATTGGTGGAAAAAAAATTCCCATATTGCTGGAAGACAAACATCCCACATCGGTGGAAGACAAACATCCCATATTGCTGAAAGACAAACACCCCATATTGCTGGAAGACAATCTCTCCATATTGGTGGAAGAAAATCACGTCATATTTCTGGAAGACAAACATCCCATATCGGTGGAACACAAACATCCCATATTGCTGGAAGACAAACATCCCATATCAATGGAAGACAAACATCCCATATTGATGGAAGACAAACATCCCATATTGGTGGAAGACAAACATCCCATATTGCTGAAAGACAAACACCCATATTGGTGGAAGACAATCACGCCACATTGGTGGAAGACAACTACACCATATTGGTGGAAGACAACTACACCATATTGGTGGAAGACAACTACACCATATTGGTGGAAGACAAACACCCATATTGGTGGAAGATAATCACGCCACATTGGTGGAAGGCAAACACCCCATTTTCGTGGAAGAAAATCACACCATATTGCTGAAAGACAACCATGCCATATTGGTGGAAGACAAACACCCCATATTGGTGGAAGACAAACACCTCATATCGGTGGAAGACAACCATGCCATATTGGTGGAAGACAAACACCCTATACAGGTGGAAGACAAACACATCATATTGTTGGAAGACAATCACGCCATATTGGTGGAAGCCAAACACCCCATATTGGTGGAGGACAAACACGCCATATTGGCAGAAGACAATCACCCCATATTGCTGGAAGTCAAACACCACATATTGGTGGAAGACAAACACCCCATATTGGTGGAAGACAATCACGAAATACTGGTGGAAGACAACAACACCATATTTATTTTATTTATTTGATTGGTGTTTTACGCTGTACTCAAAAATATTTCACTTATACGACGTCGGCCAACATTATTGTGAGAGGAAACCGGGCTGTGCCCGGGGCAAACCCACGACCATCCGCAGGTTGCTGGCAGACCTTCCCACGTACGGCCGGAGAGGAAGCCAGTATGAACTGGACTTGAACTCACAGCGACCGCATTGGTGGGAGGCTTCAGGTCATTGTGCTACGATAGCGTGCCAACCGACTGAGCCACGCAGGCCCCCAAATCATACTGGTGGAAGACAAACACCCCATATTGGTGGAAGAAAAACACCCCATATTGGTGGAGGACAATCAAACCATATTGGTGGAAGACAACCACGCCATATTGGTGGGAGACAAACACCCCATATTGGTGGAAGACAAACACCCCATATTGCTGGAAGACAATCAAACCATATTGGTGGAAGACAACCACGCCATATTGGTGGGAGACAAACACCCCATATTGGTGGAAGACAAACACCCCACATTGGTGGAAGACAATCAAACCATATTGGTGGAAGACAACCACGCCATATTGGTGGAAGACAAACATCCCATATTGCTGGAAGACAAACACCCCATATTGCTGGAAGACAATCAAACTATATTGGTGGAAGACAACCACACCATTGGTGGAAGACAAACACCCCACATTGACAGAAGACAAACACACCACATTTGTAGAAGACAACCACACCATATTGGTGGAGGACAACCATGCCAGATTGGTGGAGGACAATCACAGCTGCAACATTTAATGTGAACAAGACCAAGTGTTGCATTTTGCTATGTTCACAATGGAACATCTTTCTTAATACTAAAACTACAGGAAGCTGAAGTACCATGGTTGAAGCGCAAGTCCTCTCCCACTGCTGTACTTCACTATAAAAACGTCTGCATATCTCCTGTACATGAGGTAATTCAAATAAGGCTACAAGATCAGTTTTTCTGTTTGCTCTACACCATAACTACCAAAATACAGCATTTGTACAAAGTACATGTCTTACTCCAAGAAACGATCCTTTTGGTGGATGACGCATGGATCCAACTTCCTAAAACAAATCAATGCCAATGTGCAGGTCTGTCAACCATCACAATGGTAGTCTATTTTAAAATATACTCATGTCAATACATTTCTAAATGCTTCTCAACAGATGATTCAACACTGATGTTGAGGTGTGTCAACAAATGACTCAAGATGTATGTTCATTCTAACCCATATTTCAATGCGCTTTATAAGCTGCCTCAGTATGGACGTCTGTTTCAAAGTTCATCAAACAGTGAGGTGGATCAAATACGGCCTGCTGCATGTATATACATGCCACACATGGTAGTAAGCTATCCCAAGTAATACACATTACCCAGTGCAAACAGTAACAGCAAGTATGACACATATATAACAGAAAGCCTGGTTAAAAGTTAGAACAATTCCTGATCTAACTCACTGAAAACAAGTTTTGATATGTGACAAAGATGGCATTATTCAGGTGAGAGAGTCACCAGCAGGACTAGGTTAATAACCTCCGAGGAGCATACCAGGGCAGTGTTGATCTCTGCCTAGGGTTTTAACAGCTTTAATCTTGCTGTGAACACACTGCACATATAATGCACAGTGCAAACTTAGTAAGACTAAACATTCTCAAGATGTAACACTTACATGCAGACTACCTTCTGTAAGTAATTCTCTGACCCTATTTGGCAGTGCCTTGGTACCCATGACATACTAATGCATGTGTACATCTTTCTTATATCATAACACTTCTGTTAAGGCCATCAAAAATAACGAGGTTTTGTTTCTGGTAACCATTTCCGTCGGTTTACGATTCTTAACAAGACTACACTGAACGAAGAATTTATATATAGTTACTGCCATTAAAAACGCATGCATAACAAATGCTGGAGCAGACGCTAAATTCAGAATCGATTTGATTTTTTAAGATATGTTTATCAATATTCTGTTTATATATTACCTCAGAGATGCATTTCTACCAAAAACTGAATAAATCATAACGCGCTATTAACAATGGAATCAAATAAATCAACCAAAAACTAAGTCCACTGCACGCTCTGGTAGGGCGTGTTTAATGGTGCTAACTATATAAAATGTTGCCATCATATGCTGTAAGTAAGACTGGTTGACAACGACCTGCAGAGGTAGTGTATATCTGTGTGAAAAAGCAAGATTTGCGGAACACCAAGAAGAACAAGAATGACGTGATGAGAAGTTAAACTCATAAAACGATTGAGAATTCACTGCACGTGTGAACATATAAATACTCACCCTTGATTTGCACATGAGCATCACCTTGTCAAACAGGAAAATATACCTATAATCAGACAGCACACAGGTAAGATAAACCTACACCAGTCTCTCAATCAGTACCTCTACGTGAATGTGTAAAAGAATAGCACATTTTAGGTCAATTCCATGTAACAACTACACCATCTCTGTGCTTCGATACTTCTCACAATATTCAGCAACATGCAGTCCTTTTCCCTCAGCCAGATTTGTATCATTATGCAATGTAAATCAAACGGTAAGTTCTAAACCAAGAGGAGATAACCACAGTTTACTGACCTACACTTGAGCCGGTTGTCAGGGTGCGAACGCACTCGCAATTCTCCGTCCTTCTGTAACCTCCCATAGTCCTTCAGCAAAGTGTTGGGTGGCTATGTACGGAGAAAATACGGGAATTTTTGAGAAATACATGCGGTAACATCAACATACAGTGCGGGCAAGTTTGCTTCTTCTCCCGCCGAGTATATAACAGCAGATTTGTGAGAGTTTGACAGATTCAGAGAAGGACAATTTCTCTGCAAAACTGATGAAACATATTTTGTTATGTATCTTGCTTGCGTTTATTTCTGTTGGTGTTATTGTTGTTATCATTTTTATTATAAAGTTCTTTTAAACATTTCCCATTTAAAATTGTTCAACAGAATTAAAGGAGAAGACCAACCATCCGTAATCAAGTTGAATTCACATCCGAATACCTGTAGCATTATGTACATTTAATAGACAGACTGGTAATGATTTAAGGGCCAGATTTGTGTCATATCTGCTAATACGTAATCCTGCGTTCTGATTGATCAAAATTATTTTCACAGTTACGTCCCCTTTTCAATGGAGACATTTACTATACACGACTGAGTGTGTGTTATGACCTACATTAAAATTTATTGCCTTGGAACTACAGAAAATCTAAAACGAAGTGTGCTGGTCATTTTTAAAACTTTGAACCATACTTTTTTACCACAAATTGCCCACTACTTCCCCAGTCCTCGTTTAAGCCCTACTTATTTGTCCACACACGTGTAGTCATTATGGCCGTTGACTGTGCTTCATCATATGGGTTTGCACTTTTCAAGCACTTTCAAAGTGTCCCACAGAATAACTGCCTTTGGACCTGACAAGGGATTTGGGGTTAACTTCCAAAATTTAAGACAAAAACTAGAGGTTTTCTTTGTGACACCTGCAGAGAAAATTGTTAATCATGGGAGATCTAGCTTGGGTAGATATACTCACCATCTGTAAATCAACAATACTGAAAAGGAAAAAAAAAAAAAGCAAAAGTTATCAGAAAACACCTATCAACAGAAATCTCTCAGCAGGAATGAGATACAAAATCGCATCCTGACATGACCTCACGTGATACTACACAACACTGTTTAATTAGGAAATAACGATTCTTTATCTTGTCATTGTTGTTCATTTAAGCACAGAAAATGCTGACAAGATGAAATTTTAGAACAAGGAGCCACAGACATCTAAAATTCTAAAAGTTCTAAAATGTAATAACAGTGGCTATACAGATCATATGTGGCTTTAAATCATAATTTGTCAGGTAGCCAACCAGGTGTTGTGGTTTCTTTATGATCTTAAAACACGCTGCCTTTATCAACATCAGTGGTTATTTAGAATAGCATAATATAAAAGACTACAACAACACAGACAGTAAACCCAGAACAGTGACGACAGTGTGATAGTTGACAAACGGTCTCACTTTACCCGTAAAATCTGATCTCTTGTCAACTGACCTCTGTTAGGGGTTTATTCTAACTGTATTCTAGCTGTTCATATAAGTGTGTAAAAAGTAACAGCGTGCACACCTCAGCACAACAGCTTAAGTAGAATTAGGTAAAACTGGAGCCCAAGGTCTGTGAAATGGGTCTGTTTCTGTTCTTCTAATTTTATCCTTCCTGTAACTAGTGACCAGTTGTCTTCCAGTACAATTTGTCAGTCTTTTCCTCGCATAAAGTGCCAATCCCTGTTTGTGTTTGTAATTGGTGACCTGGCAGCAGTACTTTGCACCACTTTGCACGTCTCATGTCGATCTTTTCTTCCCCGGTTCACGACATTAGTTTAAAGAGAATGCATTGCACCAGAAAATCATACTGTAATATTCTGGAAGACTGATGACATTTTCCCTATCAAAATTTTGCAATTCCATCCTCACCATGTCTATTTGTTCAAAATATCTTCATTATTTGTGCCACTCCTGTACGTGGCAATAGGTCAAGGCAATACACCATAATACAATACATGTTTATCATAAATTTTTGTCAAGCTTGTACTGGAGTAAATTTTTGGCTGGATGCTGGCAGGAGGCTTTGGACACTTCAAATATACCACAAATGCTTGTAACTAGTGAGGGGCATCAGCTAAATGTATTTGTGCCACTGAAAACTGGCACCACTTGACAGTGCTTTGAGGACTGTCAGCTGACTTGAGACCCTGCACAGAATCACTCAACTGCTAACACCAATGAAATGGAACTTATATATATATATATACACAGAACAACTGAAACAGCAAGCAAAGAGATAGAAAGGCCAAAAATTGGGTATGAGCTTTGCTAGGAAGTTATGAAAGCATAACCTATGTACTTTTTTGTAAGATTTATAAAATAAAGTTAAATATGTTATCCTTTTATCCTATCATTTGAGCGCATGAAGCTTATTTTTCATGTGTCTGCTAAGGAACGAAAGTTTATATATATCAGGATGTTAATCAGCAGCCAGCATTTCGGTGGCTATGGGTGGCAAATCTGCCGCCTTCTAAAGCTGATTAGAAAATAAAAAGTAATATGGCATTGTTGTTGTTTTGCTCTTGTGAAAGAGAAAGCTTGTACCTTTGAGTAACAGCCTCATGTTAACACACTTCTACCTCAATGATATATCTTGTGTTTATCCTTTAGATGACAATACTTTATTCTGTGTGACAAATTTGACTATTTAATCTTCTTGACTTACAACACTTGCATGTTTTCTAACTGCAAGGGACACTTCCTTTACGAATTGTTCATTGCCTGGAAATTTGCACAGGTTGTAAATGTGACAGGCAAGGCACCTTTCTGTTATATATATTCTTGGGCAGTAACCCAAAGAGTCAGGGTCAAATGTGCGACACAAGCGCGTACCTCATCGAAAGCAGTTCCATGGACTTCGACTTCGGAGATCTGTGGCAATTTTTTGCAGTACGGGTGATGGACTCAGGATTGTGGTGGATGTCAGAAATTTCAAATAATGCCCCAAGTCCATCTTGATGGACTAACACCCCTCTATACCGGCTTTTACCCTCAGTCTGTTATTCTTGGGCAGTAACCCAAGGGGTCAGATCAAATGGCATACCCATCGTCTAATAATTAACTTCCACATCATTTTTTATTTCCAGCATTTTAATGACTACCGAAGCGCTTGATTGTCTCAAAGTGGACCCCTAAATACAATTAGGAAGTGTTTAATACATCCATTTAGGCTATCTTACATGATGTAAATCTTTCTCCAATATACACTACCACAAGCAGTCAAAGTACCAACCAGTATGTGACATTTGCCTCTATCATTCTCAAAATAACGCAAGCACATTCGATGACCTGACAGGATATAAAACTAAAAGGACAATAAATGAAAGCACTATTTCAGATATAATTAAAAGTTTTATTCCATGCATAATCACTGCATATAAATCCTAAACAAAATAATGAAGGAAACGTCATGAAAGGAAGCTGATATTTGACCATAACACACGGTCTATTTCGTTGAACGCAAAAACGCTGAGTACTTCGGTGAAAAATATTTTCGGAAATTTCTCCACATTTTTTTATGCCTCTAGAATGGGCCTCTGGCGATTCTCACCAATAGACCCATGAAAAAATTACAGTGATGTTCAACACAATTTATTAGAGGTCACTGGTCTAGAATTACTCAAAGTGCTGTGTTGTCATCAGATTTAACATGTTTATACACAATAAAACACTCAACAAATAACAAAATGAAAATAAATAAAGTACAAGAAAGTAAATTTACTAGAATTTATAAATGCACATGTACTGACAAAATCCTACCAACAAGACAGCATGACTAATCCTTTAAATCACTGGAGGTTTATACTTCGGCCTGTCTATAGTCTGAGCACAGTGGCATGCTCACAGGAACTATACACTTATACATGGATACGCCTAACACCAGACATTCCCGAAGTACATAAACAGACAGAAATACTCCATCCAAAGTGCCATCTCCAAATTCAGGCGATTCAGTGGGTACAGTTTGCATTGGCATAAAAATTTCCCTACAACTTTCCGATGAAACTTATTTTTTGGGGCTAAAACTAGTAAACATAAAATTAGCCATTTCCACGACTACATGCACAAACGAACGAGAATACAGATGGGGAATTCTGAGACGAATGTTTGGCAAAGTTTCCATTTAATAATTACTTTTAACCATGCAATAATGTGCATGTAAAGCAACCGGTAAATCCTCATAGCAGTTTCAAACTTGCCTGTTTTGGATTTCACGTATGAGCTGTAAGGTTTCATTGTCCCTTTTCACCTCGTTTACATAGAACGACAGGTCCTGGCAGAAAGAGAAACAAAGTTAACTTTAACACCAAACATAAATGATAAGACTGTCCGTAGTTTTTCATTCCTGCACTTCCAAGTATACATATATTCGAGACTGCGGATATCCGGGCATTTCATTGCTTGCGGCGGCGGCAAGCAGACAACAAGGTGGAAGATAATGGACAGAGATAGGAAAATGAACAACACTGGACAATATTCTGAGAACTACAGCTTAAAATAACCAGATAAAATATTAATGAAACAAGTCAGCAAAAACTGATTTGCACCCATCTACTTTTGAGTAGAATGTCATTCCCAGGGGCTTGTGCAGTTGTTGATAGCAGACGAGTGAATGTAGCGACAGATGGATACAAAATTTTTTCCAATTCATTCCTCATTTGCTCATTTTTTTTTTTTTCAGTCTTATAAATATGTAAAGGTTTCAAAGTAGAGATAACAGAGCAGATATAATGATCCTTTATCTCGTCACTGTTGTTTAGTTTAGCACGTTCATTCTGCAGAGCCTCATTCTAAAATTTCAACTCTTCCCAATTGACCATGTTTACTGTGCTCAAACAAACAGCAGTGAGTAGATTTTTGAATCATTATTTCTCAACTAACAGGAATTATGAGCAAAACAGTAGTGCATGTTGCCACATGTACATGTACGTGCCGGGTTCCAAGTTAA
Organism: Acanthopleura granulata; assembly: GCA_016165875.1. Classification (NCBI taxonomy): domain Eukaryota; kingdom Metazoa; phylum Mollusca; class Polyplacophora; order Chitonida; family Chitonidae; genus Acanthopleura; species Acanthopleura granulata. Next base: position 111,238 of record JABBOT010000038.1, read on the forward strand.
GGGTGATTGGGTGAACGTATGCAGCCAGCTTTTAGCCAGTACATCCAGGAAATTAACTGTGCAGCCATCTGGTACATGAGGAGTCTCTGACTGTAATTCGACCCTTGATATCCTGAATTCTGGGCCTACCTGCATGGCCTCTAGGGCCCTCTCTAGATTCTTCTTCTCATCGCTGTTTTTGTCTGTCTGCTTGATCAACTCCTACAAAAATTCACACACATGGCAGTTATCATGGTGCACTGTTTCACTTCGACATGAATACAATCCTTACTGCTGGTCTCACAACTACATAAGCACACATCCCCCTGCTGTATACAATAATGTTTTCCCCTTATGACTGCTGTCTGGCTTGGTGATAGGGGCATCGGAGTGGTCACAAGAGACACCAGAGTAATTACAAGGGACATTGGAGTGGTCATAACAGACACTGGAGTGGTAGCCAGGGACACCAGAGTGGTCGCCAAGGACACACTTTACTGCTCGGAGACAGTTAACTTCCCCTGTGCACAGAAACCAAGGCTACCTGTTTCATACTTTTATTTTCTATTTATTCCGGGGAAAACCCTCAACCATCTGTAGGTTGCCGGTGAACCTTCCCATGTACGACCAGAGAGGAAGCCAGCCGGAGCTGTTTTTTTTGGTTTATATTCATTGTCCGGAACTCAAATATATTTCAACTTCTAATTACCAAAACAGCATAAATTAAGAGCTGGAAAGAATACTGATCTGAATTCTTGAAACGATATTGCATGCTTTTACTGTCTGAGGTATTCCTGGGTGCCGGGCCTTTTCAAACCAATTTCTTTTTCCATACTCATTTTAAACAATTGAGAAAACTCAATACGTTTTGATCACCAATGTTTCAAAACCTCAATTTATTTCATGAAAACTCAATACAAAATTTGTCTAGAACTCTGTTACCGAAAATGTTAAGAAATCCCCTGGGACCCTAGTTCTTCATCAGAGGTCTTTAGGACTACCACCTACCATCAGGTCCACAATTACCATGATCAGTTAGTTCTTACCTTTAGAAGGAGATGGTACTTGTCTAAAACTCTATTACCGAAAATGTTAAGAAATCCCCTGGGACCCTAGTTCTTCATCAGAGGACTTTAGGACTACCACCTACCATCAGGTCCACAATTACCATGATCAGTTAGTTCTTACCTTTAGAAGGAGATGGTACTTTAATACTCTCTGCATGGGCAGATGTAGCAGGTCACGTAGCTTGAATTTTCCATCATTAGCCTTTCTTTGGCATTCCTGTAAAAGAAACAGGACAATCACTATAAATCTGTACAACAAATTTGCAACGTATCTGGAATTCATATGAAAACTGCAAGATGAACTTAAGAAGAAAAAAATGATTTCTTTTATTTTTGTTTATAGTTTCCAAAGATTAATAAATTTGATGTTTTTTTAATGTGCTACCTTTCAGGCAACACAAAAAAGTGTCCTTGTTCACTGACAGGCAAAATATAATGCATGATTAACAAAATAGCAAATAAATAAAAGACTGCAAAACTCAAACTTGATTTGTAACTTGTCATGATGTACTCACATACCAAGTTTCAATTTAATACAACAAATACTTATGAGAAGTCAGAAAGAAAACAGACAAAATAAAAATACCACGACTTTGTTTGAAATGAACAACATGTCGGAACTATAAACATTCTGTAATTTTAAGGCAAAGCCATGTACCAAATGTCTTTTCAATATGATCTGCCATTTTTGCACAAAATGAAGTTCAGAAATTTTTGTTTCTGTTGAACAAAGGTTAAACCTCCATTACTTTCCAGTACAGGTATAACATATTCCCATGAAAGTAACTCGCCTCAATGTGAATTTTGACGATCTCATTCCGCTTGCAGATTTCCTCAATGTGTTCTTGAGCTTTGGGAAGATTGGAGCAGAAGTCACCATAGATCAGAAAGCTCTGTTTCCAGGTGATAAAGACTTCACTGAGTTCTGTCATGTTGTGACAAGTCCTGCACAGTTCACTATGAAATCCTGTATGGACACTGTACAATTCCTGAAAAAGAGAAGGGTATCATGCATAGTTCACTGTGTGATCCTGTATGGACACTGCATAATTCCTGAAAAAGAGAAGGGTTTCATGCATAGCTCACTGTGGGATCCTGTATGCACACTGTATACAATTCCTGAAAAAGAGAAGGGTTTCATGCATAGTTCACTGTGGGATCCTGTATGGACACGGCACAATTCCTGTAAAGGATAAGGGTTTCATGCACAGTTCACTGCGGCTTCCTATATGGACATAGCACAATTCCTGAAAAAGAGGAGGGTTTCATGCACAGTTCACTGCGGCTTCCTGTATGGACATAGCACAATTCCTGAAAAAGAGAAGGGTTTCATGCATAGTTCACTGTGGGATCCCGAATGGACATGGCACAATTCCTGACAAAGAGAAGGGTTTCATGCACAGTTCACTGCGGCTTCCTGTACGGACAAAGCACAAGTCCTGACAAAGAGAAGGGTTTCATGCATAGTTCACTGTGGGATCCTGAATGGACATGGCACAATTCCTGAAAAAGAGAACGGTTTCATGCACAGTTCACTGCAGCTTCCTGTATGGACATAGTACAATTCCTGAAAAAGAGAAGGGTTTCATGCATAGTTCACTGTGGGATCCTGAATGGACATGGCACAATTCCTGAAAAAGAGAACGGTTTCATGCACAGTTCACTGCAGCTTCCTGTATGGACATAGCACAATTCCTGAAAAAGAGAAGGGTTTCATGCATAGTTCACTGTGGGATCCCGAATGGACATGGCACAATTCCTGACAAAGAGAAGGGTTTCATGCACAGTTCACTGCGGCTTCCTGTACGGACAAAGCACAAGTCCTGACAAAGAGAAGGGTTTCATGCATAGTTCACTGTGGGATCCTGAATGGACATAGCACAATTCACGAAAAAGAGAAGGGTTTCATGCACAGTTCACTGCAGCTTCCTGTATGGACACAGTACAAGTCCTGAAAAAGAGAAGGGTTTCATGCACAGTTCACTGCAGGATCCTGTATGGACACAGCACAAGTCCTGAAAAAGAGAAGGGTTTCATGCACAGTTTGCTATGAAATCCTGAATGGCACTGTACAAAATGTAGAGTGATATCCACTACTGCTATCACTGACACTAGAGTGAAGATGTTACTTTGTCACAAGAAGTGGTCATGGTTTTAGTTTCCATCCCTTCATATTTGTCCAGAAAGACTCACCTGTTTCAATCATGCCAACAGGCTTTCAAACGAGAATCTTGCTAACAGGGCAGTCTAACTTGACATTTATTATGTTGGGTTGCCTAATTTTTTTTTTTTTTTTTTAATTTTTAATACTAAAATGGTCACGTGTTATAGGATTTATCCAGAACATCAACAAGATCATTTACAGCATATACAAGTAAACTGGCCTGCATACCAAAATCATATAACACTGTATATATGTGCCTTGTTTGTAGGCCATTATGTCTTCAACAACATAAGTTAACCTCCCACTTCACTTGTACATGTACCTTTCACTTCAGACACAAAGACAAACAACATCTGTAGGGTGTTTACAGCTTGACAACTCTTTATAGCTTTGCCTGGGCATACATGACCTGTTTTATAGGCACCTAACAACATGTCATATTTTATACATTTGGGTGTCAGAGTTGTACATATCCATGGGCTTTATTCCCACCACCTTTATACTTAGTTAAAATCAACCCACATTTTGACGTCTAATTTTATAATGGTGAATTAACAAACACACAAACAATAAACCATTTTCTCACCTCAATATAGGCAAAAATGATATCTCGATCTGCATCTCTCATCACGTTTCGTAAAGCCTTGATAAAATGCTGAAAAACAAAAGAAAAATGGCAATACATCTTTACTTCAATACAGTCACACAGATCAAAATACCATAAAAACAGCCACTAGCACCCAGAAACTTGTATATTTATTCACTTACAATTTTTTCTCTGCAAAGTTGGAAAGAGGCATAAACAAAAATCTCTGTGTACCACCTCCCGCCAGTGACTGCTGCTGCCAGTGTGGACTGATCAGTAGTAGATCGACTATGATTTATTTATTTATTTGGTTGGTGTTTTATCTTAATGTAAAGAATATTTCACTTACACAACGGCGACCAGCATTGTGGTGGGAGGAAATCGGGCAGACCCCGGGGGATACCCGCAACCATCTGCAAGTTGTTGGCAGACCTTCCCACCTACAGCTGGAGAGGAAGCCAGCATGAGCTGGACTAGAACTCACAGCGACCGCATTGGTGAGAGGCTCCTGGGTCATTACGGATCAACTATGAATTTTAATAATTTAATAAGAGTCCATGCCGTAAACATGCTGTTGCCACTGGAACATCATGCCGAAGACACCAGAAATGACATGCCACCCAGTCATATTATACTGACACCAGGCCAACCAGTCCCATTTCCTTGATCTAAACTCTGGGCAACAAGCCAGGCAGTAACATGTACCATTTTTCAAGTCTTTGGTATGACCCAACCAGGACTTGAACCTTGATCTCCTGACATCGAAGCAGACACTCTAACAGCTAGACCATCAACGCAGAGTCTACATTTTCAGGTCATATTGCATGCAGGACATGGATTTCACAACAGTTATATGTAATACACAACTCACTGTGACAATCATCTCAAGTGCTGAGACGTAATTCTTCTCCGTGTCGACCAACTCCTTTATACACATTTCCTTCTTGGTGAGAGTCTGGTGAAAGGAAACAGGCAGAGATGCAGCTGTGTATGTATATACACGTATATATAAAAGCAAATTTTGTCCAGGGTTTATATAAATAAAATCAACATCTGTGTGTGTATATATATATATATACATATACACACACGCGTGTAAAAAACCACTCAAAATGGTACAAAGTCATCAGAAGACTTGTAGACTTGAAGATGTGTGTAGAGAAACCCATTCAACATCAGGACCTATCCCAATTGCTTCTCGATGTTGGAACAAAGACAAAGTGACACTCACAGAATTTGATCTCATCATGCATGAAAGTATCGAAGATAATGGCAAAATTTTACCATTATTTTATCATTTTATCATGATCAGCTGAATAATATTAAGATTCTGTAACTTCGTTTTGTAAAATGTTAATAATGCTCACCAGATATATGGGTACTTAAAATTTAATAACTGTTGTGATGCAGTGGATACACAAAAAATCTGAAGTACATTTCACAGACAAAGTGAGCAAACACCAACACAACTAATATTAGCCCGAGGCATGTCTACATCTATGTGCTAAATAAACACAAGTGCTCAAAACAACCATCACATTTACAACTGTCACAAGACAAATCAAAACAAAACAAAACATATATGTACGTGTGCAGGGCTATAACAAGTGGATATTACAAACATTTGTACATGTATGTTCTACCAAGTGAGAAACAATGACAGTTAATCTACCCAGATTGCGTTAATAGCACTGGTACAATCAACAGGTCACCTGTGATGATCACGTCACTTTCACATCACTAAGAGGTTGTGTGTGAACATTTAATTTAATTTCTTTGTCCGAATGGGATTCAAAAGTTGTGCACGTCATACGGCTTTTTCTCTCGCACGGCACACCTGTGTCTTTGCCTCGTACCTGAGAACAGCTTGACAGTTCAGTTCAGTTTTTATTTAAGATCACATCTCGCTTCATTAAGCAATACACTTCTTTATAATCACTTGTGGTCTTGTGTTAATACTGTCTCTTCTTGTCAAAGTATCAATGTTTGTATATCTATCGCCAGTTCCTGGCAGCTACAACCATCCTAACAACCTACACTAATACACACCTCCCACAATATAACAGGCTTCATTACAACATGCACTTCAACTTAACTTTGTCAAAAAACCACGTCCCTCAAATTTTTTTAAAAACTTTCAGATTTTTCTTCTTCTTTGAACTTCGAGACTTAGCTATCAAGTTATCACTCGATGACAGCCATGACATCAGGCTGGTTTGGTCTACAATTAACATTCAGCGTCACACTGTGTTCATTCCAACATTACCATGTCACAGATCACCAGTGGTTCAAGAACTTGACATAACAGCCTGCACTTGTAACACGGTAGGCAGATTTGTCAACCAAAAACAGTGCTGTAATGAGGGAGGGGTACACATATCCTGTTTGTTTTGTGTAATATCTTTGCTGGCATGGTTTCCATGCAGGTTGACTATTACTACCTATCAGCATTTTGCATGTAGTCTTTGTGCATTTTTGTCAGTAATACTTGATTTCAAATGTTCACTTTCATCCAAAGTATTTCAGTTTTCTACCTCTACTATCTATATCATTTTTGTTGTGACCAGCAGCGGTATGGGAGAAAAGTACTGTTCTTGTTGTTGGGCTTAGTATACAAGGGTGTTCTGATCATCGATTACATTTCTGAAATGTGCAGTTTCTAACCTACATCACCCATTTCATCTCATTCTTTCTGTCTATCAGTTTATTTTTCACCTTTAAACAGCCATCAACTCACAAATCATCCAGTTATCTATAACGTGATGTCAACAAACATAATATTATACATTATCATAAATAAGCCTAGACAGTCTTTAAACAAATTTATTTTCACATCCACTAGTCTATTTAACTTTAACTTTCACTTTTTATCCTCCAACATCTTTTAAATTATATTAAGTCTTTGAACTGATTGTTAGACAGTTATTTTTAAAGGCTGTATGACGTGCTCCCCCCAAGAGTTCAGCAGGCGATCATCACTGATCTTAACATCCGACGCTACAGCCTCAGCTATTCACTTACTACACGTACTCTGGTCTCTGTGGGAGGCTTTTTTCTCATGCATAGATCCTCGTAAATTTCATCCTCATCCCCGTTATAGACAGTGTCATATATGTCCTCCATGTCAGGCATGTCATTCTCACTGTTAGGAAATAACACACAACCATAATAAAGGGGAAAAAAGCCCAAATAAAACAACAACAACGCTCACTAAACAACCTGATCCAGCAAAACTGTCCTGAAACCAAACGTTTGTGAACATAAATGATAAAAACAAGAAAAATGTATCACGAAAATCCATCCACTACAGGTGCTGTGCATGCTGAAGGCACTGAAAGATAAAAAAAGTAAAAACACACAGAAAATCTCATGCTAAACTAAAAACAAGGAATGAAACATTTCGGCTGTGCAGCATAGCATTGATTATGGATGTCAAAAAACAGAGATGACTCTTGGAGTGGTCATTGTCAATGTTCATGAACAAGGAAAACTTAATCTGCTGATATGTTACATGAAACCAGTAGAGTAAAGTTGGACTAGCCAATCTACCTGTACAAAACATTCCTGCTTCTGTCTGTAACAGTTAGCTCACCTAGTAGTGCTTTTTGATATTGTTATCTCCACCTTGTAGTGCTTTCTATAACAGTTAGCTCCCCTTAAGAAAGTGGTGCTCCTTCAATGTTAAAGCTCCAGATATCAATGCACGTACCTCCTGTGTGTTTATTGTCACTCAACCAAACAATGGGGTAAACTTAAGCCATAGCTATACCAGTACTGCATGATCGAACTCAGAATGTTTACTGTAAAGCATCACTGATAAGTAGGCCTTCATACTGTTCTCTACATTAAGTCACATTTATGCAAAGTACCATTCACTATGCATGTACCCTGGAGTTATGGTGTTTTGTGAAATATTTCTTTATTTATTTGATTTGTTCTTTACGCTAGAATTGGTGAGAGGCACCTGAGTCATTATGCTGTACTAAAAAACTAAACCCCTTGGCCACGGAGGTCCTGTTTTATAAAATAAGTCGGATTTTCTAAAAGTAATAACCTGGGAAGAACGACACTGCATAACAGAGAGTCAACACAGCAAGATACAGTAGTCCTTGGGAAGAGGATTTTACTCATTGTATGTCCACGTACATGTATGGTTGGGAAGGACTTCACGTGCAGGGTAAGTCGACGTACATGTATGGTTGGGAAGGACTTCATGTGCAGGGTAAGTCGACGTACATGTATGGTTGGGAAGCACCTTATGTGCAGGGTAAGTCGACGTACATGTATGGTTGGGAAGCACCTTATGTGCAGGGTAAGTCGACGTACATGTATGGTTGGGAAGCACATTATGTGCAGGGTAAGTCGACGTACATGTATGGTTGGGAAGGACTTCATGTGCAGGGTAAGTCGACGTACATGTATGGTTGGGAAGCACCTTATGTGCAGGGTATGTCGACGCACATGTATGGTTGGGAAGCACCTTATGTGCAGGGTAAGTCGATGTACATGTATTGTTGGAAAGCACCTTATGTGCAGGGTAAGTCGACGCATATGTATGGTTGGGAAGCACTTTATGTGCAGGATATGTCGACGTACATGTATGGTTGGGAAGCACCTTATGTGCAGGGTAAGTCGACGCACATGTATGGTTGGGAAGCACCTTATGTGCAGGGTAAGTCGACGCACATGTATGGTTGGGAAGCACCTTATGTGCAGGGTATGTCGACGCACATGTATGGTTGGGTATGACCTTATGTGCAGGATATGTCGACGTACATGTATGGTTGGGAAGCACTTTATGTGCAGGGTAAGTCGACGTACATGTATGGTTGGGAAGCACTTTATGTGCAGGGTAAGTTGACGCACATGTATGGTTGGGAAGCACTTTATGTGCAGGGTAAGTCGACGTACATGTATGGTTGGGAAGCACTTTATGTGCAGGGTAAGTTGACGCACATGTATGGTTGGGAAGCACTTTATGTGCAGGATATGTCGACGTACATGTATGGTTGGGAAGCACTTTATGTGCAGGGTAAGTTGACGTACATGTATGGTTGGGAAGCACTTTATGTGCAGGGTAAGTTGACGCACATGTATGGTTGGGAAGCACTTTATGTGCAGGGTAAGTTGACGTACATGTATGGTTGGGAATGACCTTATGTGCAGGATACGTAGACGTACATGTATGGTTGGGTATGACCTTATGTGCAGGGTAAGTCAACGTACATGTATGGTTGGGAAGCACATTATGTGCCTGCTTCATATCATTCACCTTCCTCTCTAGACAGTTTCATGTCAGAAATTCGAAAAGGATGACTGGTGTGTATTATTTTCAAATTCCATCCTCCCCTTACCTCTCTACAATGCGAAAATAACAGCATTGTATAACGTAAAGGCTGAATGGAGCTGTGGTGCATCATGGACATGGCAATGATTCCAATCTTTACAGTAGAGTCCAGAAATAACTCGACAATAAACGTAACACAGATACGATAAAATCGAAATAAAACTAAATTGGTTTTAAAAACATCCTAGATTGTGTCATGTTTTCCTCATGACACTGATGTGAGAGATGGTAACGCGACTAACAAAATCTAAAATGCGTCACAGCTTGGTAAAAACATGTTTTTTCTTAACCGCTACCACAGGCTGGTAATTTTTGGAGGGAAATCTGCGCAGATGAAGATTCAGCTGGTGCCTCTGCCGTTTCAGTGTGCAGCTGAGCAGTGTATCCTTCTCCCATACAAGCTGTAACGGCCAACAGTACATGAGTGCTACAACAACATACATGACAAACTACATGTTGTCTTTCGAATCATATGCAAACCACAGTAGTGTCCTTGTGATAAAATCTGTTTCAATTTGGCGTAAATGCCATCTCGAAACTTCAAAGTGCATCTGATTATATTCAAGGGCAAATTTCATTGATGCTTTTCCAGTTTTTCTAGACATGTCAATGCTTCGCTTTCGACGTGTCGAGTACGCACTTTCAGAATGCCGTTACATTTTTTTCAGTGGCGTTTCTGGTCCTGCTCTAAACTTGTTTGATGTCAAAGTTATTTCTGGTCTGAACTGTATGTGAGCATTCAAAATTAATGCAGACATGAAAACAAGATCGAAGGCATACCAAAATACAAGTGCTACACCAGTACAGCAACAACAGGAGCATTCCAACTGAAAATGAAAAACAAATGTGACAGGTGACGAGCGAGAAGCGCACAGCACAGGTTTTTCAATGGTGGATACAAGGAGGTCTGTTTGCCTCCCCAAACAACAACAACAACAACAGGACCATTGACAAGCAGCCTGAGACACCAGGGTACCTGATCCAGGGTAAGCCTTAAGGCACACAAATCATCGTATATTTTATCTTCTTCTTCCTGGGCACCACCCTCATAGATGAAGTCATCTGGAAACTCACTGAAAGAATTATTAGAGACTGATTGGTTCATCGCCTGTCTAATAAGCATAGTCATTTCCTTTCCAATATGGCCTGGAGATCCGTCAACATCACCTACAGCAATTCCTTAGAGCACTGAACACTTAATTATTTTACGCATATTATTAATTTCCAAGACAACCAAACTCTGCAAAAAAGTGACTTGTTATTCCTATAAATTCGTATGTATCTATGAGACAAGACCTTGTAACCCTGGCCACAATGGGGAAGCCTTCCTGCCTGACAGTACCTCAGACCAAAGCAGGGTGGTCTATACTGCCTTTTGCTGCCTCTGCTAGAACACTTGAATGTCAGCCCTTATGGTCACGTGGCTCTTCCATGTTCCAGCAGCACAACAGTGAAGTCTGCTTGGAATCCAATCTCCATCAGGCATGGGAAACTAGGTACATGTAATTTACATTGACAGCTATCACATATACAGTCTCTTATTTAATAAGCGTTTTAAATTATGAACTAGTACATTAATACAATCCCCTCCCCTCTCTTCAAGAAAGATGCAGAGTTCAAACAACACACATATACATATACACATACATGGGTTAGCCTACATGCATACTATCTAAATTTCAGTCAGTTAGAAGTGGGCAAAACACAAAAGGTATCAAAGTACAGAAGATGTAAATGTACATATACAATGTATACTACAGTTTTCACTGCATTACTGCACCACAGCAAACTGTTCCACACAAGACTCGAGCCAGTATCGCCAGCCAGTCCTCCACTGAAGGTGAAGAAAACACTGAATGAAGTATATGTACGTCAGATGACACAACAATAAGTGCTGTCCTCCAAAACAGACAAATATCTTTTTTTCTTCATTAGAATTTATCCAACTAAAATGGTTTTACTACATCAGACTGATTCAAAGATAGTCTGATGGGAGGTCAGTGGGTGTAAATGATGTGAACATCCTTATAATTTTGTTTCAATGTCCATTGAGACACTGCATTTGCAGCTGCGTGCGGAATGTTAGCAGCCAGTACGTGTGTCGCAAATGGCACGAACTTTACATGTGTGTGATGTCACTGGACACAATGTGCTCATAAAAGGCCGCAGTTACGAATCCAGTGTTTCAAAATGCATTTTGAACATTTAAAACAGGTGAATCACCACACTATTTTCATGGACAGTCACGCTGATCGTTCAGGTGATCATTAGGAATCCACGTATGTACTTCATGTTGCTGTTTTCTCTACCTTCTGCCTAGGCACGGGTGCTAAAATCATATACGAAATACAAATGTTATTTGGAGAAGGGCTTCAGTTGTTGTCATGGTTATTGCAGTTTTAATGGGATCTGGACTTACTCAGTGTTGGAATTTAAGTATCAATGCTGTATTATAGGAAGATCATTCATAGAAATCATGCACAACAAAGACTGTAGATATATATATATAGAGAGAGAGAGAGATATGTGTTGAAACCTGCACACATATGTACATGTGTATTATCAGCAGGTGAAATATTTACCTGACCCCACAACCTTAACAGTGAGATAAACCAAAAGCCACCTCATTATAAAACCATGCAAAGAAGAAAAGGTTTTCATGGTATCCATTCTGATGCTAATTTATTAAAAACTTAAAAATGGCAATCATTTTTCTATTTTACACTGCTGCGTCAGAAGACGGGGAGAGGCGAGTCGTTGGGGCTATTGTGGGGGGTGGGGTGGAGAGAGAGCTAAATGACAAACTAGTGAGATGTCTACTTACGCAGCCAGTGTGGACAGATTGCCGTAGATGTCCTCATTATCTTGGTAGCGATAGGAGGGCATAGAGTCAGGCGGAAAGCCCCTAAAATCAGAACGGCAGGTAAAAGCGTCAAGACAACACCCACACAAGACCAACAACAACGACAACTTACGCCGCAATTTCTTCCAGAGTATTGTAGTAGTCATGGTCATGAAGCTGTCGGTTATCTGGAGGGAAGCCGCTAAAACAACAGAAAGTAACAAGGTTCACACAATGCATGACAGCAAAATCACAGAATTTGGGCTTCAGCTGGAAAACAAGAAATAACAAGATAGTCACCACCCTAAGTGCCTGAAATCTCAGCATTTCCTCCACTTAATTGCAATGTAAATAACGCTTGAACATAGGGTGGTTTTTAAATATATGGATGTACATGTGTATATATATATATACATCTGTAGCTTACCGTATATGATGTATAGTTTACCCAAAAATCTCAAAGACAATCCCATGATTTCTTGCAACTATTTGTTATCACTGTAAACTGATCACAGCTGGGTACCAGTGGGGTGAGAGGACTGTGTTCACAAAATCAATTAACAGACTCACGCTTTGCTGAACAGTCAGCATGCAGGTATTTTACAACATGAATAAACGACTGACAGAGTTATTCAGATAAATACTAGAGGGTCACTAAATCACTCAACAAATAATGACACAGGAGAGTATCTAGAATTTGCATTTTCTGTTGCTTCAATTACTTGCTGTTTAATATACTACAATTTTAGTTGAAGTGAATGAATGAATGAATGATTTTGGCTTAACGCCACATTGGCAATATCTAAGCCATATCGTGGTGAGAACATGTTCAATTCAGGAAGCCTTGAATGATATTTGACATGATGGATGAACATCCAAAATTTAAAGAAAAAACAGATGAACTTTTTTTAAAAAAAACAGTTAAAAAAGCAAATGTCAGTTTAAAGTCAAAAAACCACAATTGTTTGGTATTTTATACAATTAAAAATATATACATATATACATAAACTATATTCTGTTACATTAAAAAAATTAATCACAGCATCGCCAGCAATGCTTTTAAATAAGTCAAATATAGAGCTGACTGTTTAGAATCTTTGCCGAATATGAGCAAAGCCCACACAGTTAACCAGGATATGCTTGATGCCGTACTGCGCATCACATCCAACACACTCGGGAGCACTGCTCCCACCCAGGATAAAATTGTGTGTTAGACGAGAATGCTCAACGCGGCATCTTGTTAAAACGACTTGATATCTACGAGACATACCAAAAGTATAAGAGTCATAGCCTATGAAAAGGTGAATGGCATGCAGTTTGTTATCAACCTGCAGGTCCCATCCATCCTGCCAAAGGCGACAAATGTATTTAAGAATATTAGATTCAAAATCAGTATAAGGAACTTTAATCTTAGATATGGGTTTACTAAGAGCAGCTTTCGCTTCCCTGTCTGCGACTGTGTTTCCGTGAATACCAGTATGATTTGGTATCCAACAGAATACAATATCTTTACCTCTTTTAATTAACTTTCCATGGGTGGCTAATATTTCTCACATTAACAGGTTTTAAAATTTATTTTGCTCTATTGCCAAAAGGCAGGACAACAAGTCCCTGCATATCACTGCTCTCTGGGCAGAGCTGGATGAAACATATGATAAAGCCAGAAGTATAGCTCTGGCCTCGGCAGAAAATATTGAAGACCAGGATGGAAGGCGAAGAGAGGTGACGTGCTGTTCCAAGACGGCCACAGCTGCCACCCTGTCCCCATCCTTTAACCAGTCAGTATATATAAATTTATAATCCGGAAAATTAGCTTTTCCTTCAGCGAAACTTAGCTGAATTATAAGAGGGTTTGTAGCGGATTTCTTATGTTGACGTAGATCAAATATTAATTTAGCTTGTGGAAGGAGCTAGGGAGGAGACTCCGGAAAAGAAACCAGAGCTATGTCCTCCAGCTTGATGTTAGCTTCCACAATATGGTTCCGAACACGAAGACCAAAGGAAGAAATTTGTTGGGACATTAATTATATTAATTATATTTATCAGCGTATGCTGGAATAAACACACTGTCGTAGGCAGGGTTTGTTGGGTGAGCTTTAAGCTTAGTAACGTATTGAAGGCTGAGTTTTATACGCCTGTGATATAAAGAAGGCTCATTAGCCTCTACGTATAAACTCTCTACCGGTGAGGTCCTATAGGCACCAAGGTTGAGCCTCAGGCCTTGGTGATGGACCGTGATGGACCGGATGGACCATACAAATTAAGTAAAACTGATCGGTCAGCACCCCACTCAGTGCTAGACACGACCTTAATTATATCGAGAGCCTTTGTACATTTAGCTTTAAGCATCTTTATTTGAGGTATAAAGGATAATTTCCTGTCAAATATAACCCCTAAAAATTTATTCTCCTCAACGATCTTCACTGGTTCACCACAAAATTTAAGCTCAGGGTCTAGATGAAGTTTGCGTTTATTACAGAAATGCATACCCCTGGTTTTAGACGTAGAAAATCTAAAACCACTGGCAACTGCCCATTTCTGGATCTTATTGAGACAAAGCTGCAGTTGCCGCTCAATGTTATTCACATTTGTAGCATATCAGGAAATCATCTACATATAAAGAACCCTCGGTACCAGAGGTAAATGTTTGAGCCAAGCTGTTAATTTTGATGCTGAACAGTGTTGGTGAAAGGATACTGCCCTGGGGCACACCCATCCCTTGTTCGTAAGAGTCCGAAAGAGTGTACTTGAAGTGCAATTAGCTTCTGTTTATGCAAGACCTCACAAAGTCATATGCATATACGGATGAATTTACTGAAACCAGCCTATAAAAATGATGTGCATTTAAGAGCTTGCTATCAACATGGTGAATGGCTTGCGACAAAATTTTATCCTCAAAATGTTTTGTATCAAAACAGTTTATGACAATCGTGATGCGAATTGAGCACCTTATCAGCAAGATTTCAGATATTCTCTCAACATGTGGCTTAAATAATTTAATGGTAAGTGCACTGGTTTTCACATTTTTCCTCAGTGATTTTACCTACAGACCTCAATTCATTACACCTGCAATACACTCAGCTACCTGCATTTGTCGAATGAATGAATTTACACCATATTATCACAGATTGATCGCAGGCTAATTTAGCTGAATGATCAGGAGCACAGCCGTCATTTTCTTGACAGTAAATCCGGGGAAAATCAGCTGATCTCTCTCCACCTACAGTTCACATAAAAGCGACAAGTTAGGCACTTACCAACAGGTAAATGCACATGTACACAGTGTGAAGGCCTGAAGCGTTAATCCATAGTTGTTTCATTATTAATCTGTCAGCGTCAGCATAAAATGTTGCCGATGATTGTTCATCCACATACACCTGTACTCTGAATGTTATATACGCACAACCAGTGGCCTGTACTTCAGACCACATCACTCCCCTTCATGGTACTTGCACTATTAACTTGTTGGATTGTAACTTTATAAAGTTCAAGTGAATTCTAAAAACACTGCAAAATCCTGTGCTGGCATACATTTTGATCTTTATATGTAATATTCTAAAAACACTGCAAAATCCAGTGCTGGCATACAGTTTAGTCTTTATATGTAATACAGCAATTCCCTTGGACTGGACTCACAGATGTGGATGTTTCCCATGGCATTGTTATGCCAATTACCGGTGAAGAAGTGACAGGTTGTAATCCCTGGATTTACAGATGTACACTCTTTCCTGGAAATGCTGTAAGCTTTAAGTTTTTTTTTCTATCTGAGGAGTTGTTGGCAAGATTTATTAGTTATTATCCAGTATTATGAAAGCCCAGAAATTGGGGCCTCTATAGCCGTGCTTTCAACACCTTAGTTCCGGTAATACATCATTAGGCCTGGTTGATGGGAGATGACCAGTCTGTGAAGAACTGTCTATGACAGAGCTTCAGAAGTCTCCAGTAGGGGAGTTTCACATTCGAACTCTTTTGTCGCAAAAGGTAAAAAGAGTCCAACTATGTCATGGAACTTTTCAAAAATGTCAAGTGAAATTTTTTTCACTTTAATTTACCGATCACCCGTCTTGCCGTGTTAGGGAGGTAAAAACGACCTCTCCTTCAATCAACAGCTTCTTAATTTAAAAAACTTTCAGCTTCTCTATTTTACCTATCATATGTCTGGTCTAAATAACGCTGTGTAACACTTTTGTTATACGTCCACGTTATAGTAAATGTAATCAAAAATAACTGCCTAACTTTTTTGACAGGTCACATTGTACTGTAGGGTTTTTCTTACCTTTAGCGATAAAAGAGTTCAAACTCAAAACTCCTCTATTGCAACATTGTTGTGGCTATTGGAGGCTCTACATCAAGTACCCAAAGCCACCCCTCCCCTAAATTAGTTAAAGCTCTCAGCATGTGTGCCTCTTCTCTCGATTACTATTTGCACAGATTGAAGACTTGGACAACCATGAACAATATGAATAAAAGATACATAGCCAGGCTTGTCAGCCACGTCCGCATAATGCAATCAAATCTGTGTTTTCCCACGACCGCTACTAGGTGGTAGGGTTATTCGGAAGGTTTGTCAGACTTCACTCAACATTCTGTTAAATTCATAAGAAAGAAAACAGAACTCCTGTGTGAAAATGGCCTGTCTTTTAAGAAGCTTATCATTCACAATGGCATCGCACCCTTCAGTCAGTTCATGTCTGTGAGTTCGCTCTATGTGATGCCAACCTGTGACCATGCCGTCACTGGCCCTTACTGCACGGCTGGAGGCTGACCACTCTCTTTTCTCATCTCTATCGCCAAATGAAAACAGCTAAACTTTAGGGCTAGAATTCATCGGCTAAACTTTTACATCAATTACGGTATGCTATACTCAACAATACATGGATTTACCCTAGAACTGTACCCATGACTATGTCACTCCTTTTTCCTAGTCCTGCGAGGTCTTTTCATCTTTATACATGTACCGTACATGTAGAAAGATTTTCAAGGCTTGTTTATGTACCTACATACATGAATATCAAGGAAAAACAGTAACCCGCTCTTAAAATACAGTACTGTAGTGTAACTGTCTGACACGAGTGAAGGTTCTCTGTAGCATGAGCTTAGCTCACTTCGAGCATGCCTGTGGCAGGCTCCTACCATTCCACTACCATTCACCTACACTTAGCATGCGTAAACTCCTCACAGACATGCACACACTTCCGAGAGTGCACCATTATGGTTTAGGTGTTGCTTGATGGTTAATATCTGGACTACGGTTAATATGGGGATAACTGTATCATCCAGAGTGTTCTTCCATCACACAATAGGGCCATTCGTCAAAAATTGGACCCTATTCGACCCTATGCGGAGAAAAAAAGGGACAGTCAGTTGGTAGGGAATTCTTTTTATTTTATAATCTGGCTCTTGAAAAAGATTTTGAAGAAATTAACATGGAGAGAAAAAAATATAAAAAATAAAATACATATATATCAAAATACTACTTCAAAAACTTTTGAGTAGGCCCTATTCTAAAGGGTTGGTCGGATTAAAAAAATTTTAAAGGTGGCCTAGACACTACACGCCACATGCTACAATAAACCTAATCCTACTTTCTTTGTCGGGCCTACATCGAGATGTCTGCTCTAAGATAAGCACAAGCCATTTGTCCGGCCTACGTCAAGATGTCAGCTCTCGGACACGCACAAGCCATTTGTCGGGCCTACGTCGAGATGTCTGCTCTAAGATAAGCACAAGCCATTTGTCGGGCCTACATCAAGATGTCAGCTCTCAGACACGCACAAGCCATTTGTCGGGCCTATGTCGAGATGTCTGCTCTAAGATAAGCACAAGCCATTTGTCGGGCCTACGTCAAGATGTCAGCTCTCAGACACGCACAAGCCATTTGTCGGGCCTACGTCGAGATGTCTGCTCTAAGATAAGCACAAGCCATTTGTCGGGCCTACGTCAAGATGTCAGCTCTCAGACACGCACAAGCCATTTGTCGGGCCTACGTCGAGATGTCTGCTCTAAGATAAGCACAAGCCATTTGTCGGGCCTACGTCAAGATGTCAGCTCTAAGACACACACAAGCCATTTTGTTCTGCCAGACTCCTTTCAGAGGTCAAGCAGTAAGGTCTCCCACTCAGGTGCAAGCATCATGAGATTTAGAATCATGTTGTCACACATGCAGGGGCTACTTCATGAAATCCCATGTCGTCTTTGTTCACTGATGTATTATTCACTTTTGTTCCATGTACAATTCTAAGGATACTTTGAAGCCAGGATTATGATTATTTTGTCAGCAGTTTTCATAAACGCTGCCCCATTCTTGTGGCAAAATAAAATGCGCCACTGGTTCATTGGTGCATAATGCATTTTTCTTACACATTTGCACATGTTTATTCAATTGACTAGTGTTTGCTGCTTTACATGTTTTTTGCGGAATGGTTAAAGGCCAGGTATAAACCAACCTTAATGCATGGCTATTTCATGTCATTAAATTAACTAGTACCTTATGCCATATTCAAACCCATTTCACTTATATTAATGAAGGCAGACAGCACTATGGTGGGAGGAAACTGAGTTGTGCCTCATAGAAAATGCAATGACAGCTTCTGTCTATACTGTAAAGTTAAACTAATTCAAAAAATGAACCACCTGAGATAAATCATCACCATACATAACGTAAGATTTTTACACCAAATTTTAATCACAATGAAATGATACTGTCACAGAAGAGTCAACTCTTTAGGGGATTTACTGTAGTTCACAAAGCCATAGCAAGTGAATACAATAACGTCACTATTAAACATGTGTGATATAATAGGTTTAATTCTGACAGGCTGGTCAAACCGCAGCTTAGAAAGCACTGACTGGTCCCTTCACAACTACACAGGAGTATGACCATACCGGGTGACAGGACTGTACCAGGAAGAAGACTCCAGACAGCACACACCACAAGAAGCCGTACAAACAAACCTGCTCGTGGACAGCATCACCATCAAGCCACTACTTTCCCATTTTGATCAAACTGATTGCAGTTTCAGGCTTCAAAATGGCGTCTGCATGTCAATGCACAGGGTAATACACTGACTGACTGACTGACTAACAGTGACTGAGTGACCGAATGTTAGCCTTAGCTTCAGGGTATAGCCGTCGTCTGACCAGACGTACCTTCCAGACATTCTACAATCTTAACTTAATAGTTTGTATACAAGCAACGGTATACAGTTGTGTAACAATTTAAAAGACCTGAAATATCTCAACACATGTACAATGTTAATTAAAACTGGTGTAAAGTGTAAATTGTTTTTTCCGTATTTATGAGTTGGGATACACACATGTATAAATTAGATACAAATTCTCAAATGCTTTTTTCCTTTCCTTCATATTCCATGTAACGCTTTCAGATTAAGGCTTTTTTTTTTTTCACGTTAATTTCAAAATAAACATTCTTTGCTGTTGACAATAATATTGACGGCACATTTACATGTTGCCTTTCCTTTGTTGTTCAAATCTGACGATAGTTCATGAAGGTGGACCTATTGACATATATATATCTGTGGGTATATGCCATGTAGGTAGGTTTATACTGCGTGTGTTTATCAGAATACAGTAGCGACACAATGTGACGGTGCCACGTGATACAAGGGTTTTCCCTACACACCAGGAAGTCCTCCACCAGATACCTGCTGATTACATTCCGCATACAGGTGTCAATGATATAGCCATTTCTTATACCACACACACCAGATCAAAGTGCATAGTGTACTTGTACCTGAAGAGATCTGTGACCCACCCTATACTTAACACTGATCTCATCCGAGTGACAATTTCCATACCTGTAAATTTGGATATGGCCTTTCAACTTTTGTGATCAGAGTTTTATGTCACAGCCAGAAATATTTCACCCTAAAATGGCACATGTATGAATAGGCAGGGTTAGATTCTCAAATATGTGAGTCGTGTACTTATTCAAAAACAAAAACAAAAAAATAAAATAATTTTAACTTGACTTTTTAGCTTAAAAAACAAAATGAAAAAAAGATTTGAAATTTCAACTGCCATGGCAACACAATTCATATATTCCTCGTTGCCAAAGAAGTTAGAGGTACATGTTACTGTACGTCAGGCCTTCTGCGGAGGGTTGTGTCTTGTATCGTTTTTAACGTAATTAAACGGGTAGCTACAGGGGTAGCAGAGCAGCGTAACAACAAAATAGCAGAAAGTCACCGCAGTGTGGTAACGGTACTGATATTATACATAACTATAGAGCATGTAACAACGTGGTAATGGTACACCCCTCGGTAACAGTACACTCTTGTACAACTACATGTAACAGTGTGGTAACGGTACATCCTTGTACAACTACATGCGTCACTACATCACGATAGTGCATGACAGGGGACAAGCTAGTTTTAAGTCATCAAATGCACATACATATGCCGCTGCACACTGAGTCAACACAGAGCAATACACAAGTTCCTACGTATACAGTGTGTATGGGTGGAGGGATGCCGTGCTTGCATCCTAACCCCTAAGGCACGGAAGCCTCTCACAAATTAAATGTGATCGCTAGAAGTTTAAGTCCAGCTCATGCTGAACAGTCTGCCACCCACATGCAGATGGTAGTGCCACCCCCACCCACCCACATGCAGATGGCAGTGCCACCACCACCCACACACATGCAGATGGCAGTGCCACCCCTACCCACCCACATGCAGATGGCAGTGCCACCCCCACCCACACACATGCAGATGGCAGTGCCACCCCCACCCACACACATACAGATGGCAGTGCCACCCCACCCACCCACATGCAGATGGCAGTGCCATCCCCACCCACCCACGATAATAAGGAGACCTTTATACACATGTGATCTCCTCGTGGAGCAATTCAGCATTAGAACCTTAGTTACACACACAAACATTTCCGGTCAATTCCTTAACCTTTTTGCACACGATAGAGCAATTTTCAACCTAATGTATATATAAGCACCTTTCTAATTGGATTTTGGAAACAAAACTACCTTGGTGGGGTTTGAAAAATTCAGGACATTACAAAATAATAATAATAATAATAATAATAAATAAATAATTTCTTATAAAATAAATCTTATAAGATAATAATAAAACTATAATATCATACATTGTACATGTAGAATAAAGATGTGAAAAGGCTGAAGAATTAAAGTACATGTACTGAGAAGGAGAAACCCCTACAGTTTAGCCTAAACCATAGTACTGTGGCAATTCTATACACATGTGACAATAAGCTTCTCGTTAATGAACAGTAAACCCCATGTGCTCTGTCTGTCTGGCAATGTTGAGGCATGTAAATGCCCTTCCCTTATCACACCATATCCTATTGTTAGACAGAGCAGAAAGAGTGCAGATGTACCTGGTTTTAGCCCCGGCTCTTCTCAAGCCAGGCCGTCAAGCCTCTGTACAGTGACATCCTGGGTAAATTTAACTCTACGCTGCCCAACCTGCATGTTACACACAGCAGGAAACTATGTCTGATCTCAGCTGCTTAACACCCAGGAATAATGATTTCCAAGACCTCTCTATGTCATCTGAACTTGACCTTTGACCTTGACACATTGCATGCTGCTTGCAGGGCAGGTCCTACAATCTAAATATATGCAGACATTGTCCTTGACACCTACACATATGTAAGATGTACTGCTCTGGTTATACAGTACAGGGCAGAGATACCTTTACCTACACATGTGTAGGATGTACTGCTCTGGTTATACAGTACTGGGCAGAAACAACTTCACACCTACACATGTGTAGGATGTACTGCTCTGGTTATACAGTATTGGGCAGAAACAACTTCACACCTACACACATGTAGGATGTACTGATCTGGTTATATAGTACAGGGCAGAGATAACTTTACACTTACATGTGTGCAGGATGTACTGCTCTGGTTATACAATACAGGGCAGAGACAACTTTACACCTACATGTGTGAAGGGTGTACTGCTCTGGTTATACAGGGCAGAGACAGCTTGACACCTACAAGTGTGTAGGATGTACAGGGCAGAAACAACTTTACACCTACACCTGTGTGGGATGTACTGCTGTGGGTATACAGTACAGGGCAGAGATAACTTTACACCTACAAGTGTGTAGGATGTAATGCTCTGGTTATACAATACAAGGCTTAAAAAACTTTACTCCTACACCTGTGTAGGATATACTGCTGTGGGTATACAGTACTGGGCAGAGACAATTTTACACCTACACGTGTGCAGGATGTACTGCTCTGGTTATACAGGGCAGAGACAGCTTGACACCTACAAGTGTGTAGGATGTAATGCTCTGGTTATACAGTACAGGGCTTAAACAACTTTACACCTACACATGTGTAGGATGTACCGCTCTGGTTCTACAGTACAGGGCAGAGACCACTGGACATCTACATGTGTGCAGGATGTACTGCTCTGGTTATACAGTACAGGGCAGAGACAGCTTGACACCTACATATGTGTAGGATGCTGCTCTGGTTGTATAGTACAGGGAAGAGATCACTGGACATCTACACGTGTGTAGGATATACTGCTGTGGTTATACTGCACAGGGCACAGATATCTTGACACCTACACACATGTAAGATGTACAGCGGTTACACTGTACCCTGATGTTAATGACACTACACACAGTACATCTAGTGGTGTGATAGAGAGAAAGATACATGGCCAACTACAAGCCAAACACAACCTCTAGTGGACTAGCACGTATCAATGATTGACTAGGTTGACCAACAGCTACACGTAGATGAGCTTTCCACTGACAGAAATCATATACATATACACCAATATACTGAGCATAGTCATTTATCAGTTTGTTTGTTTGTTAATCCAGATTTTAATTTGCATAATTATTCTAGGAATTTCAATACAGTCCCAGACTTGCAGATTATTCACTGATTGATATGACTGGCAGAGCTCTGTATACTTAAGTCTTATATATTCTGTTAGGAGCTACATGTATTCAGATTCGTAACGACTAACTACCAACTGCACCAATGAAAAACCATACACTACAGGGCCGAGATAACTTGATGATTTTGTTGCTAAAACTGAGACTAACAGGCAACTATTTTTGGGTGTATGTTTTTGTACAAAAGTGGATAATATAACATCAGCGCAATCACTTCATGCTCAATTTGGGATTGCTTAAAAATGAATTTTATGTGATGTGTTGTTTTCTGAAACATAGACGTGTCGAGAAACTTACGCAGACTGAACAGCTTGATATAGTCGTGACAAAAAACCAAATGCTACTCCACATCATAATTTGCCATCATAATAAAACCACTCACTGAACAAAATTCCCTGCAGCATTAATTCTCATTTGTTTTCTTCCTTTGATTCATTGCATCTCCCCTCACGTACCAACAGGGTTTAATCTGTGTTTCAAACTGATGCACATCCCTGTCTTTTTTTGGGGTGAACACCGGCCATCAATGACACCCTGCGCACCCTGTTTTCTTGTGACTCATCTTGATTTTAATGTGACGCTTCTTAGATTTTTTTAGTCGCGCAAATGTTTCGCGGCTCACTCAACTAAGCACGGACCGGCACGCTATGGTTCTCCTTTAGGACATGTTATTCTCTTTGTTTCCAATGAACTACAGGTAGGTTTCAACTTATCTCTGCCCTGTGCTGTACATTCACAATATATTTTTATATCATCAATGTTAAATGTCTGATGCCGTTTATACACCATTTCCACATGTCATGTATTACAGAGAGTGAAGTTATCAACTATATCAACTGAGAAGCACCATTCACGTTTTTGAGGGAATCCAGCACGGAAACAGGACCTGAAAAGTTATCTTGAGCATCACTGTGACAATACCAAACCACTGCAATGGCCCAGGGGCCATACACTGTCAAGTCTGATTGGTGCCAACTCACAAATGCTCTTACTGTCTATTAACCATACCTTTGGGACCTGCCTATAAGCAGAACACAGTTATATCTTCAAACCTACTTTGTAAGACAGCTGCGTACATGTAAACATGATAATTCACCTGATTATTTACCATACTTCACCTACTGGTCATGCATGCATTACAAAAGTAAAGACTTTAAATTGATTAGTTCAAGGATAACTACGTTTACAGGAGAATGACACAATGCAGGAATTCCTACAAGGTTCCTTCCACTCTCTTCTTCTCCATTACGGAAGAGAGAAGGGATGGCTTTCACCTCATGACAAGCAAATTAATGGACATCTACCTGGAAAAACACAGTCCATAATGTTACCAGCTCATGTATATGATGGCGCTAAAACCAGATCTACATGTACCTGTTGACAGCAGGCATATGGTCAACACATCCAGCAGAGATCTGAACCTCCGACATGCATCCCCAGCATCACGAGGACTAAATGTTAGACAACTTACCCAGGTACTCGTCGTTGTGCTTTCTCTGACTTGGAAATTTTGGACAATGTGTGTAGCACCTGCAAATGACAAGGTTGTAAGTCAGAGCCGGAGGAGAAGATCACACACTCGTACAGGTACACATATACTGACTCTCACTTTACTTGCATCTCATGTTTGATACATTCAGTAACTTTCTTGATTCCCTGATGAAGTTTCTGATCATATCACTACCTGATGAGGTTATTGATCAACATCATCACCTGATGAGGTTATTGATCAACATCATCACCTGACGAGGTAATTGATCAACATCATCACCTCTATGAAGTTTCTGACACCATGTTTCCGACCAACATCATTACCGGCATGTAATGAGGTTTCTGATTATGTCATTACTTCATGAAAGTTCTCATCAACACCATTACCTGATGAGGATTTCGATCCATGCCACTACCTGATAATGTTTCTGATTAATATCATTACCCGGCGAGGTTTCTGATCATCATCATTGCCCGGCGAGGTTTCTGATCATCATCATTACCCGGCGAGGTTTCTGATCATCATCATTACCCGGCGAGGTTTCTGATCATCATCATTACCCGGCAAGGTTTCTGATCAACATCATTAACTGGTGAGGTTTCTTGTCACCATCATTACCCGGCGAGGTTTCTGATCATCATCATTACCCAGAGAGGTTTCTGATCAACATCATTAACTGGCGAGGTTTCTGATCATCATCATTACCCGGCGAGGTTTCTGATCAACATCATTAACTGGTGAGGTTTCTTGTCACCATCATTAACTGGTGAGGTTTCTGATTAACATCATCACCTGATTTTGCTCATTTCGCCAAGTTTTTACGGCATGCTTGTATATATGTCTTGTGTTTTATCTCCCAACACTCACCAATTTGAAGTCCTTGACATCAAACAGATCATAGGGATCAAACAGGTCACAGTCCCGCAGCCCAAACACATTCTTACAGGTCTGTAGGAAACTCCGGATATTTTTCAAACACAAGAACTGTAACAACGAAAGAAATACAGAGTCAGTGCCTAGTCTTGAGCTACATATAACGATATGTGCAGGTAACCATGTAACCATGACAAAATGGCCATTCAATATGTTTATTTATTTTATTTATTTGATGTACCAGTGTTTCACGCCTTACTCAAGAATATTTCTCTTACATGTGAATGATGGTGGCCACCGTTATGATGGGAGGAAACTGGACAAAGCCAAGAGGAAACCCATGATCATCCGCGGGTTGATGGCAGACCTTCCTACACACAGCCGGAGAGGAAGCCAGCATGAGCTGGACTTGAACTCACAGCGACCGTATTGGTGGGAGGCTTTTCGGTCATTATGTTGCGCTAGGGTTAGAGGAAAGAACTAGGGAAGCACTGAGCAATTTGTGGGTAAAAGAGTATGGTTTGAAGACTTAGAAACAACAATCAATTTCTTTTGTTTCTATGTTTTGTTGTGTTTTTGTTTTTTTTTTTTCATTTTTTTAGTTCCAAGGCAACAAATTTCAAGGTAGATCATAACGCACACTCAACTGGAAAAACACCACTACCTCCATTTAAAAGGGGACATTTCATAGAGAATTCAGTTTTATTTAAAGCCAGAACAGCAGATACTGCATGAGGTTTTTGACTATTATACACAGCTTAACTTGGTCTACTAATTACAGATGGCTGGTTGCTTCCCCTTGTTCTGTCAGTGCACAGGCAAGAACGAAGAGCTGCCAGAATGTCAAGGTCGGCAGCTTTTCGCTGTGTGAACAGCACATCGTATACAGACAATATGGAGCCCGAGTTCAGCAACCAGCTCCATTCCTGTCATTCAGGCAACTTTCAGGCCGTAAAATTTTGGTGTCTTATGACAGATATGGGAGCTAATGGTGATAAGGCATACATACATTTCTTAACGAATGTTTCAAAAGTTACCGAATGGTGTTTACAGAATCTTCAAACCGTTAAGTATCTTACCAATGTATTCCATGTACATGTATTTAGCTGGTGCTGATAGGATGAAAACATAAGATATCCCCCTATGTTCGTTTACACATAAAAGAATATTTATTTATTTCCTGGACTGAAGTTTAACACTCTAAACAATATTTTCTGGCAACCAGCATGATGGTGGGAGATAACAAGACAAAGCTTTGGCGAAGGGAAACCATGGGAACCTGCAAGTTACCTGCAGACCTTCCCATTTACCACTGGAGAAGAAGCCAACCTGAGCTCAGGGCTTGGGTACTGTCAAGTCAGTCTTCAGTTTGTCACATACAGATGTGCAGGTGTGTACACTTCTGAGAAGCTGTCACAGGTGAATGAATTCTCTGTTGCATGTCTGATAATCACGCACGTCTGCTCATGAACCATATCATATCATTTAATGTCTCTGATAAGAATGCATAAGTCATACAAGATTCGCCATCACTTCTGTAACAGCAGAGGACAGGTGTAAGATCGACCATTCATGGACAGTTCAACTGATGATATAGCGAGCTCCTTGTACAAGAATATTACAATTAAGACAGGGGTACAGGACAGAGCCCATCACCATTCACATTTTGGCTGCCACACCTTCCCACATAAGAGAGGAGAGAAAGCCAGCATGGGCTGGACTTGAACTCACAGCACCCACATTGGTGAGAGCCTCCCATGTCATCATACAGCACAAGTACACCAACCACCAGGCTATGGAGGCCATGGTCACAGGTGTAGTGATTTGGTTCTTTCTGCAGTCAATGCATTGCCACGATTGCTTCTGAGTCGCACTCAGATACAACTGTCATCGCTGAAGACATCTGTACGCATGTAAACCATACACTATCTCATATGTGACTGCCTGGGTTAATCTTATCACCAGTTTCCCTCTCCCTGAGCTTATCCACTCCACCATAGCTCACCCCACCCTAGAGCTTACATGTATACATGTATCCATATGTAGCTGATGGGCTCTGGTAACATGTACAGTAACATCCACCTAATCTAAGAACGCCTACAAAAGTGGCACCATGTGCAGATTAGGTGTAATTTCAACTCCCCTCTAGACAGGTCGGTAACCTGGTAACCAGGCTGTTGTGATTTGAAAATCAGGTAGAGTCACACAGGTCACACAAGTGCATCTGTGTCCAGATTGAGTTCAGGGTACTATCTGTGGATTATGCCAGAGATTAGAGCCGGGGACTACAGAGAGAGAGTGCATGTGCTGCCAAGTCACACACAGCTGTATTAAGTATTGTAAGGCCACCCTGTGCAGGACGGCATATACCTAATCGCAGCACAAGTCAAGCACGTGCCCATCTGTATCAGTGTACACGCACGATGTATTTTAATATTTGAAGGTATATGTAAAATACTGTATGAGGATTTCCTTTACAGATACATGTGATGTACATCGTACAATGAACCAGGAAGCCCTCACAAATGTGGTGGCTGTGAGTTCAAGTCCTAATCAGGCTGGTTTCCTATCTGGCGATACGTGGGAAGGTCTACTAGAAATCTGCAGATGGTCGTGGGTTTCCCCTAGGCATTTTACGTCCAACACAATGCTGACCGCCATCGCAGAAGTGAAATATTCTTGTGTATGGCGCTAAACACCAATCAAATAAATAAATAAATAAATAAATAAATACTAGAGCCCAAGGCTTGTGAAAAGGGTCTATTGCTCTTCTCCTAATTTTATTCTTTTTTTAACGTGTGAGCAGTTGTCTTCCAGTACAATTCGTTAGTCTTCTCCACGCACAAAGTGCCTATCCGTTATTGTGTATGTAATGGGGGACCCAGAAGCACTTATTTGCACCATTTTATGTCAGACCTTGTTTTCCCCAGCTCATGACATTAGTTTAAAGTGAATACAGTGCAGTAGAACATTATATTATGATATACTGTAAGACTAAAGACATTTTTTCTCTTAAACAAGTTAGCAACTAAGTCCGTACCATTTCTATTTGTTCGGTTAGTGTAAGCACCAACCAAGTCCAAAATATCTTCATTATTTGTACCACTGTTGTGCGTAGCAATAGGTCAAGGCAACACGTCATAATACATGTCTGTTATAAATTTTTCTTAAGCTTATATTGTGTGTACTGGTAAGATGCTAGCTGGAGGCTTTGGATCCTTCAAATACACCACCACTGCTTGTAACTGGTGAGGGGGCATTAGCTAAATGTATTTTGTCCACTAAAACCCGGCACCCCTTGATTGTGGTTTGAGGATTGTCAGCTGACGTGAGACCTTGCACAGAATCACTCAACTGCTAACACCAATGTCATGGAAATTTACTGTTATGCAGAAAACCCCATGGAAAACAAATGATTAACAAATATAGTACATACGGAATGCACATGTACAGAAATTACTCTCAAACAAAATGAAATACAATTTTTAAAAAACTTTACAGATTCATCATTCAACATGAGAGCTAACAGTTATTTCATATGTTAGAACTGCTAAGTTGAATCAGACACCTGATTTGTGATGATGGGGAAGGGGCATTTTCCAGAAGCATATACAACTGTGCTACATCAAAAATCCAGCAACCTGCGGATGGTCTGCAGACGCTTTCCTTCCACCATAATGCTGGCTGCCATTGCATAAGTGAAACATCCTTGAGTACGGTGTAAAACATCAATGAAATAAATAAATAAATAAATGAACCGAGAATCACACATTTCTCTAATGCTCAGCATTTAAAATCATATGAAGCTGGGTAAAACATTTCTTTCAGCACAGAATTAAGACTATCCACAAAGCTGCAAATGTTTCAAGATATTTGTTTAATAATATGCTCATTAATATTCTATATCAGCCAAAACAAACACCTACAGGTGCTCATCTGCACATAGCCACTGTTTAAGTTACCCTAAAAAAGGCAGCAAACAGAAAAAAAGCCAAAAATTGCATGTGAGCTTTGCTGGGAAACCATAACTTGTATACTTTTTCTGTAATGATTATAAAATTAATTTATATATATTCTTATCATATTACCCCATTAATTCAGCTTATGAAGCTTATTTTTGATGTGGTTGCTAAGAAACGAAAGTTTATATATATCAGGTTGTTCATCAGCAGCCAGTAGGCGGCGATTTTTGGTGGCTGTGGGTAACAAACCTGCAGCCTACTAAAGCTGATAAGGAAATTAAAATTAATATGGCATTACTGTTATTTCGCTCATGTGAAAGAGAACACTTGTACCTTTGAGTTTGTCACTGTGAAAGCCTCATTTTCACACACTTTTGCCTCTATGCCTTATCTTGTGTTTATCATATTGATGGCAATACTTTATTTCGTTTGACAAAATTGATTATTTGTTCTTCATGACTTACAAAACTTGCATGTTTTCCAGCCGCGAGGAATACTTCCAGTGTGACTTGTACATTGCCTGGAAATGGGACATTGCCTGTCCCATTTCCTTAGGCAGTAACCCATTGCTTCAAGATCAAATGCGCAGACCCTCATGTAGTTCCTTTGAGTTCGACATTTACGGCGATTTTTGTTTAGAACAGGTGATAGACTCAGGGTTGTGATGAATGTCAGAATTGTAAAATAACACTGTAAGTCCACCTAGATGAACTAATACCCCTTTTATTTCGTTTTTTACTCTAGTCCTGTCCTTTATTCTTGGGCAGTAACCCAAGAGGTCAGGTGAAATGGTATACCTGCCGTCTGATAATTTACTTCCACACTATTCTTGATTTCCAGAATTTTAATGATACCCAAGTGCTCGACTGCTGCAAGCTAGGCCAAAATCGGCATTGCAGAAGTTTCTCGAGATCAAGCAGGTTTTGGCTAGGCAGAGTGGGGGCTCTTGCGAACTACCGTGATTTCACCGAGGTTAACAATGCCGTTGTAGTTGTTGGGTGCGAGACCTCTCACTCTTTCTCATCCAAAACGTGTGATCTCTTATGCAATGCAGATTCAGCTGATTTGACCACAACACGCTGTCTATTTCGTTAAACGCACTGACACTTGAGAACTTCAGTGAAACTACTTCCGCAAATTTCTCCACATTAATTCATGCCTCTATAATCGGCCTCTGGTGATTCTCATCAATAGACCCATAATTACACACCAAGTGCAGTGTAATGTTCACAACTATAATTTTGTTAGTTATACATGTACATGTTTTTAGGTGCATTTTCATCAACCAGCCTGTTTTAATGCATGGTTTATTCTCACAGTTGCAAACAAATATATGTGCGTACATCTTCTCAACATCCACGATTCTGACCTAACTCTTGTATAGACATGAATGATCATACCTGTACATAAACTGAATGCACACTGCATAATGTACTTGAATAAATCATGAGTACAAATGAGGTCTTAAGAGAATATCACACATCTTTCTCTTTAAACACCAAAAAAATGAAATCCTAATACTTGATTTCTCTGACTCCTGAAGTGACTTCATCATAAGGATACACAAAGATCACCATGACCCAGGTCTGCACTCTGCTTTTCTCAGTCTAATGGTATAATCATCCAGATCTAATTAAGTAAAGCTGTGCTCATAATAAATGTACCTGAAATAGAAACCTCAGGTAAATCACGCCCAGCCGCTTCCTTCTCTAAGACAATTCACAACGCTACACAGAAACACATGTGCTCTGCTTCCCTATGAGTCAGTTACAGGTAGCCTGAAGTTTCACATTGCCCATTCAAAAAAATAACAAAGAGATCAACATATTTTACAGGGTTTGCTTTTTCTATATGTTACAGATCTTGGTTTTGTTTCTCCCAACTCTTTTGTGAGAATATCTATTCACCTGTATTAATATCGCTCAGTGCTTAACACCTACAGCGAGCTTCATGAAAATAAATCGCTGCGTAGAAGTGTCCATGTCTTGACGTCATCAACTTTTATAATATCAAATATAAGCCACGTACTAAATACATGTAAATGTATCAACTGACAAGGACCTCTTCTCTAGACATCAGAGTATGAAAAATATCCAGTGATTAGTATGTGTAGTTTAATGCCATATTCCTGAGTTTTTCACTTACACACTAAGAATGGACATCCATCTGAAGGTCGAGGAAATCCAGAGAATCTTGCCCTAGTCAACTAGACATTTGTATGCCACACTGAAGGAAGGAAGGAAGGAAGGAAGGAAAACGGTCTTCAGTGAAAGTAAGACCGTGGAAATGACTCCATGAGCCACGTTAACGCATTTACATCCAATGGCCCTGCCACTGTGAAAACCTCGAAATTCTCTGCCTCCTGTGGCGGCAGAGAGTTATGCAACTTCACTACCACTGAGTCACATCTCGAGTCAGATTACAGAACTCCAGCTTTAAACCCAATAGTATTGTAAAAGATGAAATATAACAGTATTTTTTTTTCCTTGGTATTGAAAAGATGTAACATAACAGCAGTCTTGTCCATTATATTATAAGTTTTAACTCGATTTTTGTTCCTAATATCGTAATATAAGACAGCAGGAAATGTCAATTTCTCTAAATCAGCCCTTGACAGAGATATAAACATCAGGATGAGATTTCCCGCGGGAGTTGTGGCGACTTCAGTGTCAAATCTCAGCAAGAAATGAAAATCAAGCGACAACATCTAGCAGTAACGGTCACTTGACTTGAAGCCTGGACACCGTGTCAGATCAATTAGCACACTAATAAGCGAAATCTGCATTGCAAAGTCTCTTGGAATCACGCTGGTTTTTGATGAGGCGGGGGGGGGGGGGGTGCCCAACAACAACAACAACAACACTGTTATCCTCAGTGAAATCACATTAGTTTGTGAGAGCCCCCACCCTGTCTCGTCCATAACCAGTGTCATCTTGACAGACTTTCGCAATGCCGATCCCGCTTATTAGAACATCTCAAAATTAGAACCCCATAAGTTAAAAGCTGACTCTGACCACAACTGGGCGTGACCTACGGTCTAATAAAGTCTGATGGATGCATAATTACATAACAATTAGTACGCCAAAGTTCGAATTGTGGATGGATTGTTTTATAGAGTACTTTCATTTGTTGTAATTAAGTGTGATCAGGAAAGCAGTGAATCAACACGCTGAGCAGGATGACAATACGAGACATTTTACCGCCTAGATTTACTCTGCTGGCCACCCTTTCCAATTTGGAACCTCAGCTGGACATTGTTTGGGAAAACAGACGATCATTTCTCATGACAAACCTGTGACATTTGAGGTCGGGCACTGAAGTCCTTCACGTCCACGGATCCTGGACTCAGATTGTTCAGCAAATGGCAAAGTAGCACCCCGTCTCGAAGAGCTTGTGCCAAGTCGAATATCTGGGCGTTTGGCTTGAGAGCCCGGTGGTCGGCTGGTAAAATTGTACATCTCACCAACCAGTCGGCACACATACGCCATTCCTCCGAAGCCATCTTGCTTTTCCCTTCCTGCTTAGTGTCGAGCGGCCCCTCAGCATGGATAATTCTTGGGGATTTGCTCAGCTATAAGGTTATCTCCCCTGAGGGGCGCTGATAACGGGCCTCGTGCCTTTGTTACCACTGTGCCTGCAGTTATCCGGGCTGGGGATCCGTTCTGAATTAGGTTAAAAATTAAAACCCCGTCACAGTGTTTAGTTTTAATACTGTGTAAAAAATTTGACACGCTCCTATCTTTAAGTCAACGCCTTTTAGATGGTGAAATTTTTATTTGATCTGAAGACCAGATTTAAATTGAAAGTGTTTGTGTACGTACCGTATAGGCCTACCTATAGCTATAGGCCCGATAGGAGTTAAACGGCAAGACCAACGATTTTTGACTGGGTTCCAGTTGTTTGCTGATCTTATTTCATGAACACAAGACCAAGGCACACTTAAATCAGTTTTAATGTAAGAGATCTTATTAATTTAATTAAGAGATTAGTTTTTGAAAAGGAAGTGACGCGCGTGGTGCATGTATGCAATGCAACAACCTCACAATACTAATGAAGCAGACGAGTGCTGGCGCTATGTGCCGAAATAAATATAGTCTACATCCATCATATCAAAGACATTTAAGCAGCGCTTAGTCCATCACGTTCGCCAGTTTATCGTTGTTTATCGACCAACACTATGACACATATCACATCTTTCTCGAATACGACGTAGAATAAGGTAGCCTAGACTGTATATTGCATAGCGTTTTGAATTTTAACAAGCAACCATGACCCTTGGCATCAGAGTTTTATTAAATATTCAGGTTGAACACACGTCAACGGATATCACTTAACTTGTTTTTCTGCTCACATTTATACAAGTCTTACACATTACAGTGTATAGCACAGCGAGACTTTATTTCATTACCTTCTAGGAGGCCTAACCTGATCGAGTTGTAGGCCTATAGATCTGAACTTCTCTGAGCTTCAATTTCGTGTATCAGCGCTTCCCTGCATTCGTTGTAAAAATCTGTGCACCCATTGCATTCTTTCAAATTTGACAAAATACATTCGAATAAAAAACAAAATAATGAGAGAATAATAAGAGATTGACAAAAATAGGCCTAGGCCTACTTGACTCGGATAAGTAAACATTACACTTATATGATTCATATATACTTATATGATTCATTCACGTATGTATCTCGCACAACAGCGTTAATGTCAGGAGACGGCTCCAATGCCGATTCGGCTCATTAGGCCATTCAGGTTAGTTTTCTCTCAAAACATAATTTAGATCTAGAAAGAAATGCCATCGTTGATAAAAAGAAATTTATATAGTATAGTTGATCTAAATCGATACTTCGAATGACTTGATCATCGTGAGTACACACTACACAGGTTGGGTGAGATTTTATTGAAGATAGGTATGCGCGACCGTCGGACACCATATGATTTGTCTAAGTTGGCCATATTCCGTTGAAAATAACGTTTTTAACTAACAGGCATATGTACAGATGAGTTCCTGCAGTTAAAGCTAAGTCGCGTAAAAACATCAATGCTTTCAGCTAGTATGATGAACGACACCACACAGAGAGCTTCCGCAAGCAAAGACTATCAGCTGTTATAACACTCCATTGAAGGCATATAAAGGCCTACGAATACAGCGTCCGTCAGAGCAAGGTGTGACCTTAATATGCAGGTTTATAAACAGCACTCAGCTACATATACTTCACGTAATGCCCTTAAGCGTTGAGAAAAAGCCTTTGATCTGAGGGATGCACATATATTTCTCAGATACAGCACACCTCTGCCTCATCGCCAGACAGTTTATGCTGACTTAGTATTATGTTGTTGCTGCACTTCCTACATGCACCACGTGCGTCGCTTCCGTTTTAGAAATTAGTTAATTGATCGCTTACATTAAAACTGATTTAAGTTTTAGAGGGTGTTATGTTTATAAAAGACGATCTGCAAACAACTGAAACCCAGTCAAAAATCGTCGGTCTTGCCCTTTAAGAGCTATTTGATTTAATCGTCCTTACGTTACGCTATTATAAACTTCAATTGTTCGTTTAGTTACTTCAAAAGAGAGCAAGTAAAAATTACTAAGATAAGAAAAGAGAAAAAATGATTGAATGCTAAGTTAAGGAATTTCAATAAACAGTTTAATGAAAGAGTTCTTAAATTCACTATTGCAAAAGAATGTGTATACAGGCATAGGCCGATATGCCTAATCTACAGCCATTCTAACGAGTTA
Source organism: Acanthopleura granulata (assembly GCA_016165875.1). Classification (NCBI taxonomy): domain Eukaryota; kingdom Metazoa; phylum Mollusca; class Polyplacophora; order Chitonida; family Chitonidae; genus Acanthopleura; species Acanthopleura granulata. The sequence continues at coordinate 146,215 of JABBOT010000038.1, forward strand.
GTTAAGCACCTGTCAGCAGACATTTCTAATAGCTAGCCCTAACGGGTCTTAAGTAAATTACCGTACCCTAGATGTTCCCTCTTAAATTGCTTATCAACAAAGTGAATACTCAAAATTAAGATGGTTCAACTCCGGCTTGGACAGTACAAACTTTCACTTTCGTGGACTCGGTCGTTAATTACGCCGATGCTAAGTGAAAGCTGATAAGCAATGGCTGAAGACAACGTACCCAACTCTCACTAACTTACATAGCGGTGCATATAACGTCAGTCGTGGCAAAATTTTTCAGTAATTTGCCAAATGTCAGTGGTTTACTTCGGCCTAGGCATTCACCTATGACATATACTGACCGCAGGACTTCGTAAGCCTGTAAACTAAGTCAGAAATTCTTCAGCACCGGTGCCGGTATGGCGTTAAACGGCAGACAGTTATATATAAAAAAATAGGAAATCAAAAATATAACAGAGATTATAAATACGACATGTAAAATAATTGTGGTGAAAAAAATCGGTAGAAGCGCTAATCAAAATTATATTTCCTGTGTACCGCCCAAACTTTAACTTCTTAGAAAACAGGACGTTTGCATATATACTCCATATACGTATCTAGCACCCGGTATTAAAATTGTATGAATTTGTAAAAATTTAGGATTTCTTAATACTACGTGCGAAAGTGACAGTTCAACATATCAGTTGAGCCTCCCGGAACAACAGTGCATGTTTATAAAAAATAAAGCTTGTCAACACCCTGGAATTTCCCAACTGCAGATGGTTCACACCTTTGGGCGCGACTCAGTATATGTAAACATATTTGGTTGGCGCAGCCTAATGACTCAGAAGCCTCCCACCAATGCGGTCCAGCTCATACTGGTTTCCTCTCCGGCTCTACGTGGGAAGGCCTACCAGCAACCGGTTGATGGTCGTGGTTTTCCCCCGGGCCCTGTCCGGCTATCTCCCACCACAATGCTGATCGCCATCGTATAAGTGAAATATTCTAGACTACGGTTTGAAACATCAATCAAATAAATAAATAAAGACAGTTGCGCCGTATATATATTTGTCTGTATATGAAAAAGGTTAACATACAAATAAACACTGATTTAGTGTTTCAACCATTAAATTGTTCTTTCTCACGTGACCACATGTGTATAAGGCGTTATACTGATCGATGCATGAAGCTATTCCGTGCATGTCCGTGACCACTATTATTCAAGAAAGTCTTAAAGAACAATAAATCTAGGTTTCTATATACTGACCATATTATAAATCAGTTATTATTAATTATACATGGTTACGTCTTAGTCTCCTATTACATTCCTGTCACGGGTAATACGGGTTAATATATATACATAGGTTTCCAGTGATGAGTGTTAGTCTTTCTAAACAAAGAGGGTAATAGACATGCACAGAGAAAAAAAATTGTTTTTTGAAAATCATAGAGAAATATATATATACACCTCTGAAATACCTTCAATGAGTTCAAAAACTGTGATTGAATGAAGCAAACCGAAGAGTTCGGCAAAAGTGTGTATGGCTTAAAGTAAGTATTAGCATGCATAATTTATTTATTTATTTATCGTTTGTTTGTTTGTTTGTTTGTTCAACGCCATACTCAGATGTTGACACTGCGTGAGCAGAAAACAAGTGGTGCTTGCCAACCAACGTTACAGCATGTACACACACAAAAAAACGGCCACACGAGATGGGTGGACCGCTAGCTATCACCAAGCCACAGGCAACATTGACTGCAGTAACATCTACAAATGTCCTGTCCAACTTAAGGCCGACATTGTAACAACACTCTCTGCGACCAAGCTATTGGCAAAATAGAGAGTCAGGTCAATAGAGAAACAGACACGAAGCTGGCAAATCTGATGTATAGAGATTTGACATAAGAATAGATGGACAAATGCGGGATCTGTCAGACTCTTTATGCATGTGAAATCTCCAAAAAACTTTACTTCCCAAATTTCGTCTTTCTAGATCTCGTTGTGTGGAATTGGTCCGGAACACATTACGTTAACAAAAGTTAAAAACGAATGGCCGTGTATATATAATGAGCACGGAAAGAATTCAACCACAATTAGTCCTCGCCATCTTCAAAGTCATGACAACAGAAGGTGTATAGATGTGTCGAAAAATCCGGGTGCCGATTCCAGAATGTTAAGTTATCGTGCAGCAAAGATCTTGCACCATGGGATTTAGATATTGCTGAGGTTGACAATGCCGCCATCTATGAAGTAGTTTCGTATAAGAGATTCTGTTGCGGAAATGACGTTTAATTATGGAGTTATCTCCACGCAGCATCACATCTAAATTCCTCTGTCTATCAACACTTCCGATTTGTCCATGTATACATGGATGTAACTCATTCACTGGGCAGAAACACTTTGCTTTCCTTTAGATCAAGCAATCCGAGAAGCGAAGTGTTTAAAATTATCCAGATATTTTGCTTTGTTGTTTTGGGCCATATACACATGTACTCACTCACACGAGGGCAATGATTTTCACGAATGGAGGAAACAAGCTAGAGTGCTCCGCCGGGGAACATTACCTGCCTTTGGAAAGTTACTGACCAACTTCCCCACATTCATGTACGCGAGGTAGGCCTAGAGACATGCACGGCACTATATGGTGGAAGACATGCAAGCAATCCTCTGCCTTTAATAGACATCCGTGAACGGCCACCATGAGCGTGTCGACCAAGTATTGCCTGACACCGGAGAAATTTACAAATTCTGTTACAAAAGGCATACAGGAACCCGTGCCTTGTGTGCACGACCATGCGTTTGAAAGAGAAGCACCTTGAACCACTCGGCCATGACCCTCTCACTCGTTAAAGAATAAGAGAACTATGTATGTTTATTTCCAGGATGAGCGACGAGCATTTGGGCCATTTACAGAACTCTTAGTTTCACATGTTTGTGAAGGTATGCTGTGTCTTCTTGTGGCGGAGCCAGTCCTTTCCGCCGAAGTGTTGCCACCACTTGAGCATCATACAGGAGACGCCAGACATGACACCTCACCGAATCACAATATACTGACACCGGGTCGACGAGCCGTGTTTCATTGCTCAAACCTCTCAGTGTCGAGGGCCAAGCGAGACATTAACAATGAAGTACCACTTTTTAAAGTCGGTATGACCCGAGCCCCGGATCCCACGAGTTCGAGGCTGACGGTCTAACCACCAGGCCACCCTCTTGGTTTTAGCGACTTGGAAAGTACAAGTAGCTGGTTTCTTGAACCTTGAAAAATTCAGTAATGGTGTTGCTGAGTTTATGAATAAAATACTCTAGGACCCGGTGCATTTCGACCGCAATGTGATGGGTTTTCAGTTACCCGCCTGTGACTGTTGGTATAAGTGATCTATACCCATATAAACATGTCTACCATCATATTAGTTTAAAATTCTTGAACAAAACCTTAAAAACCAGTGAAATAATTAAATAAATAAGCTCATATAATTTGGCATTTTAAAGTACATCACAGGCTGTACCCAAACCCAATGAGACCAATGCAGTGAAAGTTGTATATATAATTTGTAATTGACCTAATGGATCCTTTCAACTATTTTCTCAGGTCAAAATTCATGTACATGTAGATACCTGCCTATTTGGATTAAACCGGCTTCATGTAACCACACTGTTTCCAAAAAATGATGATAAAAATATATCCCATTTTTATGAAACGCGATCCCTATTTTTTATGATCACAGCTTCAGGTTTAAATAATGAATTAAAGGGAAAGACTCCGCAAAAATTAGAATATCATGAGTAAAAAGAGCATTAAAAACTTTAGCGGAAAATACCTTTACCCACTTTTAAATTTTTTTTTCTCTCCAGATTAAATGCAGCCCGTGTTTTGATTGTACTTTGAAGAGATTTGTGGACTATATTGATAATGTGTGTCAACAGTTACGTAAAAACACAAGTTTTTGTACACCTTTAATGTTCACCTCTGAATGAGTGAGTGAGTGCTTGGGGTTTAGTCACTTAACAATGTTTCAGTCATATGACAAGGAGTCCTTTTGATGCGGGAAAATGTTTTTGTATTAAATCAAACTGTAAATGTAAAAAGGCAGAAACTGAAGAGCGACGGGTTATTATGGAAGCCGGCTTGATGAGGACATCTCGTGCCGCGCCTCGCAGGTCGAGACCCTCGGTACGAGAATGGTGCAAATCGCACGCCTACCGGCCTCGTATCTACTTTATTCATGTACCACTGGTACATAAGATAAAAGCACAGACATCAAAAAATACATGACAGGTCAGCATTTGTAAACCAGCGACATATATAGGCCGCCGATGCATGTACATGCATGAACAGGTAGAGTACAGCGCACACAAATCTCTTCACATACGTCGTATACCTCTACAGGACCACAGCCTTTTCACAGGTAGGCACATAAATTAACGTCAGCTTCATTAAAATACATAAAATAAGGTATTTATTAAATTTTGATAATAACAGCATATGCATCATTAACTTAAGAAATATAATACCCATTCTGACTTTTAAATGGCTAGCAAAAGGTTTTAAACTCAAATGTGAATGAAATCAAAGTAAGAAAGAAATGTCATCACAAGAGATGAGTGAGCACTAAGGGGAGATAACTTCAAACCTACTAGCAAGTCCACGGCGAAAGGGTAAATTTGCATAAACCATTTTCATTATTAAAGCCACTTTAACTTAGCATCACTGATAACAAATGGTTCAGATTTGTGGCGCAAATTATACGTACATGTAAAATTATGCTTTTGAATTATACGAAACTGACGAATTGCTGCTAGCTCTGCATGTGGCCCGGGAATATGAATGAACATGTTTTGCCATCAACTAAATGTACATGTAGTTGCTGGGCGTTGTGACGAATGATGTCACTCTAATTTGACAGTTAACAGCGGATTTTGAAAGAAGCTCTGCTCTTACACGGATGAGGTATGCATTTTATCTATTTTGTCTGCGGAAACTTAACACTTTGTGGTCGTTCATCATATCAGGGCTGAATAAATTATCTCACAAGAAATTACTAACTAGGAGCATCGAAATATGAGCCTTAGTCAGGATAGCCCGGGGCTACCATTAAGGTAAAGCAGTATCAGAAAGCTTCGTAGCGTTATGATTCATTCTAATGACACCCGTAACAGACACATTGCTCTTTTCGTTTGCTTAAAAAATGACTGCATTATTTTAATACTGAAAAATTAGATAAATTCGACTCCAGTTTATGTCGTTTCAATTGTCACATATTCATGGGCATTTTAAACATGACAAGAATTTAGCAAGCTAAACATTTTGCCGCCTTGTATTTTTTTCTTTTTTTCTCTAAGATTTATCTGGTCTGTCGGTGGACCTGTCACCTTTTATAGCACAGCCCTGACATTTCAGTCACTGAGTTATCTTGTTGAGGGATAGGTTAATTGATCTGTAGCCCTACATGGGGAAATGGCGTTTAATGAGCATTGCTAAGTTTGCGTTCTCTCGTTCATAGTTCAGTAAGCCTGGATTGAACCGAAACACCAAAAGTTTTGGGTGAAGACCAATCCCATTAAGGTGGCAAAATTTCAGCCAGTGAACTTTAAACGAAGACTGACAGCTGCACTGTTGCTCTGAGAGGAAATCAAAGAACATATTCAGAGCAGGTCTATAATGATGCACCCAACATCGTAATTTTGTTATGTTGACACATAGGACTGGTCATTCCATGAAGGAGGATGGAAATATTTTTTGACAGAATTACAAGCAGTAAAACTTGATATTCAGGTACCCTCAACTGTTAATAAATGGTTAACCTTCCCATGTTGAATGTGTCCTCCGAACCTCAAGTGTTGTTGTTGTTTGGTGAAAAAGATTGCGTGCTTAGAAATGAGACGGATGAGACAAAAGTCACCTATTAGAGTGGATGGAAAAGTGACCCGCGACCAAAATTATTAGAAGCGTTCTAATGAACGAAATTCAAGAAGCGTAATGTACCAATGACCGCAAAACTTCGGTCTCCCTGAACGAAGGCTGATGAACAATACTGGAACGATGTAACAAAAATTCACTCAAAACCATGACTGCTGTGTGTGCCAATAACTGTTATGTGAAGGAACTAAAGAATGCAGTTCCCTCTGTACACATGGTGAAAAATATTAAAATATTTACATTTATCCTTTGCGAAGAACATTGTAAGGACATTTTGAAGTTTATGTGGCTGCCTTTTTGTTATCTTTGGCCTGGCCCCATAAGACTCCATCTGCTAGCCTTGTGTCGTTGGAATCTGCCACTTGCTTGAGGATAGATGTGTGTATCTATTATTGCCATGAAGGCTTCCATGGTGTAGCAGTGATCGATATCGCCGCCTAATACTAAAAATAGATTTTATCCCATGATGCTTTGCACAGTTGCCCTTTTTTTTGAACAAATTGTGAAACCATCCTAAAAGATGGCACTTAACATGTCACCGCTTCAACTGAACATGTCACCACTTTAACTGAACATGTCATCGCTTCAACTGAACAGGTCACAGCTTGAACTTAACATGTCATCGCTTCAACTGAACAGGTCACAGCTTGAACTTAACATGTCATCGCTTCAACTGAACATGTCACTGCTTCAACTAAACTTGTTACTGCTTCAGCTAAACTTGTTACCGCTTCAACTAGATATTTTACCACTTTGGTTTAAGGGGCATGTGCTGCTCAAGGACTAGCTCGGTGAATAAATTTTGTTTGGATTTGCTTTGTGTCTGAGTACACCTCAAGATGTGTTCTTGTGAATGATACACAATGAGGCAGATGCATAAAGTTGAGGTGATTATTAAAGCGTATCCATAAAACTATTATCCTGTCACAATTCTGATACTGAGAGAAAGCGATATGTTGCTTTGTCATGTTTGTGTTGTGATGTACGGAAACGGTGATCAGAGTTGTCAATGTACATAGCATTTAGTGGTATTTTGATGTAGATGTTGATACTTTCACCAAAGCGGTCGCTGTGAGTTCAAGTCCAGCTCATGCTGGTTTCCTTATGCGAGAAGGTCTGCCGGCAACGTGCGGATGGTCGTGGGTTTCCCGTGGGCTCTGTCTGGTCTCCTCCCACCATAATGCTGGCCACGGTAGTATAAGTGAAATTATTTTGAGTATGGCGTAAAACAATAATCAAATAAATAAATAAGTAAGCAAAATGATGCAGCTGTGGGCTATTACCATTCTTGACTTTTCCCTTGCGCGATGTTGGATATCAACCGACATTAGTGTATGTTTGTGTAGTGTAGTTTTCAGTCTAACACTGTTTTATTCAGGCTGATATAATGAAATATAACTCTATTTTGATTAAACTCTTCAATTTACAGCAGATGCAACTGAGCAAGGATGCACCTAGCATTTACCAAGGGACATAACTCTACTTGGCATGTTATACATGATACTGGCAGATTGTATTCATACTGAATGCTTTTTTTTCTCCATGAGATGTTCAGTCTTTTCTCCTTCATTTATGACAACCAATGATGATGATTATCAGGATGATTTTAATACTGTAATTCATGTACATGTGTGTGTGGAGTTGTAGTTTGTACTCATGACATTATGTGTGTGCCTGTGTAGTATCTGTTTAATCTGGTTTGTGTTTACAAATGACAGTCAAAACACTTTTACAGCCCATGGACAATAAAAATGATTTCCCACACATTGTTAACATAAACACCTTGCCTACGGACTGGACATAGAGGTATTACGCCATTAGCATGTGATCATACAATTAGCATGCGGTGGTGGTGGAGGAGTTGAAATTTTAGAACGAGGCACCATCCTGCACCACCATCACTATGCCAGAGGACCCCAACATGTACTTAAAACACCTCCATTGAAAGGTCCTCAACCTTTGCACACCTTTCACTGTGACCTAAAATGTTAACTTAGCCTACTGCATACACCCAGTAGTATAGATAATGGAAGTTCTGGCTCACCTGGTGGTGGGAGCCATCCCACCCCCCTACAGAGCTCTTAGCACCAGGTGTTCAGATTCTGGGCACATCAAGCCATATGGTGTCCAGCTACGTAGATAATTTGCGACTGTTTATGTAGACAGACACCTGTTCACATTCATAAATAATTGGCGACTGTTTATGTAGACAGACACCTCTACACATTCATACATAATTGCCATAGGCCGATCAACCCGCGGCCCAACGATAATTTCTATACACGGTGGCTAGAGGTCGCGCGGGCTGACCACGCTGACCTCTTGGACACGACCTTCGAGAATGAGGTGATGCTTGAAGAATACGGTGACACCATACCCGCCACTATGCGCAAGCGCGTTCAGAGAGTCATATACCTGCTCCCTGAGAGGATCTACGATCACGATGTGATGGCCCGCGAGATCATCGCAGGTCCCACTTGTGCGTGAAGCGGAGACCGGATGGAAAACGCGCTCGTGGTCGCCGCGAACCACGGCGTCTGGTAGCTAGCCAGCAGCAAAGCACATAAAATTCAAACTCTATAGCCCTTCCTCGCCGTGGGCCTGTAGGGTTAGAATTTTGTTCACTTCAGTGAATCACTTCTTAGTCAAGTTCTGGTTTACCAGAGTATGGAGTTATCATATGTCTGGTCTTGTATGGCATTATAGAGTTTGTGTAGAATATACATAGCTACAACCCACCTGACCCCAATTGAGGTCACAATGAGTATATTGGATAAGGGCGATGGACACATCTTAAAGCCAGCTTGCGAGTAATACTACAAGTATATCGAACTCCGGTATCCTACCTCTTTGTCGAAAACTTTAATTGGTGGATCGTTTTTTCATGAGGGATGCACGAGCTTCGTCCTGCCCCTGCTGCACTCACTCATCCCTCTTTTTCCTATCTAATGAAATCGAGTTATGTGCTGTACCAACTCGAATCTGTTCTTTCATTTCTTGGTATTTTTAGACTTCACCGAGTATTAACTGAAACTCAGTATCCGAAATCTGTAAAAACGTGGTCGTTGAGAGCCTTGAAGTCGGTATAGATGATGTAAGGGGTTGGGCTCTGCTTGTGGTGGTTCAGGAATGTGAGCTTGTTTTTACCCTCTTCCGGCATCTCTACCTTCACAGCAGTCTGGCCAGTCCTGCGGCATTCCGGTTTGTCGGCTTCCAGGAGGTCTTCTCGGGAATAGCCATGGAGGCATCGCTCGCAGAAGTCTTTGATCCAGGTGTAGTGAAATTTCCCAACCTTCTCAATCAACAGTAGATTGATGAGGGGCGTGCCTGCCAGCTGCTTACTTAGGCTGTGGACGATAGCCCCTTTTCCCCAACCGAATATATTCATGGTTAGGTCGTTTTGTTTCTCAACCTTTGGGATCTGGGAGATGGGAGTTGGAGAGTCGATCTCTTTAAAGTTTTGGGCATTCTCAGTTGGTATTTTATGGGTCTGTCCACATTATCTTCAGCCGGGAACAAGGCAGACCGAAGAGCCCAACAGAGGCAGCGGTCATCCTTGTTCTTCACGTTCACAACTGCCTTCTTATTCCTCACATCTGCTAGAAGTGGGATTTAAGGTCCGCCTCTCAGCGACTGGTATCGAGCGATGTCCAGCCATAGAGCTTCCACTCGATCGACGATCCATCCCGACCCTCTCTGCGTCCACTTTTCAAGAGTGTCCAGGATGTGAGGGAAAGCCTTGCCTAGTGCCTCACTGATCTCATCAGCCTGTAGAACAGCCTCCTGCTTGTGGCAGATCACAGGATCGGTGTACTCCACCATCAGACCTGTTCTTTCAGAGCTGAACCTTGAGGGCGAGTTGAAACTTTACACCTCTGAGGACTCGGAGTTCTTCTTCAAACTTTTCTTTTATCTGGGGGCACATGCCTTCGAGAAAAGCTCTACCGTGTGGAAGCCCTTCGGGCACGGCCATATGCCAGCTATGGAGGTACCTTCCTATTGCCCGGCGGATTTCCTGGAATGTAAGCTCATCTGCCTTAGTACCCTCAAACAGCTCTAGAACTTCTTTCTGGTAGTCCTTGGTGGTTCGGACAGTTTTGTAGACGGGGTCAAATTCTCCCTCAATGGCCTTCCTCCTCCTACCCCTCTTCTTGCGTGGTGGAAGGAGAGGTCGATATTTCCCAGGTTGTAAGGGCACCCTCAAACAACTTTAGAACCTCCTTCTCAAAGCCCTGAATTGTGTGCAGAGTTTTGGAGTGAAGGACGGGATGAAATTCTTCCTCCTCCTACCCCTCTTCTTGCGTGGTGGAGGGAGAGGTCGATATCTCCCAGGCTGTAAGGGCTTTAGCAGGCGACCCTTGACTGCCTCAGGAATGGGCTCCTTCGTGATGTTTTGGACTACATCATGGAGAGCTGGGTTTTCTGGCATTTCTGCCCATAGTTGATTGATGTGTTCATCCATAGTCGCCATTATCCCTTAAGATTTTATTTCTCTCAATGGAAATTTCATGTAGCAGCTGATCTATGTAAGCGCTCATACTACAGACCTTATCCCTTAAGGTTATCTTTCTCTAAATGGAAATGTCAATCGCTGCTAGTCATACAAGCTCTCCACTGAAAGTGCGCGTCTTTTTGCGCCAGTTCTGTAGGCGAACGTGGGCAGCGCCACATCCATTACACACACCTCAGCCGTTACGACATCCTGGTCCGCATACAGTGCATGGGATATTTGGCTGTTCTCCTTGCCTCATCTGGTAATTATGCTGTGCACAATACTCACCAATAATATATCCAAACCTCTGCACATACCTTCATCCTGCGCTTTAACCATGTGCACTTCTTTTGATCCATTGTGGTCTTTATCCCTTAAGATTGTATTCTCTAATTAGAGGCTCAAGATATAGAGCCCACTGTAATCTGACTGTGTCAAGTGGTCTCGCCAGCTATGTAAATACTGCCATTTACTATCAGCCTGTGTTATATGATGAACCCGAAAGTATGTGAACTCTGGGATATATCCACTGCACATGGGTTAGCCCTGTGTAGTACCCACATAAGCTATTTACATCGTAGAAGTAGAGCAGCCGGCGCCTTGAGTGATGTAATGTTTCTGTTGTGTCTCTAATTAGAGGTTCGGTCCTGCTTGCGCCCCGGCCAACATAATTATGAAAGTGAACTCCCATTATCTACTCACCCACCGTTAAGAATTACATCTACAGAAGTTTTGGCTACATCGGTTGCTCAGGGTGACCCCACCCCCACCCTCCAGGCCTCGGGCTCCCCCCCCCCACAGGCAATCTACCCATCCCCACCCCACAGGTCTCAGTCTGACCCCACCATCACCCCACAGGTCTCAGAGTTTCAGTCTGATCAGAAAGACAGATGTATTGTGGTGTGTGATAATTAGCTGAACCCTGTTGTATACCTGAACTCTCAGCCTCACCTGTCATATAGTTACAGGAGTGCTGACTGCCTCAGAGGCAGAGGGTGACCCCATCTCCTCAGGTCACAGACAGTGTATGATCAGGAGTATTTGAACGGAGTGGTGTGATAACGAATTGGCCGCTGGTGGGCTCAACCTGCCACCTGTAGCTATGTACACGTGATTACATGTATAGGAACATGTAGCATGCAGTGTGAATTTCACTCTTCCTCTTTGTCAGTCTCCTCACGCAAGGTGTCCAGCCGTGAATCAGAAATATGGTGACTGGCTGTAGAAGTGTGTACCACCACAGGATGTACATGTACAGTAGGCCTGCGTGAACACGCATTCGGTTTCCAGCCAGTGTAGCCTTGTGGATACAGCCACCTGTGCACAAATACCCTATTCCATAACTCTGCTAGCTCTAGTAGACAGGTGATCAGTACAGGATGATGTACATGGGGCTTTAACAACCCGTCAGGCCACAGCTGGCTCCTGCAAACTGGGATAAAACTGAGAGATTCCTGGTACAGGTAAACGGGTATTAAACAGGTGAGTCAAAGGTGTAGATACTGTCATGACAGTGGAACAGAAAACACATACAGTGTATTAGTACTGTGTATGTTTTATACTCAACCTACTGTGTTGTGTACGTGAAAATTATATTGTGTTCATTTTTGTACTGCATGGATGTGTGTGGCAATGTTAAAAAAGTCATGTTCAGATGGAAGTTTATTTAGATGTGTATTTCGACTGCAATTTGTATAAAATGCTTCTGAAATTCCCGTGACAGAACATTTATAAGAGAGAGTTTATTTTTTATTTATTTGATTGGTGTTTTATGCCAGAGGAATACTTCCCTTGAACACATGTAGGATGGCAGCCAGCATTATGATGGGAGGAAAACTGCGCCGAGCCTGGGGGAAAACCCACGACCATATGCAAGTTGCTGATGGGCTTTCCATGTACGAACAGAGAGGAAGCCTGTGTGAGCCGCGCTCGAACTCACAGCAATCGCATTGGTGAGAGGCACCTGGGTCATTACGCTGCAATAGCGTGCTAACTCCTTCGACTACAGAGACTCCCCCTTAGGCACATGTACTGCATGTATGTGGCTTGTACATGAGAAAGGGTACAGGCATAAATCCAGCCAATCAACAAGTAGCATGACAAAGACATTGCCAGACATGAAAACCCATCTTGTCAGCTACAAACTGTGTGATCCCTGAGATATTCCAAATGTATATGACATTCAGAGTCATCAAAACCATACTGTGATTTGAACAAGAGGTTTCGAAATTTGTCACATACAAGGTACTTGCAGGCATTTGCATGTACATTGTAGGTGAACGGAGGCAAACTTAACAGAGGTTTATGACCAAGCTGGGAATTTCCTAACAGTACCAATGGGTTTACTGCTTAGTTACAGGTTGATTGAGTCAACTGTTTTACAGAAATACACTGCCTTGTGCCAGTTGGTTATTACATAGTTGCTGATGGCAAATGATTGGTTGCAAATTGGTATCAGCCAGTTATAGTTATCAGACCACTTTGATCCAATGCTTGCAGTAGAACAAATTGGCAACTCAGGAGAAAAAATAGGCAATTTCCTGGGAAATATCATGTTTAAGGCAAATGACATTAAAAACAAAATCATGATACCTGAATATTAAGGATGACGCCCCCCTCATCCGGTTTTGTTTTTGTAGGGGAAGTAGGTCACTGTAGGTAGAGCTGAGAATGAGTTGACACACAGTGTAATTGGGCAGGTTTGATTGAGTGTGAGACTTTATAATCCACTTAAACTGCATGCACTTGTACCAAATTTTCCTTTTTTTCACATTGTAAGGTGTTATGAAGTACTTGTAGATCTATGTAGTTTAAGAGGAAAGCTCAGCCTACTAGACTGGGATGATATCAGACCTGCACTTGTTCCCTGACATGACTGTGCTCTAGAGTTACACACACACACACCCTGATAACTGCTCCAAGCTCAAGTGGTGGGTGGGCAATGTTATAACCCAAATCCTGCATGAAAGCCTGATACATGCATGTAAGAAAACACCAGGCTTGCTTGTACATGGGCACTCTCCTGAGGACTGGCTCATACAGGTACAGGGTAATTTGTGTATATAAGTTATATGTGTGTACATGTACATTGTATCTGTACAGTATACACACACATGAATGGAGGTGTACATGTGTGTAGGTGTACATGTAGCACGCACGTGTGTACATTTGTACAGCTGTATGTCTGTTAGGAGGGTCAAGCTTGCTACTATGTACTGTCTAGGTGCATTAGGACAGTCATAGTATAACCACTGTGGATCAGTTTTATGCGTGTTTTGTTTATATCACACTGGTGTCTATATATACACATAACTGGCAGTCCTGTTCCTTATTTCATTGGATTGTTTGATAACCACGAAGCACATGCAGTGGTGAAGTTAACGGAAACCATGCATACGTGAGGATGCGCATGTACATTTTGGTATAAATGTATCCATAAATATATTCAGGGGGATTCCCCTTCCCCCCCCCCCCCGCCACCCGTCAACTGGCAGTCCGTGAAATATCATTCAGCATAATGTAAACGTCATTAAAGTGTTCCTGTGTATGCATATAACATAGAGCACTTGTCCAGCATGGTGTACATGTATGGGTGTCCTGACTCACACAAGGAAGGGGAAGAAAACTACAAGTAGCTCAGATTTCCGGATGATTTCTGGGCGTCACTTTACTATGCTCATGGACTTCATGAAGGCAATCCTCTTTGTCACTTTTTATTGTGAGAATTAGCACATATACATGTATATACATGAGCGTGGAGAACATGTAGGCTCCCCAGCTTGGACCTGAACTGAAGGAGCAATGAAGTGTAGAGGTAGTTGGTTACACACAACTATGATTTGTTTAATGTACTCTGTGAAAGTCAGAGACTTCCTTGTAATTACTTGCCCATGCTTTGTGTGACTTTGTTTGAAATTACGTACATGTCAAGTCTTCCTGTTCTTTTCACTGCTAGTTACATGCATATGTGTTTTTTATTTCTGACCTGTGTAACATTTACAATAATATGTGAATATTAATACATGCATATGTGTTTTTTACCTTATGTAACATTCACAGTAATATGTGGGTATCAAACATGTACCTGTAAAGGTATACTGGGGCACATAAACGTGTACATGTATGTAAAGGTATACTGGGGCACATACACATGTACATGTGTGTAAAGGTATACTGGGATACATACCCATGTACTTGTATGTAACATAGTCGCGTTTAGATATACTTCTGAAGGCTGGGTGAAGACATGTTTGCTTTGATGTAGATGTAGTGATATAATTCAAGTCACTCATTAGTCTGCTTTTGCTGTATTTCAGACAGAAGAGCACTCGCATAATGTGGAGCTCATGTCCGAGAGTTAAATGAATAAGTCACGGCCAGATCACGAGTCAGTCCAGTTTATACACCAGAGATATCAGGACACCGCACTAGTCATCTTCCAGCGAAACCAGAGGCGCTCAAAAGACATCGGCCCGCGCTCTGTGTCGCCACGCGCAGCCGCCGAAGGTCCACTGGAGTACTCTCACCTGGGCAACCAACCCGTGCGCATTCAGCAAACCGGAGACAAGGGCATGCACGTCTCGGATTCCCACGACGACCGCGTCCAATCACAGTTCTGTGTGATCATGTGAGATCCTGGGATATCAGTAGACAGGCAAGTGGATCTTCCAAACTTGCTAACGGCTTCTCCCTCCTCCCTCAGATTAACATCTCAGTGACGGATAGCTCTCAAAAAACAGTTTGGCTTTGCTTGATACCTGTTGCTGAGAATTGAACAGATTAGCCGTATCCTCCCTGGCATGCAGAGTTTGCGGTGCATGGCAGTTAGTGTTCCTTTATCAGCAGAGCGTAGCCACCTACTGCATGAAAGCCCATTGTTTTCAAGGGACATAACCCTCGCTATAAACCTTACAGACTAGACCTGTAGTTTAGAGCAGCAGTTTGTAGGAAGCTGTATTGGCAGAGATATTATTCTGTGTGGGGTGCTGAATCCAAACCCAGGAGTTTGACTGGACGGCTGGAGCTTCAGGTCAGTAGGTCAGAGTCATCCTAACCCAAATGGAGCTGCATCCCGTGCTAGAGACGGACACTGTCCCCGCCCCCGACTTGTGGTTTGTTGTCTCGGCCATGGGGGACTGCCCGAGCATGAGAGTTGGGCACACGTGCGCATACATTAAGGGAGACGACCAACACTCTGGGAAAGTTTACGTTATTGGAGGAGCCAATCCCAGTGGGCCGTTTAATGACACATATGTTTTAGATTTACAGACCTTATCCTGGGACTTCTTCGAGAGCCCGGGCCTTCGACCACGTTACGAGCATGCTGCCTTCGTACCCGAAAGCCAACCGACGAAAATTTACTTGTTTGGCGGAGCTGACCAGTCAGGAAACATGAACGATGTGCAGGTGCTGGACACGAGGACAAACACTTGGAGTTCTGTGAGCGTGCAGGGTTGTCCCCCATCTGCCAGAACACACCACACCTCTGCGGCTGTGGGGGACAAGCTGGTCATCTATAGTGGGGGTCACTGTGGAGCTGACCCTGTAGGAGACAGGAAGGTCCACTGCTTCGATGCCTCTGCGTGTTCGTGGGAAGTCGTTCCAGTCAAGGGCGACTCCCCAAAGCCCCGCCACGGACACTCCATGGTTGCGGTGGGCAACAAAGTTTACCTTCACGGAGGAATGGCTGGCAGCACATTTTACGATGACTTCCACGTCCTTGACCTTGACAAAGGGTCGTGGGCGAACGTGCGGCGGAAGGGTGTACACCCAAGTCCTAGAGCCGCCCACAACATGGTCAGCTTCCACTCAAGTATCTTGCTGTTTGGAGGGATGAACCAAGATGGCGCCTTGGATGACATGTTTAAATTTAGCACAGGTCCACAGATTTTCAGTTTTATTTATCCTACTATAATCATGCATGAGTTTTGTGGATGACTGTCAAACTGCATTTCTCCTCAGTTACATGTAGTGCCTGTTGCTAGGCCATCCTTAATAATATATGAGTCGCTGGTAACCTCACTGACCTTTCAAGAATAGGCCCTACTGTAAAAGTTTTTATTTGGCTTTAGGTGGAATTTCTTTTATTATTTTTCTCTCCTCGTATTAATTTCTGTAAATCCTTTTTCATTTGCAAGAACTAAGAAAAATGTATATTTCCCTACCAACCATCCCTTCTGTTTGTGATAGGGCTGTGTTACACACAACAAAGAATTTTTTAAGGATGGCCTGTTGTTCAAAGTTTATAAAGTTTTATGCCAGGCTTAAGTCTATAGCACATGTATTTCAAAACTATTGAGACTTAATTAATTACTGGGCTTAGCTGCTAATAATACTTATATACACAGGGATAGCTTTGTGAGTTTTCAAGACTTCCATGCTCCTTGGGTTCAGGGTGCCAGTACGTGGTTGTTAAGACATTTAATAGCATAGACTGTAGTCTTACATTACCTGCCTCGGTGACCTGGTCGTTAGAGGCTCTACCTTGGAGTCAGGAGATCAGGGATCAATCCCAGGTCGGGTAATACCAAAGAGTTTAGAGCATGGAAACAGGACTGGTCGGCCCAGTATCAGTATAATGTGACTGGGTGGGGTATCATGTCTGTTGTCTTGGGCATGATGTTCCAGTGGCGGCAGCACTTTGGCAACATGGACTCAGCCGGCCACAAGGAGATGTATTTAGTTATTTCCTTTGTGCTTTACGCTGTACTCAAGAATATTTCATTTATATGACGGCGGCCAGCATCATGGTGGGAGGAAACCGGGCAGAGCCCGGGGGAACCCATGACCACCAGCAAGTTGCTGGCAGACCTTCCCACGTATGGCCGGAGAGGAAGTCGACATGTATATATGCATTCTAATGACTCGTAGTTGTTAAATAACGGAAAGAGGGTTTAGTATACATACATTATAGTACAATGAAGTTAGCTTCTGTGGCCCCATTAAGCAGAAGTTGTTCATTTGTGGGGGAAAAAGAGCATCAGTTCCTTTGCTTGAGTCCTGTGGTTTGTAATGAGCACTCCAGTTTCCTCCACCAATCCAGTGCATCGGTCATCAGTCAGATTAGGTCAACTTCTTATGCACCATACATTTAGCCCTGTGTACATACACTAACCTAAAATTCTTCTAATTTAGGACAGATACCCTGAATGGCTTCAAATTGTGTCGAAAAAGTGCGTTTTTAGGGGCAAATTAATGTCATAAAATATTCTTCTGGATGCTGAAAAATCCTGTCTGCCATACTAACCTCAAAATACCTTACTAAAGTAAAAACAATGCTCAGAATCTTGAAAACAAGAGCAAATTTGTCATGGATGAAATTTTGAGCCATTTAGGGTGTTGCTGCGTGTAGTTCTGAAATCAATAAGAATTCGAGAGCCCTCCTATTTTTTAGATGCTATAGACACGGGTATGTTGAGCATTAGAGTAACCACGTGAGCAATGAGAAACTGCGTTCCTGTTAAACTTTCGTTTATATATATTGACTAAATGTTAGGAGAAGTATGTACATCTATTCCTGTGTAACTATTTTTCATATTAACAGTATATGTACAGTTACAGTTTGCATGTTTGTGTACATGCTACATTTGACGTCTTTGTACACATGTACATGGTACATATGACGTCTTCGTACACATGTACATGGTACATATGACGTCTTCGTACACATGTACATGGTACATATGACGTCTTTGTACACATGTACATGCTACATATGACGTCTTTGTACACATGTACATGATACATATGACGTCTTTGCACACATGTACATGGTACATATGACGTCTTCGTACACATGTACATGGTACATATGACGTCTTTGTACACATGTACATGCTACATATGACGTCTTTGTACACATGTACATGCTACATATGACGTCTTTGTACACATGTACATGCTACATATGACGTCTTTGTACACATGTACATGCTACATATGACGTCTTTGTACACATGTACATGTTATGTATAGTAATGTCGTCGTACACATGTACACATGTGTAGTGAAATCTTTGTACAAAGGGAGGAGGAGGGGCTGTGGCCAAGTTAGTAAGTTTCCCAGCGTGGTGTTATGACCCCGTGCCTCTAACCTATTGTGATCACTGGGAGTTGAATTCCAGCTCTCGCTGACTTTCTCTCCGACCATATGTGGGACGATCTGGCAGCAACCTTTGGATGGTCATGGGTTTCACCCGTGCTCTTTACGAGTTCCTCCCACCCTAATGCTGGCTGCTGTCAAGTGTAATAATCTTGAGTATGGTTTTAAACACCAATGACATAAATAAATAAAGTGTACACATTTAAAGTGTGATATTTGTACCCATGTATTATGTGTAAATGAAAATTCACAAAATTTAAAGATACCTGTACATGATAAGTGTTGTACTTTCTCCTGACATTCCTCTAGTTACCTTCTGGCTTTGTGTAACTTCCCTTTCAGTTTTCTTGGTTTCCCTTTTGACTTGGTTTCATTTTGACTTTGTCTGGTTTCCCTTTGGCTTTGCCTTGTTTTTCTCTGACTTTGTCTGGCTTCCCTTTTATTTGGAACGGTGTTTTGGGGGTCTGTCTGGTTTTCCTGGACACTTGGTTTCTCTTGGGCTTTGCTGAGTTTCTGTTGCCTACGTGCAGTTTTTACTGACTTTTTCTGCTTTTTCTGTTTATTTCTGGTTTCCCCAGAACTGCCTAGCTTGCTTTCTGCCTGTCTAGATTCCCCTGAGATTTGTCACGTTTGCCTTGCATTGTGCCTGCATGTCTTTCTCTGAACTCTTCCCCCACTCCTAGATTTTCCCTCTCTCTCTTAGATTTTTCATTTTTGTTTGACTTTGCCTGATCTGTTCCATGTGCCTGTAGCCTGTCAGCTTGGCAGACTTGCATTACAAGTTTCTTGTGCTGTTCTGTTATTCAGAATCAAACACCTGGAGTAAGGTGGAGCTTCAGGGTCCGCCGCCAGCCTGCCGCCTTGACTTCGGTGTCTGCGCGATAGAACTGAAGCGCACAAGGAGAGACGATGAGGAGGAGAGGTCAGCTGACCTGCTAGTGGCAGGGACACAGGCACGAGACGTCCTGGAAAGGGAACTGACCAAACCTGGCAGTGCCAGCTCACAGGGCAGCTGTTGTGGATCAGGTAAGGGGAGATAACTGACCAAACCAGGCCGTGCTAGCTCACAGGGCAGCTGTTGTGGATCAGGTAAGGGGAGATAACTGACCAAACCAGGCCGTGCTAGCTCACAGGGCAGCTGTTGTGGATCAGGTAAGGGGCGACAACTGACCAAACCAGGCCGTGCTAGCTCACAGGGCAGCTGTTGTGGATCAGGTAAGGGGAGATAACTGACCAAAGCAGGCTGTGGTAAGGGGAGATAACTGACCAAACCAGGCCGTGCTAGCTGACAGGGCAGATATTGTGGATCAGGTAAGGGTAGATAACTGACCAAACCAGGTAGTGCTAGCTGACAGGGCAGGCATTGTGGATCAGGTAAGGGGAAGTAACAGACAATGTTGTAATGTACATACTAAAGTATTGTACTGAGAAACATTTACACTTACGTTATTCTGTATTTCTTAGCTAGCCTGTAAATAGCACAGTTAGAGGGTTAGTTGTTGTGTCATTTCCTGAGGTCCTGCATTCAATAATTAATTAATGCGAATTACAATTATTAATAATGTTTAATGAATTTGAACAATAATTCAAAATTGAATTAAATTGAATGTTCATGTCATAGTCTATCCAGTGTTGGGATACATGGAAATATCAAATGTGGTGTCTCATAAAGTAATGCATGTATTGAGCTAATATTCTTTCATGTATTTTCTGTCGGGCAGACATTGACTGGCACAAATTTGACACCTACATTGATATATTTGCAGATTCATCTTTTGGACCCTACGTTGTCAATGAGCGTTCCTATACAGATGCCAACAACTCCAGCAAATCAGCTGATCAGCAGGAAGTAGAGGGGGCTGCATGCGATGCTCCCATGGCCCATGGAGACACTTTACAGACATACAAGCTGTGTTTGATCCATGGCGGTATGGACACAGAGGGCCAGATATTTGATGATACTCTTGTCTACCTGTTGAAATAAAGATATAAAACGAAGAGCTTCATTTGTGTGGCATGCTGTTAAGTATAGTCCATTAATCTATTGTAGAAATATTCCATTCTGAGCTACTGCTGGTTGAATGAGTAGTCTAGAAAGATTTTAAACTGCACATAAATGTTTTAGATGAACAACGATACTCTTTAGGTTTCTTCACTTGAAATATTTTCTGAAAATGTAGGCATATATTACTTACCTAGATGGTCCAATAGAAAGGCTGTGTTGTTTTAAATGCTGCGAGGTGCTGATAGTCTGAAGAACACCCAGTCATTATTACATCAGAAATTGATTGTAGTGGATGGTTTATGTTGGTGTTCACTCATTGTTTCTGTTAAGGTTTAAATGAACACATTATTTTTCTTTATAACATTGATGTACATTTTCATACCAGTCAATTCAGTCATGTTTTTATGAACATTGATTTTATGATATTATGGCTTGGTGGGCATGTTGAGGTTTGGGGACTGGGGGTGGGGATGGGGGATGTTAGGCGTGGGGGAGGGTGGGGATGTTGAGGGTTGGGAGTGGGGAGCTTGCTGAGGGTTGGGAGTGGGGGGGTTGTGAGTGTTAGAGGGAGGGATGGGAACTGGGACAGGATTTGTGACAGTTAAGAAAACTTCAGGTGTGGTACTTTATATATACCTTAATGCATGGCACAGGGAAATGAATCAGTTCTGTTTTTGCTGACATAATGTGTGGCAGGGATTTCTGAACACAACAGGGATCGGAGCTGACAGTAAACCTGATGTACCCATATAGTGTCATTTAGGTTCTGTCCAGTTCAAACCAGATCGCAAGTTAAGGCAGATTTTCTCAGTGTTCCACTGGCTGAAATTTCCTGTAGCTTGGGAACTGTACTCAAAGCTCAAGCTGTCTTGCACTTGAAGAAAAAAATATTGACTCTAGCTAGTGCATTGCATGCAGTTGGTTGAAGCCAGAGTGAAGGGATTTGTCGGCAGACTGCCAGTTTGAGCTGTGTACAGGAGGCAATCTCTGACTATGGGGTTTGTGGGCAGACTGCCAGTGTGAGCTGTGTACAGGAGGTGATCTCTGACTGTGTGGTTTGTTGGCAGACTGCCAGTGTGAGCTGTGTATAGGAGGCAATCTCTGACTACAGGGTTTGTTGGCAGACTGCCAGTGTGAGCTGTGTACATGAGGTGATCTCTGACTGTGTGGTTTGTTGGCAGACTGCCAGTGTGAGCTGTGTACAGGAGGTGATCTCTGATTGTGTGGTTTGTTGGCAGACTGCCAGTTCGAGCTGTGTACAGGAGGCAATCTCTGACTATGGGGTTTGTTGGTAGACTGCCAGTTTGAGCTTTGTACAGGAGGTGATCTCTGACTATGGGGTTTGTTGGTAGACTGCCAGTTTGAGCTTTGTACAGGAGGCAATCTCTGACTATGGGGTTTGTTGGTAGACTGCCAGTTTGAGCTTTGTACAGGAGGTGATCTCTGACTGTGTGGTTTGTTGGCAGACTGCCAGTGTGAGCTGTGTACAGGAGGTAATCTCTGACTCTGTTTTTTGTTGGTAGACTGCCAGTTTGAGCTTTGTACAGGAGGTGATCTCTGACTATGGGGTTTGTTGGCAGACTGCCAGTTTGAGCTGTGTACATGAGGTGATCTCTGACTGTGTGGTTTGTTGGCAGACTGCCAGTGTGAGCTGTGTATAGGAGGTGATCTCTGACTGTGTGGTTTGTTGGCAGACTGCCAGTGTGAGCAGAGGTGCAGCACTTTTACACCTGCATATGTAACACACAAATGATAAATTCTAAAGAAAACCTGTTCTGCAAATTATTTAAAAATATTGATCTTCAATTCATATTTTGCATATATCGGTTTACAATTTGATGTATGTGTGTTCTACTTATTTTTACCAGGACGTGAACGGTGTAATACAGGTATAACCTGTCATAGTTGCCTCTAGGCAGTAGAACTGTACTTATACTTTTAGTCTAAATTCCAGTATTTCTTTTGGGTTTTTCAGCATTTTTGTTCTTTTTAGAAGTTTTATCTTTTTTAATTTTCTTTTTACCATTTTTATTTTATGTGTTAAGTAAGAGCTTTGCCAAAGACATCATGTTTTGTGAGAACGTCATGTTCATGCAGACTACAAGATATTCCTGAGATGTTTGCCACATCTATAGTGGTTGCTGGAAGGTGTGACATTCAGAGGTTACATCCTTAATATGGGTGTTACACTTAAAGATCTGGCATAAAATCAAAACATGTCAAAACCTTGAAATCACTGGTTATTACTGTGCAGTAGACATATATATATATATAGATATATAGATATATATAGTTGTAAATGATTGTAAATTGAAGATGCAAGGTGTTATTCTGAGTTAAAATTTTTGTTTCGTTATTCATAAACACAATTACATCTATAAACTGGGTTAATGTGTAAAACAGTTTTCAGTAACAATTAATTACACAGACTGGCAATGATTTGAAATTCAAATCAGTATTATGTATCGGCTGCCACGAAAAAATGGTCATTTTTTTTTCCAACTCTGCCTGTTTGTCTCTCTTGTTATTCACACTGTCTCTCGCATGATATTTTGATGAAACTTGGTGTTGTCTAATTTTTGGTGCATAACATGGACAGGAAATTGTTGACAAAGGGGAGGTAATTCGAGGCCTGGATGACCCAACTGGAGGTTCTCTCCCCATGAGTTTTCTCCTGTACAGATAGGATAGCTAATTTCAGGAGTTCCATGTATTTGTTAAACAATTTGAGTGGTTTTGTTAATAATACTCTTTGATGATCTACTTATATAATCATACCCTAATTGTACAGTTTGGCTCATTATGCATACATTGTGTGTTTGTATTGCAAAGAGAATTCATATGGCTAAATTGTGCAGCTACTAGGCGGCGATTTCAACTTACCTGAAAAGTCATTGTGTTTTGCCTCCAACCTCAAAGATTTTCTGATATCTTCAGAATGTTGGCAATTCACCGTTCTTCAGATTGTCACATTTAACGTTCAGCACATTACTGACACATTAACATTCAACCAATTATTGACGATTTAAAATGAGTTCAGAAAAGTGCAGCTGTGTCGCCATTAATACATACATTTCTATTGAGTTGACATTTGCTTCATGTCAGAAGAAATACACCTGATTTATTCCCATCTTCAAGCATATTTCCTTCACTCTCAGTCCACAAATACATCAAATAATTACCTAGGGTATTTCATTTTTCCAGTACATGTGAGATTGGTTTTGTTATTGTTCGGGTATTAATGTTTTCATACACATTTCACAAAAATTCGCGAAAAAATAAGCATGCATAAGTTGTCTTCCACATCCTAGTAACAGAGAAGTGTCGAATTATTATGAAAACTATTGTTCAGTTCATAGTAGGTCCATGAATGGCTACATGGCATATAAATTGAATTTAAGCCTAATTTAGAAAAATTGTACATATATACCTTTATGTTTTGAGCAAAAAGTGTCCCCGTTTTGTGTCTGGCTGTTTAACGTTTGACCTTCACCTCTGGCAGAGTATTTCCTCAAGGTTACTAGTGAGTTCGCGTGTAAGGGGTACATGCAGCTATACACGAGACCTGTAAATGCCTCTCCTAGGACTGCCAAAGATTGAAGTCTCATAGGCCCAGTGTTTCCATTCTCCCACAGTCCCCAACATGTAGTTTTTACCTGGAGTGCGCATCATAGATTTGAAACCGTGCAGTTAATCCATAAGTATGTATATGTAAATTCAGAGTCCTTGTTTTTGCAGGCTTCAGGCCGAATTACGCAGAATTTCACAAAACATCTGCTGTATTTTATCAGTGCGTGTCAATCTCTGATCTTAGACAGAAGTATGATGACAATGCAGTGGCATGATATACAAATCTTTAGACAACAGCTCTTCCTCTCCGGCATACGTGGGAAGGCGTTTTAGCAACCTGTGGATGGTCGTGGGTTTCATCCGGGCACTTCCCGGTTTCCACCCCCGCCGTAATGCTGGCCGCAGTAGTATGAGTGAAATATTCTTGAATACGGCATAAAACACCAAGTAAATGAATAAATAAACATTTGCCATGTGTGCTGAATCTTATAGGTTCTGGAGATGCATATTAATTTCAAAAAAGGAAAAACTTTAAATTTAAATTCAGACACATTCAGCTATCCAATGTATTTGTCAGCAGAACGGTTGTAAGCACTGTAACAAACTGACTGGGACATTGTCTAACCTCAGCGTCTCCTAAAATCATCTTAAGAAAGGTTTTTTCAGTAAACTGCGAGGAAATCATCTGTCATAGTATTTAGCATTATTGCTGTCCACACAGTTTTTGTAGGTTCCATCTGCCGTGCACCCTTCTTGTTTTGTTTCAGAAGAGGTTATCCCAACATCAAAGACGTTTTTGATCATTAGCCACTGACTGTGTTTGATGTAAATTTCATCCGAGAATAAATTATTCATTTTTTGCTGAATCTGAGAGTTCTGTTGATGTTAGAAAGGTGTTTGCGTGTTTATTTACGAAACAAGATGATGTACTACTGGAAAAATGTATGTTTTAACACCAAATCTTAGAAGTAATATTCTTTACCTCTAAAACTGCGATTTATTGCGGATATGAGTCGGTCATATACCATGTTATCTATTTAGCTTTCAGACACATTATCCTGAGCCCAGGACAACACTGTGGTGGAACAGAAATCAAAAATGTCTTCCTGGTTGAGTCAGTTTGAGACGTAAGTACAATGTGTTATCAAGGTTTATTTGTTAGTACGCATGTACCTGCCGTGTTCGTGTACTGCATTTGGATGTATTTAATCTTGTATAAAATCAAAATATTAGTACGCATGCACGGCCAATCATTTGACATACACTTCATGGCAATCTTTGTATTTAGTTGGTATTGGTATACATTGTATAACTATGTTGCTTCTTTAGCCATAAATTCTTAAATAAAGCAGCGAAAGGTGCGTTAAAGAACTCCATGCCAGTTCACTTTGTATTATCATACATTCTCTTGTCCTGCTCTGTTCGCGTGGTTGTTTTTTGTGTTTTTTTTTTGTGGCCGCTGAGGCGATTAGCGAGCCAGCGCGGTGTACTGAACCACCAATGCGGTCGCTGTAAGTTCAACTCTACCTCCTGCTGACCTCCTCTCAGGCCGTGCGTGAGTGGGTCTGCCAGCAACCAGGTGATGGTCATGGGTCTCCCGCGAGCTCTGCCCGTTTTCCTCCCGCCATAACGCTGGCCGCGGTCGTATGAGTGAAATATTCATGAGCATGGCGTACAACACCAATCCAATAAATGAATAAAAAAAAAAGATGTGGCCGCCGCTCAGTGGGACGTTCACTGACATACGCCAGCTAGGTGTCTAGCACAATGATCTCCACAGCATGTAGAGAAACCCTGCTGGCCGCCTCTCAGCGGGTCGTTCACTGACCAGAAGTAGCTAGGTGTTTAACCCACAGTCATCTCCACAGCATGTAGAGAAACCCTGCTGGCCGCCTCTCAGCGGGTCGTTCACTGACCAAGAGTAGCTAGGTGTTTAGCACACAGTCATCTCCATAGCATGTAGAGGAACCTTTCTGTTTGCCGCTCAGCGGGACGTTCTCTGATTAAGAGGAGCTACGTGTTTAGCACACGGTCATCTCCATAGCATACAGAGAAACCTTGCTGATTGCCGCTCAGTGGCACCCTACTGGCGATTCCGTGTATCAACTCTTGGAGTTCGACATCTTCAAGGAGAATGGGAGAAACGCCATTTCTTACGAGTTGTCAGTCGGCAAACTGTACTTTGAAGCATGTAGAATGTATTTGGTTCTATTTTCAATCGACCAGCTGAATTCGACCAGAGATTCATCAGATTGCACCGTCTGAGCGCGACATGACACTGAACTTGCATGAAGTCCATTTTCCTTTCCTTTATTCCGACGCCTTCCTAACAACGCTTTGTGGCAAACCTCATAGGACATCTACTCCTTATCTGTACTTTGTGTAGAGAAATACTGTTGGAAGACCGATGACTTACATTCCCATACAAGTTCATGACTAGTTTGAATACTGGCCTGAAGCCAAGAAATCCATAATTAAGTGACACATCTACCCGAAATATTTGTTATCCCACTGACTAAATGTCGTAGTTCTCGCGACATTACCGTGGACATGAAGTAACGCTTACTGAAGGTCTTTCTTCAATGTATGATGAATCGCTGTTCCTGTTCAAGAACTGGTTTTCTCCAAGCGTTCAAGCATTCAATGCATACAGCTCAAAGTCACCAGAAAAACAAACAAGTGTCATTAATCGTGTAACGAAGTGCTTTATTGGTCAATTTCAAGACTGGTGAATGATGTCACTTTGCTTCTTTTATTTCAGTGTGAACAGAAAAAATATTTACACGCATGACAATCCGCTGTCGCTGTTAACCACAGATCGTCCCCTCGAACTCAGATTTACAATGTTCAGCAATGCCCCTGGAACTTGTCGTGCTGCTTAACGTGGTTTGACATTATCGTGAGTCCTAATACCATTCTAAATCTTGATTCTCTGGCTGAACTTCAAACCCGAACGAGTTTGATCGCCTGCTGTTCCGTGGAGGTGACTTGTAACTGTGGTAAAATCTCCGGACGTCGGATTTGAGCAGGTCGACACTGAGTTCTGGAAAATGAAACATAAAGGAAATACATGTATGTACTGAGAAGGATTTCTGTTAGTGCGATTGTGACTTTGTCTTTCAAGCACATTCTGCGAGCTAAAGCCGCGTATTTATGTAGACCAGAGTTTTGTAGGGATATAAAGAAAACAACAAGAGAGTGATACAAGTAGGATAGTATGACAAATGGTCACATGTAACCATTTAATTACGGCCGCTGGTCATTTATTCCTTGATTGGTGTTTCAAAAGACAGCCCATTATTTCATGAATGTCAAAGCTCACAATGCATTTCTGAGTTGCAGGCCCTAATCAGATTAACATTTTGAGGGTGTTGCAAGGTTTACGCGACTACTCGAACTTTTGATCACAACATCTACGTGAAAGTCGGCAGCACAATACATCAACAACATCTACGTGAAAGTCGGCAGCACAATGCATCAACAACATTTACGTGAAAGTCGGCAGCACAATGCATCAACAACATCTACGTGAAAGTCGGCAGCACAATACATCAACAACATCTACGTGAAAGTCGGCAGCACAATGCATCAACAACATCTACGTGAAAGTCGGCAGCACAATACATCAACAACATCTACGTGAGAGTCGGCAGCACAATACATCAACAACATCTACGTGAAAGTCGGCAGCGCAATGCATCAACAACATCTACGTGAAAGTCAGCAGCACAATACATCAACAACATCTACGTGAGAGTCGCCAGCACAATACATCAACAACATCTACGTGAAAGTCGGCAGCACAATACATCAACAACATCTACGTGAAAGTCGGCAGCGCAATGCATCAACAACATCTACGTGAAAGTCGGCAGCGCAATACATCAACAACATCTATGCGAAAGTCGGCAGCACAATACATCAACAACATCTACGTGAAAGTCGGCAGCACAATGCATCAACAACATCTACGCGAAAGTCGGCAGCACAATACATCAACAACATCTACGCGAAAGTCGGCAGCACAATACATCAACAACATCTACATGAAAGTCGGCAGCACAATACATCAACAACATCTACGTGAAAGTCGGCAGCACAATACATCAACAACATATTGGTATCCCAACTGGTATCAGCTGCGCTCCCCTATTAAAGGACCTTCATTTATTCACATATGCACACGACTACATGCACCGTATGTTGAAAACCAATCAACTTCATAAAGCCGACTAATTTACATTTACCAAACGTAACATGGACGACAATATAGCGGTACCAAATCCCTATATACGAAGCAGTTACGGAAATACGTCCCGGTTCACTCGATTTAAAGAAGACTACCGATTTCTTAGATGGCATATCTTATCTTGATTTGTTTATATAAACGACCAGACATTCCTCTCGCGAGCCGATTGTATGACAATTTTTACGAGTTTCCCCTTGTTCATGTAAATGCTGTCAAATAGCAGTAATCACCACCCCTTTTGGCTCCATTCTTATGCAGAGTTAGGGAAACAGAAGTGCCGCGATGTTAATTGCAATTTAATAAACTTCACTGGTGTAGAATTACTCTAAATGCTTTGTTATCATCACATTTTGAATGATGAATGGAAAAATGGACAAAAATGAGAATGGCGTGGATACGTAAAAGAGCATAGTGTGTACTTATTCACACCATACTTCATAATCATATTGAATGCTCTACACATCACAGTGATATTGTATTCCTGTTGACACTGGGAATTCCACAAATGCATATTTGTAAATTGCGCTGACACTGGCTTCCTCTCCGGTCGTAGGCCTAGGTGGGAAGGTCTTTCAACAACCTGTGGCCGGTTGTGGGTTTCCTCGAGGCTCAAAATGCTAGGCGTCGTTGTATAAGTGAAATCTTTCTGAGCACAGTATAAACACCAACGAAACAGATAAATCAAATGTATTGGTAAATGGGAAGAGCTCACCTCTCCTTTCAAAGAGCCTAGTCTGACGCCGGTACTTCTTCTGTAGAAACTCAATCGCCTTGGCCATCTGCTCTAGTTCGTATTCTAGGGGAGTAACCAATAAAACACAACATGTAGGTTCATTCAACATCTACCACATAGTCTACTGTTATCTAATGGTTCAGGTTTCATTTGTTTCTACGAAAGAGTATACAATTATCAAAGTGAAAATCTATTAAGTTGTTCACTTGTTTCTGAGAAAGAGAACAACTAATATTGTCGTTTTTCCGACACACTATTTTGCAGTTGTTGTTATGTTCGCGCAGACTGGTTTACATGGTTTGAGTACACTGAGCCTAATGTACTAGTGATCGTTTTTCTGTCCAGTTTGCTTCTACAACAGACTACGTGAAGATGATTGTCCTACTGATGTGTTTAACTCCTTGTATTAGAAAGAAGGCAGCACATTAAAAGTATTCATCATTTAAAAGGGCCGTTTCGTGCTGAATCCAAATATTGTTTTCGAGATTTGTCTGCGTTTTTTTTCAGTGAATAAAAGGAAAATAAAGATAAAAAAACACAACAGAAAGTGTAACCAAAGTAATTTCAGAAGAGGGGTCAATACAAACCTAAACAGGCATAGGCATTTTTATATCATGTGCCTGGTAACTCTATAAATCGTATTTTTATCTGAGATTCTTACGAGGCCATGGGATACCCTAATGTACAGAAACCGGAAACATGATGTCGGGTCATCCGTACCCTCTTCGGTATTAGAGTCGAGACACTCATTTGTGTGAAATTACGGTCCTCTTTATTATTACAATTGAAGGCAGCAGATTGCGGCCTCCTGGTTGAGATCTTGGAGAGTAGCCCTAACGGTGTTCCACCACCACTTTCTAGTTGTAAATGGCTTTAAGGTATATCAGAAGGAAAACAGCTGATTTAAGGCTACTTCTACATAGTGAAATGGTGAGCTAAGCACTGCTGACGTCACAGCGGAAACAGATATCTTTTCAGGTTGTAGACATATCTCGCCTTTGACTGGTTAAAATTGAGAACCCACGCCGGCTCGTTCGATTTTCTCTCCGTGGGCATATTTGCTTACTTTGAACAGCGATATCCAGGTTATCTTACATCGCAAAAATGAAAAGCGACATTTCCTGAACATTAAATGGGATTCTTTATCGAAACATATATACATACTGACTACTGTTTTCTTTTCTTTTAAAGTTCTATGGTGTAGTTTCGGACCATGCTGTGTTGTCGTCGATTTGTTTAGGCTAATACACACCCTCCGATTGTTGTATTTCTGGGTTCACCATGAATAATCCTAATTTGGAGTACGGCTATAATATATCATTAATGTGGAAAGACAAATTTACAACTTGCTTAGTACCCTCCATCTCCACCAAAGAAATCTGTGACGTCAAAGCCTGTTAAATACGCTATCGTATACCGATAACCTAAATACCTCATCGTTTATTCACTGCAGAGAATATGTAAAATCATCACGAAAAGCATAGCGGTATGTGGAATCTCCACGAAACGGCCTCTCATATCCTTTCTTTAAAGGTAGCCAATCCTTATATGTTATTTCTATAGCAGACAAGCGTTAGCGCGCTAGCGCTGCGCAATAATCCGAAGCCTCCCACCGATGCAGTCGCTGTGAGTTAAGTCCAGCTCATGCTGGCTTCCTCTCCGGCCGTACGTGGGAAGGTCTGGCAGCAACCTGCCCATGGTCATGGTTTTCCCCGGGGCTCTGCCCTGTGTTCCGCCACCACAATGTGGCCCCCCTCGTAAATGTGAAATATATTTGAGCACGACGTAAAACACCGATTAAATAAATATATAAATAAATAAATATTGCAGACTATATTCCAATGCTAGGTAACTTAGATAATCAGAGAACTCACGATGTTGTCTCTTTGACTGTTTTAACTCAAGAGATTCAGGACTATTTTTCTGGCAGCCGATACTTCTTGTTGATTTGCCTGTCCGGAAAAAACAAGAATGGAAAGAGAATTACAAATGAACACAAATGTAATCATGTAAAGTTTGGAAACCAAAACGCATGAGGGAAACAACTACATGCAATTGCCGCGCTTTGAGAATTTCGTACATGTTTCTCAAAAATCTTTGTAAAGTGACGGATTTACGAATTACTCCATAGCATACCATGGTAACAAGCGCTGTGCGCGTTACGTACAGCCATACCGCTTGCTGACTTGGCCCTTTGTATCCATATTGTTCAGGGTTAAGACATGGCATTTAGTCTGGGCATCTAGAGCTTCCCCGGCTACGCCCTCTTACTCCGACTATCCTTGAATAACGGTGCCATACCGAAACTTCACCTTATAGTCTAGGCAAAGCCTTGATTTGCATATCTCCACTGTCAACCAATCAGCGACGATTTTGTAGCCCTGTAAGCACGACGTGATTGTGGCTTTGTATAAGCTTACCCCATTTCCAGGTACGCCGACACAGAAGGAGGGAGCCATTGGACAAAAGGATTGCCACCGAAATGATGTTGCCCAGAGATAGCCCGCCAAGATCTCTCGACATTTTCTACGTGGAGAAAAAGAATAAGAGGCATCAGAAAAATAAAATAAAATAAAAGAAAGGAAAAAAACATTTTAGGACATTTATGGTCAGTTATGTTATCATTATTATTATTGTTATCATATACTCGGTGGAAAGTAATTAAACAGTTCAAATGAGTCGGATTTTTATCTCCTCGTCTTGATGTTCTGGTGTTAAGAGTAATATTATATCACTCCATCTTGACATAATAAAGTCGTAAGTTTTGTCTCATCCCCTCACATGGATGTCCTTTTTTGTTCCCTCAATTTGGTGTTCTTTTCCCCCTCACCTTAATGGCTGTCATGAGTCCTAATTTGTTCCCTCACCTTGATGTCCTGTTTTGACTCCTCATCTTAATGGCTGCCGTTATCGCCTATTTGTACCCTCACCTTACACTACTTTGTCATATCCCTTTGACTTACCAATGCCATGAGCTCTACTTTGTCATGTCCCTTTGACATACCAATACCATGAGCTCTACTTTGTCATGTCCCTTTGACATACCAATACCATGAGCTCTACTTTGTCATGTCCCTGTGACATACCAATACCATGAGCTCTACTTTGTCATGTCCCTTTGACATACCAATACCATGAGCTCTACTTTGTCATGTCCCTTTGACATACCAATACCATGAGCTCTACTTTGTCATGTCCCTTTGACATACCAATACCATGGGCTCTACTTTGTCATGTCCCTTTGACATACCAGTGCCATGAGCCCTATTTTATTCCATCACGATAATGACTCTCACGTGTTGTCCACTCACCCTCATGGATTTGAGCGTTCTGTACGTGAACCGCCGCAGGAAGCCAGCCCCCCTCAAATCTACAGCCCCAGGGCACAGCGGACACGGGAAGAACAGGTTCCCACAGTCACATCCTACCTCCTCACAGCACCCCAGCACCTCATCCACGGCGTCCCTGGGGGGAGAGGCGTAGGGTAATTACGAGTAAGTTAGGTTGGAGCAGCCCTTGTCACCGCCCGCAGGCAACACGATTGATTGACTGTTGTATGTAACGCCGTAGGCTACTCGAGATCTGTTCTAAACGACAATGCTCAGTTTATGGGTAGAGGAAACAGGATGCCCAGTGGGAACGACCGATCCTCACGGCAAACTACAGGACAGAGTGAGAACCATACGTCACACCACACCAGATCAAACAGAGTTAAAACACCACACCCATGACACGATTATAAAGGTGTCATGAGAACACGACACCCGTCACACCATGGTACAGGCGCCAGTTAAACACAACACCCTCGATATCATAATATAGGTGCCATTAAAACACAACACCGGTGGCACAATTATACAGGCGTCTTTAAAACACGACACCCATGACACAATGATATAGGCGCCATTAAAACACAACAGCTCTATCGTTCCTCATGCTGTGATATAAAGATGTAGCTAAAACATAGCATTCCAAACTACTAGTAAATTACAAACTACATTGAAGTAAATGGCATTAAAATAAAATTCAATGTCCATGGTATTAGACGAAATTAACTCAGAACAGTACGATCACCATGGAATAAAACAGAATTAAAACACCAAGCAAACTCCAAATACTGTGCGACACATTGAATTAAAATACTATAAATCGCTGAACATCATTAGATTACATGGAATCAAAACGCCACACCCCAAAGTGAATACAAACTATCTTGCTACAACTGGTTATGGAATAGTACCTTCCTACTTCTAGTATAGAATAGTTACCGATATTACAATAGCGTTCTTCTATTTCATTCGTTTTGGCCTCATTGGTGCTTTGGTGTTAAGGGCACATGTATATCAGCGCACACACTAGCCCTTCGAGACAAGGCGAACGTGTTACATATAAGAAGCCAGACTCACGGGTGATAGAGAGTAGGCGTATCCCAGTCCTCGTGGTAAGAACAAGCCCCACATGTAGTGGGGACACTCGTGACGTAAGAACTTTCCCAGGCCACGGAGATCAGCAGCAGACCGAGGCCTGATAAGGTCGCAATGAAGGCAAGCATCTCGGTGACGATTCACTAAGGCAATGTCGCGATCATGTCCGAAAGAAACGTCTTAAACTAGTTGATGGTGTATGTCGGGGTCGACTAAACCCAGGAACTCATGCTTTGCGGGCTATTTGCTCGTCTGTGGTCAACTAAAGTGCCATTTCACCCAAACTCTGAAAGAAATAAAGCCATGTGCAAAGTTAGGTGTCCTTCCATGACGTTCAGTCGAATATATTTCCTCGCCCACGTCACATGCGTTTGTTACGTCATGTAACGTTGCGGAATGCCGCGTAGCAACGTCTTCGGATAGTCTCGTTGTTTTCCGTCAAGCTTGTGACGTTGAACGCCGTTGAACATAGATCGTACTCTTTCATGTTCAGGAAACCACACTCGGGATTTGGACAAGCCATAAATATCTCGGGCGTGTTCCAAGGCATTTTGAATTGCGCTGTGTGAAAGGCATCACGGGATATCGATGTGCATTTAATTACACGACCTGTGTTGGCATCTTCAACAGTATGACGAAACTGATCATTCACGATGGTATGCAGAAGCTGAGTGAAGGAACCATGCTTTTCATTTTCACATGAAATAAACAAATTTCGATGTCAATTCAACCACAAAAGCCCCCGACGGTCTCAAACGTAATTCACATACACTTCAAGGGCAGAGCTATTTGGTACATGGCTCTGTTACATTTAATAGCGCGCGGTGTGATTCGGTTCACTGAAAGAGCCGGTCACATAGCCGGTTATTTACTTGGGTAAATAATTCTGATAATACTTTAATTAATACTTATCCGTGCTTTTGGCGAAGTTTGTGTGAAAAAAGAATAATATAGCCAATCGCGTAAACACTATTATTCAGCCCAATTCACGGCATTTTTGACTTAACCCTCAGCAAATTTTCCTTTAAATCCGTTATTTGAGAGATGACGGATTACATTTTTGTTCCACGTTTCCATTTCTAATTACGGGAATCCGTATCATCTTTTACCTCAACATTTTTATAACATGCTTTTCGGTAATTTTCGTCTAACTAGATGTAGGCCTAACTTGAAGGCAATCTAGTAGGTACTTCCGACATATTACATGTAGATGGACTCCCTCGGTAGGTTATATATGTATAAAGAGCTGACAGGTCGGGCTTCAGGGGTCCTTTTTATAAACTGGGTGTAAGTTATACCAAAAGCAATTTGCCATGACGACACATACTGTGGAAATACGTTACCATGGTGGTTACGCTTGACGAACATTACGCCCTTGTCGTAAAACGGGCCCCTCGGCGGGATCACATGATGGCGGTGTCTCCATGTAACACGTCTGTCTCAAGGCCCACACGATTCTTATAGGGTGTGGGAGACAGATTCGAACTCTCATACTATATAAGACACCATCGAATTCTCTGAGAGCAACGCTTCAGGTGAGTCAGCCAGTGAGACAACACTGAATGTCTGGTTAAACTTTATTATTAGCCTATGGAGATTTTCTCAAATATTTAAGTAGTTTCTCAGGAATGTAAAATGTCAGTTCCATTGTTAAATTACTTGAAAAATAGCTTTTGCCAGAAAAATGTTTAATGTCCAAGATTCTAAAACAATAATTATTCCTGAACACTATCTTTACTAATTAAAGATATATGTGTATTATAGTACGGCTTCACATCTATCTTTTCCGTTAGGTCGGTGATGGTGTGGGTCACGTGCCCTACTCATCGGGTCAGGCCGGCGGAGCTACAGTCCTCATTCCCAAAATGAAAGTTACCGATACTGTACCATGTCAGAGGTTATGGTCCTAGTTCGTGCACGCGATTTGCATGGCGGCCATTTTCTGCTGCTTCATCATGACAAAATTAAACGGGTTTGCTTTTGAAAATATTCTGACTGACGTGTCTGGCTGCTAAAGGTGCTGGGGCCGATGGATTTCTGATCGATGGGGATCGATCCCAAAAATACGAGAATACCTTAATGACCCAGAGATGGAATATAAGTAATATTAGCTGTGTTTTTTGTACCTCTAATGATCGTATATGCTCTAAAAAAACAAATGAAGGACACGTCTTTACTAGTCGAAGTCTTTGTGAAGACAAACACAGGTCAGGACAGCCCACTTTCGGAAGAGGCTACACTTTCATATTGATCACTGAAGTGTAATTCTTAAACAACAATGTCAGAGGGCCGAGGAGCCCCATTTCATTTTCAGTGTCCTCAGAGTATGACCATTCCAGCGAGGAATCTCGACAATTTCCTATCTCAGGGATACAGAGACAAGTTGAAGCGATTCAATCATAATCCGTCCCACACTGTTTGGCAACCAGCAACTTTAAGTAATACAAGTCCTTAAACCGGGCGACTTCCCGTCATGTATTACTGTATAAGCTATACCGAAAGTGTCGTAATTGTGTAAGTGTGGACGATGACCTAAGCTGACTTCGCATAGTTTGCCAGCCAATCCCAGCCGCTCTAGCTTTCATGCTATATACATATATATAGATACTTTTTGTGTAGAATGCGTGTAGGGGCCTGCGTGGGTCAGTCGGTTAGCGCGCTAATCCGAAGCCTCCCACCAATGCGGTCGCTGTGAGTTCAAGCCCAGCTCATGCTGGCTTCCTCTTCGGTCGTACGTGGGAAGGTCTGCCAGCAACCTGCGTATAGTCGTGGGTTTCCTACGGGCTCTGCCCGGTTTCCTCCCACCATAATGCTGGCTGCCGTCGTATAAGTGAAATATTCTTGAGTACGGCGTAAAACACCAATCAAATAAATAAATAAATAAATAAATAGAATGCGTGTACGGATCATTTATGACCTCCGTGTCCAGAAAACAAGATGGCTCTATGAGATGTTCCGGTCAACGAAGGCAATAGGCACGACCCTTGTTTAACTTTGCGTTATACCAACGTGTTACTGGCTCGCCACATATAGTCTTCAGGCTTGCAGTGGCAGCCGTGAACATGCAGATGGAGTGAGAAGTAAGGGACTCAATCCTAAGTCAAACTTAAGACTTGAAGGTCGGTAACATTGTCAGTGTCTCACTTTACCCCCAGTGTAAGAATGAATCGATAATTAGGGCTTAACGCCTGTCACGTAATAATGCAGGCTATATGGTGAAGGAATTAAAAGAAAACTTGTTGCGTTGGCTGGAACTGCGAATGTAAGAAGATTGAGAAAGGTACTAGTAAGCTGATCCGGTTGCAGTGTAATTTGACTGGTAGAGGTGTCGTGTCTGATGTCTTCAGCACGGCGAAACAGTGAGGCAACACTATACGTATGGCGGCAATCGACACCCGCTGATAATAAAAGCCAATTCTCCGATAAAACTGGGTAAGAGTGATCAAGAGACCAGGTATGTGGCAAGACATGTGGACAGGTAGATGGACAGGAATTTGGACAGGTAAGCTATTTGGACATTTATGTGAACAGGTGCATTTAGATGGACAGGCATTTGGACAGGTAGGATATGTGGTCAGGTATGTGTACAGGTACATGTAGACAGACAGGCATTTAGACAGGTAGGTTATGTGGACAGGTATGTGGTTAGGTATGTGGACAGGTACATGTAGATAGACAGGCATTTAGACAGGTATGCCACGTGAACAATTACGTGGTTAGGTATGTGGACAGGTACATGTAAATGGACAGGCACTTGGACAAGTAGGCTATGTGGAGAGGTACGTGGTTAGGTATGTGGACAGGTACATGTCTATTGTTAGGTTCGTGGACATGGAGATAGAGTAGGGTTTAGACCTGTATCGGATGTGGACCAGAGTTGTCATCTGACTAGAGATCAAATATATATCAGTTACTTAATTTAATGTATTATGCTTTTGGTATTAGCTTATTTAAAATCCAATGTGTTGTCTTCCTTTGTGTATTGTATTGACTTTCGACACTGGTTTACGCCGCGTATTTCAGAGCACGTTTCACCCACTTATATCATTGTTTGCCGACACCTAATTACATCCGAGTAGTGGAAGTTTTCCTGATATTATTGTTTGTGAACACCTGTGGAATATTGACCAGGGCAAGTTTCAAATGACGGTTAATGATGAGCGTGTGGTAGAAGTGCACGGTGTAAGACGTGAATTAAGTAGGTAGGATCATTAAGTAGCTTCCATCATGGTGCTGTGTACATCCACTCCGCGGCCAAAGTTGAAGCAATGCTTTAAACTGTTGTTACTGGCCAGTGTTGTCTGGATCGGTTTTCTTATTGCAAAGTTGTACACCAGAGGTGTCGTAGGTTCCAAAGGAGCCATTGAATCGGCCTACTGGATTTTCGGGAAGCGCCTCGAGGGGAATCTGAACACGATTCTTGTGAAAATGGCCAGCAAACGTCCGGTGGAAGGCGCCGAGTGCCGCAGGTTCATACATGGAGAGGATTTCAACACAACCAAAGCCAAGACAAACCTTTTCCAAAAAGGAAGAAGTCGAGACATTGCAGCATTTTCACGACTGAATACATCTGGAAACTGCCAACGTTTCCAAGAAGTCAGAGGTTACATTATGAAGCCTGGAAGTCTTGAAGAGGAGAACTTCCCTATTGCTTATAGTATCATTGTGTACAAGGAGTTTTTCCAAGTCGAGAGATTGTTACGGGCCATTTACCGGCCACAGAACCAATATTGCGTGCACATGGATCTTAAAGCGGACGACAAATTTAGATACAATTTGGAAAAACTGACAAGTTGCTTCGACAACGTTTTCGTCTCTTCTAGAACTATCAGCGTCAAATGGGGCAAATTCTCCGTTCTTGAAGCGGATCTCATTTGCATGGAAGATTTGTTGAAAAGACCTCGGTGGAAATATTTCATCAACTTAACGGGACAGGAGTTTCCCCTGAAAACCAACTGGCAAATCATACGCATTCTCAAGGCATATAAAGGAGCTAACGACATCGCTGCAACAATAAAGAGGTGCTTACACGGCATATATAATTTATATGCTTTAAAAGACTTACACTTGTACTGTATACACTTTCGCTTTAGATTTGTTTCAAAATTTAATCCACAGAAAAAAGTATCTAATAAAATGGTATATAATGACCTATATACATTTTTGCCTCCATCGTCAAAATTGTAAAATATGAGAAGAAAATTCTTTTGCATACTGTATGCTTTGTATTGGACGAGAATTTAAAAATATTGGTGTGCTAGCAAAGAGCGACTGGCTGTGGGTTTCCGCCGGGCTCCGCCTGGCTTCCTCCTACCATAATGCTGGCTGCTGTCGTATAGGTGAAATTTTCTTTCATGGCGTGAAACACCAACCAAATAAATAAATAAGTAAGTAAGTAAATAAATAAATAAAACTCTATTTATTTGAAAGCTGCACTTTTTTTACCCACTAGACGGAATGTGTACCGGACCAGAGCCAAAGAACCGGCGCCACACAACATCACTATTGTAAAGGGCCCTGTCCACTCAATCATGTCCAGAGCGTTTGTCAATTTCATCAGCACCGATCAAAAGGCACAGGACTTTCTGAACTGGACGAAAGGGACTTTCTTCCCAGATGAGACCTTCTTCGCCACGCTTCAGCACAATCCCCACCTAGGGGTCCCGGGCGCATTCAGAGGTGAGGGGGTAACTTTAATGTTGTTTGAAGGCGACATCTGTGTATGTTAAAAAGACATTTTGTGAGTCACTTTTGTGTTAGTTGGAAAGATTTTTTATGGGTAAATTTCGTGTTTAGTTTGAAGGACATTTTGTGGGTAAAATTTGTGTTGGTTTCAAGAGTTTTGTTTTTTGTATGTCTGAGGCTTTTCACCCATGGAAAATCTGTTTGATTTCGATACTACTGATTAATTTCTAAGCAAATTCCTAGTTTTTATTCCGTCAGCGACCTGCAGTTGGTCGTGGATTTTCCTCGAGCTCGGTTTCTTCCCACAATACAGCCATCGCGATCGCATCAGTGAAATATTCTTGAGCACGGCCTTAAACACCAATTAAAAAAATAAATAAGAAAAAGGGATCACTCAATCAAAGAATCAATCAATTAATCAAAGAATCAATCAATCAAGGAACCAAGCAAGGATTCAACCAATCAATCAATCAATCAATCAATCAATCAAAGCCCCCGCCGTACAACATCCCCAGCGGACGAAAGCTCCACAGTCTTGATTAGTCCTCCAAAACACAGGGACTCCGTCTGTAAGTCCTTAGATGTATTGATTGTTGGTCGATTCTTCACTTAGGTGGTTAAATTTGCACTATGATAAAAACTACACTTATCTGATGTCAGATTGTTATGGTTAAATTTGCACTATGATAAAAACTACACTTATCTCATGTCAGATTGTTATCCAATGATTTTTACTCAAGCAAAGGTAACTTTATATCCCGAGTTGTCTCCACATCTTAATCTGTCCACCTGACTAAATTGCGGAACACAGTTTGATTAGCAGAATTCTTTAATAAGATACCTGAGTGTGGTTTTTGTTTGAAATAAGGCCATGCAAAGAGTGCAGTGTTTAACGAAACCGCGTAAGGGCAGTAATTTGGCACATTTTCTTATTTGTATTTTTGTTTTCAGAAACGTTTGGAATGGTGCTTGTTGCACATTTTCAATTAGACAGTCAACCTAGACGAGCGTGTTGTACATTTTCTGCTTTACAGGCAGATGAGCTTGTTGCATATTTTCTATTTGACAGGCACTATAGACGAGCGTGTTAAACATTTTCTGTTTGACAGGCACTCAAGACGAGCTCGAGGAGAAGAAATCAATGGCTCGCTACAAACTCTGGAAACCTCTCCATTGCACGGGCAAATACGTGAGACAAATTTGTATATTCGACAAAGGGGATTTACCTGGCCTTGCGCAGGCGCCACATTTGTTCGCCAACAAATTCCATTTTGATTTTGGTGAACTGGCCTATGAGTGCTTGGACGAATTGCTCTGGAATCGGACCCGGGACGAGTATTTGTACGGTTCGAGTTTTAACACGACACTTTACGAGAATCTGCCTACGGTGAAACAACGCGTGAACGTAACAAGAGTCTCAGATGAGTGAGAATGCCTCATGATTACAGAGGTGACCATCATGACAGGTGCCACAAAACACAATTTCTTTGTCTCTTTGGCATCACATGTAACAAATGACCATGTCCTCGTTTACGTGGTATCAGGAGCGACAAAACACCATGTCTTCATCTCTACATGTACTCCAACGCCGTAGTCAACGCGTTTAGGTTCTTCAGTTCTATTTTGTTGCTGTTGATTTTGTATATTCAAACTCACCCATGAATCTGTGGCATCATGTGTTATGTGCTGGTAGGCTTGATATTTATCAACATCGTTTTTCAACATTTCAACACAACGGTGTCTCCTCCTGAGAGACCGGCATTGAAGCCGACATACTTCTGGTGCTACCTTACTGGGGGGTCATACAAGAACACCATGCGAACAGGAGAGCCGATTCGTCGTCATTTGACTGAAATTCTGTTAAGTATGACGTTTAACCCCAAGCACTCACTCACACACTCAGGAGATCCGACCACCTATACCGGGTGACAAAGAGATAAGCAGCACTGAATCTGTCCAGTACACTTACTGTTTGTTGCGAATCCTGAGCGTTAAGCGAGGCATCAGCCAGGCCGTCCAATTGGCAAGTCTTATACATGATCCCACATGCTCTGCGGACTCTGTATCGGATACACAGCAGCACGGCTTCATCATAACAGTGTAACTGGCTACATCCACAAAGTATTGCGGGAGCTGAAGTGAGATTTGACAAATGATTAACCATTTCTGATCGGGTATTTATGACAACGTATTAACCACTTCTGATTGTGTCGGCATGACAACAGGTTAACCATGCCTGATAGGGTAGTCAAGACTCCGGACTGGGAGAATGCCCTGCAGACATTATTCTGTGAACTTCAGTGCTGGCAATCTAAGATAACTTGTTACATGCGGAACAGGAAAAAAATGGAAAATACGGAATATCAATAAACAGGTAAATAAAGAATATAAGTAAACTGGTACATACGGAATATAAGAAAACTGGAAAATACGGATGGGAATATATATAAATTGGTAAATACGGAATAAAGAAAACTGGTAAATACGGAATGAAAGCAAAGGTGTAAATACGGAATATAAATATACTGGTAAATGAGGAATATAAAGACAGGTAAGTGCAACCTAGAAGGTGTATACAACTGCTAGCACGATCTGTGTGTGTATAATGTGTATGAGGAAGTCTCGCAGGCATGAAGGACATATGGAGATACCTGACGGACTTCCTAGAGAGACAGGTACAGACGTTTACAATGTACATTCTGATACAGAATGGTGCTTCGGTGGACAACCACGGGGTGCCGTTTGGATGTTCACTAATAAATGCATAAACAGATGACGTGCAACATTATACAACACAATGCCCCATTACATCATTCAAAATGTTCTGATGGAATAACAGACCAAATCTATCATTAACAGTGTGTAATATTAACCTCAGATATTCTACCATCACCCAGAAAACGTAGTACTCTGTCAATTTCACAGAATCCATTTTAAGAGTGTATGCAGATAGCAGTCTTGTGCGCAAGCAGTGTGTTACATTAACATCATATATTGTTCCATTGCCCAGAAAACATAAGTTTGAGAGAATCCAGTTTAGAGTGTGTAGCCAATGCAGTTTGATATATAACCACAGGGTAACATCTCGGTGTATGGATATAGCAGTGTAGAGTACAGCCACAGGGTACCGTCTTCGTGTAGGAACAGAGGAGCCTGGCTTGCAAGAACAGGGTAACGTCTTTGTGTAGGCATTAGCAGTCTGGTGTACAACCACAGGGTAATGTCTTAGTGTAGGGACATAGCAATCTGGTACACAAACTCAGGGTAAAGTCTTGGTGTATGTTCATAGCAGTACAACAATGGAACGTCTTGGTGTATGGACACAGTAGTGTAGTGTAGAATCATAGCAGTCCGGTGTACGACAACAGGGTAAAGTTTTGGGGTATGGACAATGTAGTGTGGTGGACAGCCACAGGGGTAACGTCTTGGTTTAGGAACAGAGCAGTCTGGTGTACAACCACAGGGTAACGTTTTGGTGTATGGACATAGCAGTCTAGTGTACAACAACAGCGTAACCTCTTGGTGTAAGGACAGAGCAGTCTGGTGTACAACCGCAGGGTAACGTCTTGTGGTGAAAACATAGCAGTCTTTTGTAAAACCACAGAGTAACGCCTTGATGTAGGGACAGCAATATGTTGAACAACCACAGGGTAAACTCTTGGTGTATGGCCATAACAATCCGGTGTACAGCCATTACGTAATTTTGTGTACGACAAGAGGGCATAATATTGACTTAACATTTTCGTGTACAACCACGAGATAACATCTTTTGTTATATAAGAATCTGGTGTCTTGTGACGTCTTGGTTCTTAGACATAACACATGATTATACCTCATAGAGTGATTACTCGTGTGGAGTGATCAGTACACCAGCACATGATATGCCACATAATATGACGTATACGGATAACGTGCTCACAAAGTAATATGTGACATTTAGTTGACGAGGCACGGTCCAAGGACCACGCACTGATAGCCATCGGCCCCGTGCTCTCTATCGTCCGCTTAATGGCAGTTAACAGTTGGACGATGGCTTGCAAACATAGCCGGAGGTAGAGCAAGCTCCAGGCACAACCTCACTGCAGGCGACAACTACAACTGCAACTGCAACTACATGACGTCCACAGTGCCGGCGACATGAAAACAGTCGGCGAGAAAATAGAACCAGTTCTCTCTATGCTGGGCGACATAAATGTCGTCTTGATGTCGTCGCGACATAACGTTGGCAACGGGGACGAAAATGCAGAACGTTCTATTTCCATGACGTTGTAGTTGTCGCCCTTGGTGGGGATGAGCCTTATAAAGTCTCAGCTGAGAAGGTTATTTCTTTTCAGTTTTCCTCTATGAAGATAGCAGCTGGGAGAACAAAAACATGATTACGTCCTGGGGCCGCTAGCACGAACGCCTTTTTAAGGTTACGAGAACGTAACTACCAAGGCAACCAGTAATATACGTGTTACGTCGCCATGGTACTTCCGTGCTTGTAGCGTTAAGGGGGCTTCGTGTAAGTGCGCCCTGGAGTATAAACATGGCGTCTCCATTTTGGAATAAATATTTACTCTTGATAAATGGTTTCGTCGAATTTCACATAGTCTACTTCTGTCTCACTAGTGAAAAGTCCAAGTAGCTCACTGAGACTACCTATGAATTGTAACCCCTGTGTGTAGCAGAACTGAAGACCGATTACTTGGTTTTGACGTTAATATATTTTCGTAAACATCAGAATAATTTAATTGGAATCAAGTCAATTAAATTAACGTTAGAAATTGAAATATAGGGAGCTGAGAAATCCCAAATCCAGATGTTCTTATATTTGAGCGTCTCGTTCTCCACTCAAAAGTTCTGAACAATCCATAAACAATTACCACTGCATTTTAAGCATTTGTTAGAACAGAAGACCGACTGTTTCCAGACTGAACGTGCGTCTTGAGCCTTCAGTAATACTGGCGTCCTAGATACAAGTGTGTTGATACATCGTGATCATTTCACAGCAGCGAGCTTTGATACAAGTGTGTTGATACATCGTGATCATTCCACAGAAGCGAGCTTTGCACGGAGGTGATGTAGTTAAAGCAGTTTGTTACCAAGGTAACAACCAGGGAGACGGATATAAAAGCCTTGAAGAAAAATCCAACTCTATCCAAAATAAATAGAATTCTGATGTAATTGAACTAGGTTCCAAAATATCAGTACACAAATTGGAGGTGTTTGAACAACAGAAAGCCTAATCAATCCCAAACGACAAACTATGAGTCAGTCAGGAAAGTTTTTTTTTTCTTGCCACAACTAATCGAGGAAGTGACCAGAAATAATCG
This sequence comes from Acanthopleura granulata, assembly GCA_016165875.1. Taxonomy (NCBI): domain Eukaryota; kingdom Metazoa; phylum Mollusca; class Polyplacophora; order Chitonida; family Chitonidae; genus Acanthopleura; species Acanthopleura granulata. Next base: position 190,694 of record JABBOT010000038.1, read on the forward strand.
TTAATTCATTAATAAATGAACAAATGAAAACAATCGAAACAAATAGATTGAAAAATCTTTAATTGTCTCTAACTCTACGAAACTATGACACATTGCAAATGCCCCAATAAAATAAGCTGATAATGCTGCAGTTCATGTATATATAAAATAGCTTTATCACAAGTCTGTAAACAGTTATAAAACTACATTTTCTATGTTCCCTAACAACGTCATGACAGCAACATATGTAAACTCATTGGTAAGACTGAAACTGTGTGAAAATCCCCTCATCGTGACAAGGCATTTACAAACCTTCATTGATCACTGGCCGTAACGCTTGGCCACGACGTATATGCACACACGTTAAGGGCGCTGAAGATTATGCAGGAACAACGGTGTCATAGTCAACCCAGCATGGCCAATAACCTGGGACGTGATTTGCCGTCATTGTTACGTGATTGGTCCTTATGGCCTGTGTTCCGCGTAAGCGATCTGAGTAACAAAGGCAAACTTCATCACTCTAATCCTTGGCAAACTGATCAAGAAACTTACAGCTGGAAAAAGACTCGCCAATGTATAGTTGCCCTATCATCTTAAATATAAAGTAAATCCCTGCATTCTTAAAATGACGATACATTAATACACACGTAAGTATACAAACTGTATAAGAAGGCACTAATAATGACAGTATGCGGCTGCATAAAGGTATATAATAATTATACTATGTTATTTTTAAGTAAATAATATTTAAGTGTGTAGGCCCTCTGAGACAGACCAGACTAGTCAGCAAAGTAACGTAACAGTCAATGCACGATTCAAATCCACAACAGTGAACATAGTCAAATGTGCCGTGCAAATATAAAGCTGTATTATAAAAATCTGAATTCACTAGGAAATAAAACCACCGCAGCAATTGCCGTTGTAGAGAAGTATATACGAGATTGAATATCGAGGATGTAACTCATACGAATGCAACACGATGTAACACATACGAACACAACACGATGCAACACATACGAACACAACGCGATGTAACACGTACGAACAAAACATGATGTAACTATATAAAAAGCCTGTGTGCAAGGATGTGGGCGGGATCATACTTTATAGCTTTCTCAAACGTGCATGGCCAAAAATATAACCACAGTGGATATCGCATGCAAACCTGGTTCAGAACAGTCAAAACACTTTGACATATTGCGCCTCTGGTCAGTTGGCATATCAGAGGATACAGATACACCGTGAACCTACCACAAAATACTCCAGAAATCAGACCTGAGTTCGTGTCAGGGTGCAACCGACTAGTTTGTCACAAAAAAGGGACATTCAGCCAAAACAGAGACTACAGGTTATGTGTCTTGACCGACTAATACACAGCATGTACAATAGAGCCAAAACGTGTCTACTTCATTGGCAGTTAACACAAATGATCATACAGGCACACACCAATGGTCGCATACAGGGACACCAGTCATCACATACAAGGACACCAGTCATCACATACAAGGACATCAGTTACCGCATACAAGTACACCAATCATCGGTCATCATAAATGCGGACACCAATAACAAGGGAAGATTTCTTGCCAAACCGTATTAGCCTACGTAAAATATACAACTAGGACATTTTTTGGCCACCTTCTATAGATTTGTCTCTACACGTCATTGGCGTTTGAGTTGGATTTGAGGACAAATACTCATGCGCTAAGGTAGAGTTTGCTTGAAAAAGTACAGACTAATTTGTTGACGAGAAGTGAGATTCAGCCAAACTTTCCCTTAGTTCAGTTACTGCGATAGAATTTAAATATTTAACAATCACATCACCAAGGCGTTATTACACACCATTGTACAATAAAGGGGCCAGATCAGACGAAATTGTTTCACGACTAGAGTGGATTTTATTGAAATTACCAAACATTTTTTGTATGGCAATATAATATTTTAAACAAACGACGCGAGATCCAAACGATATATAGCTTATAGCCTCATCCCCTAAGTTATAGTCTCAACCCGTAACATAACTTCATTCTCTAACTTATCCTTATATATCCTTATAGCCTTATCCCCTAAAGTGCAGCCTCAACCCCTGACGTAGCATGGTCGTCTAACGTATAGCATCATTCCCTAAGTTATTGCCTCATTCCCATCAAAGCTCCACTCCCTTGTGTAGGTTCATCCCTATCGTATAGCCTCATTAACTAACGCATTTCCCCTAATTTATTGCCTCATCCGCTAACGTATATTCTCACACCCTAACTTACAGCCTCATACCCAAATGTATAGTCTTTTCTCACAACCTCATACCCTAGTATATCGCCTTATTGCTTAACTTACTGCCTCATCCCCTAACACACAGCCTCATCCATTAAGGTAAAGCCTCATCCCCTAACATGTATCCTCATCCCCAAACGTATAAACCTCACTCCCTAACGTATAGCCTGACTCCCTGACGTCTGGCCTCAGCCAGTCAAGCGGGATATAGACTCGAACTGCGGATGTAGCCGCATCACCTGATGTATAACCTCATTCATCCAGCTTTGTAAGCCGTCAGTGACGACGGCTATTGCGTTTATTATTGGTCTTTTACCCTTTTTGTTTCATAACAAATATTTCTTAAATATTGTTATTCTGTATGTCACTTTATGTGTAGACTCATTTCTAAATGATTGAGATAAATTGTTCCGCGGTGAGTTTAAGCACATATAACTCCTCTGACTTGTATTTTTGACTCTGTGCTGTCTCCGCTCTGCTGTTTTAAAGTTAAGGCCACACGGCTGAAAGTGTGGAGGTCAGTAATTGATCTACAAGACGTTTTAGGATACGTACATTGCACATAAGAAAGTCTTACAGTCTTACATTTCACGAAACTCTCAGTAAATTTTTTAATCGGCTTTTTATCGTGGTGTTTATCGGAAAAAAATTAAGTCAAACCCGGAATAAGTACGCTATCACGTTGCTTCAGTAAATGATATTTTCCTACGCAAGGACAATAAAATATAACGTTTCGTTAAACCCGGCACATAAGATAAAATCCGAAGCTCTGATGTAATGCTTAGTTTTATCTACTTTTAATGTCCCTTGATGGTCTACGAATGGCATACGAATGTCGGACTTAACTTTAAAAATCACTTGTCATGGTTTTTCGGTGAAAGCTTTGTGAACTGGGTCAGTGTGCGGATAGTGGTTTCATGCAGTGCTCGGGATTCAGGTACTGCCGTGGATTTAGGCTCGCGGACTAGTAGGGATTCAGGCCCTTGGACTGCCATGGATTTAGGCTCGTGGACTAGTCGGGATTCAGGTACTGCCGTGGATTTAGGCTCGTGGACTAGTCGGGATTCAGGTACTGCCGTGGATTTAGGCTCGTGGACTAGTCGGGATTCAGGTACTGCCGTGGATTTAGGCTCGTGGACTGCTGTGATTGTTATTAGCTTCATCCTGAGACCAAGGCGTCGTTCCAGAATAATCCAGCACATTCTTCAGCAGGTCAATAAAGTCCGCAAGCAATTCACGAAATTTCCAGTCGGTTGTTTGTAGTTTCTCCGCGTACTTCCCAAGAACTTGCGAAATATCGGGCACTTCTAACAAAGCGTCTAGTTCGTTTTTCAGCTGAAATTTGCAAGGAAAAGACGCTTCCCCTTCCATAAAGCTGTGCGCTAAAGAGTCGTGGATTTCCTGCTTCATGGGGTCAAAGCGACAGGAATCGTTACAGAATTCAGGGAAAGACGTGAATCCCGGAAATACGAATAACGAGATTCGGGACCCCCGAGTTCCGAAGTTGTCTGGCCATAAGCATTTGCCCAGAAGCATGAATACTTCAACGACTCTCTTCTGAGGTTCCTCTCCAAGCCACTTCTCGGGATCGTTGTAATGCTCCATCAGAAAGAATATAGCATTCTTTAACAAATATGGCGGTACACATGGTTCCCAAGAATCGTTCACCAGCACTAATGGAAAGAACAACGCGATGAGAGTTTTACAGTAGCACAGGCATTCCACGAGGCCACTGGATTCTCCATACCTGAGCAGCTGATCTTTTTCAGCGAGGGCTAGGGAGATTCTACGGGTCGTACCCGACGCCTCGCCAGGGACAAGGACGAAGACTTTCTTGTCGTATTTTTGCAAAGTTGCAATGAGGTGATTCCACAATGGCAGCTTTATTATGTCCTCTGGATTATCCATGGCCAGTGGGAGCACTTTGTTACAAGAAATGGGCAAAGCCAAACTGATATCAAAGCGGACATGCGTTGTTTCTGTGGCTGTTTCGTGGGTAAGGTGAATTCGTGTCACAAAACTTTTGGCTTTCGTAGACATAAATGACCAGCCGGGCCGCAGAAAGCTTTTCATGGCGTCCAGGACGGTATTGACGAGGTGCTCACCGCTCTCCCCACTCACAGCGTCCCGGAACTGATCGCCATTGTCCACGTCCTGGTGATCGTACACCAACCCCAGGCGAATGTACTCGTTCTGCGAGTCTTCCAAGACCCTGATTGCCTTCACAGACTGCTCGAGCGAGGGCAGAAGGACAACCAAGTCAAACTCGTCTGGGCTGATAATTTTGGTCCCGTCGGCGATACTGCCTGCCACTAAGATCTGGACGTCTTTGAAAGCCTTGTAGGTTCTCTGTAAAAACCACTGCGTGTCCTCGGCCGTCCTGGCTACGTCATCATACATGTGCCTGTCCTCTCCTCCAGCGGCGGCCTCGCGCATGCGCCGGACGACGTTCGCCAATGATTTCCGGCAGACCGACTGTGGAGTTGTTGTGGTCTCCTCCAGGGGCACAGGGTTCGTAACCGTGGTTAAGTCAAACTGATGGACAGTCACTCGCTGGGTCCTGTCCTTTTCCAGAAGAGGGCTTTTGGGCGAGCATTCGTGAGACTTCGTCCTCATCACTGCTTGGTTTGACCTTTGACTCGGTGACCTTGACCTCCGGAAGGATCTCAAGTTTGAAAAGGTTCTCTGTAAACGGTCTTTAGGGGAGGATTTGGGAGAGAAAGGATTCATACCAGGCTTTGTCCTCAGGCTGTTCCCCAGATCCTGAAGTCTCTGGCGGAGGTAAGAGTCTGTCTGTTCTCTTTCGGATTCCTTCTTCAGCTTTTTGATCATTTGATCGAATTCGTTCTTCTGGAGACCAAACTCTTGACCCATCACACTGTCTGTCAACACAAACAACATTATTAAAATATTGTCTTCTTTAAAGCTGCAATCCTGGTACCACTTTTAGGAAGCCCTCATTAGGAGACCGTAGCTGCCATGGCGACCCAATGCTTACAGTGTTGGTTTCCACGATATTTACGTGCTCGTAACGTTACGACCGTTTTGTGCAAGTGGGCCGCGCTTTTTTATCCTTCGTTACCGTTTTAATTTACATTCATAACAAAGCCAAATTCTTGAACCACTGCGGACAAAAATAACATTATTGGATTATTTCTTTTAATTTATATAACGCTGTATTTTCATCCTTATATTTACAGCTTTAAATTACATTCATAACAAGAAAGTGTTAAGAACGCAACGCATTTGCTAAAAGCTCACGACACCAGTAGGCCCAGATTAACCAAGTCATTCGGCAGCTTGATACTTATCAATATACTGAGATTGTCATACAGGAATAACTACACTGTAATAACCGAAGTGTGACAATTGAAAGAAGCGAGGTTTACTCCTAAATTTTGAAAAGCACGGCGTGCTGACCACGGTGTGATAGTGAAAGTGTAATAACGATGTAGTAATAACCATGGCGCAATGACGACAGTGTGATAACCAAGTTTTAATAAAGTACAATTAGTGCAATAATCAAGGTGTAATAACGAAAGTGTAACATTCACAGTGTACTAGCGAAAGAGTAGTAATCGAGTCAAAGTACTGAAAGTGTAACAACAAAAGGTAATAACCAATATGCAATAGCCAAGGAATAAGAACAAGTGTTTTACATCATAGGGTCAGGAAATTCTGATATTTCGCATTTGCTTCCATCTGCATGAAAACGCATGCCAATCCGACCACTCAGAGCTGCTCGAAACAATCCCATGTAGTGGTGAGTATCCCAGGCCAGTCGCAAGTAGCATTAGCAACTCACCTGCTTCTCGTATCTCCAAGGATACGAACCAATCTTGGTTGGGCCATTTCGGTCTCTTGTACACAGGGACGTAAATGTCACCCCCCGACAGAACACTGCTGCTTTGCCCCATCACAAATCTGCAAATATAAACCAAAACCATGTAACAAAATAATGATATAACAACTACAGAAAATTAACCTAACTCTGGTATGTTTGAATGAGGTTCCGTGGTTTATTTCATTATTGCTGACTTCATCATTGTGTACATTGGCTGAAAAGGACATGTTATTAAATTTCTTATCCAGCCCTGAACAAAACAAGTAATTTTAATTTAACTTAATACTTTGCCCTTCCTGTTTTCAGTATAAATTAGTTTAGCTTGTATGTACCCTTTAGGACCGCAGACATCTAAATAAAACACTGCGGCCCCTGAAAACTGACACCAAAGGGCGGCTTCCGGCCAGCTAACTTTACAGGTGTGGTCACACCGCCTCCTCACTCCATGATTCATTCGTCATGGTAATATTAGTCTGGGATTTCCGACCACAGCAATACGTCAGGAATGAATTAAAGGCTGCCTGCTGACTCGAAGACGCCTTCCACCGGGCAGACAAAGAAATAGTGGGAGAAGCTGGATCTGTGTTAGGGTAAATCAACAAATACAACCTGCTCTTACTTATCACGCAATAAGCTCTCTGTTCGGATTTACGGGCGTAATTTTATGGCGTGCTTTGGCGAACAGTGGTATACATGTAGACTACCGATGTAGAGCCTATCCATTGTCTTTTAGCATTTAGCTGACCGTCTACCTCTTTGCTTGTTCATTAAGTTAGCATGCATATTGGCTGTCGCATTCGAGACGACAGACATCTTGGTAATTTCGGTTTTACTCCTGCCAAAAGCGTTACTGGAACGAACTCGAGGGTGAATAAACTCTCATTATAAAACCAAAGTTAATGCAAAATTCTACTTAACAGAGAAATAAGTCCAAAATATGACTGGCGTCTTATATTAGTATATCTCATAAGCTACGACACGCGCTTCAGTAAAGTCTTCCTAAATGCGACGGGCGCAATGAAGTACGGGGTCAAGCCCGGCCTTGGACAGGAAATTTGTAGAATCCGGGCTCCGACCTTTCGCAAGACCTTGATGACAGTAAACCGTCGATGGCACTCGTGTGGCCAGTCTAGTGCTCGATCACTGGAGGCCACTTGTCTTCATCCCATATGGTGTTCGTATCTGTGCGATACATATGGCAAAGTTCATCAGTAACTTGCCAAAGGTGGGTAGATTAGATTTACGCCGGGAATAATTTAATGTCACCCTTTTAAATACATATTTAATATTATATTCCGGTGTATAATGTAGTAGTTCCCTGTTTCAGGTTATACAGAGCTGTTTCGGTTTAATGTTATATTTACACCTTTAGGGGGGCCTCCTTGACTCAGTCGGTTAGCGCGCTACCGCAGCACAATGACCCAAAGCCTCCCACCAATGCGGTCGCTGTAAGTTCAAGACCAGCTTATGCTGGCTTCCTCTTCGGTCGTACGTGAGAAGGTCTGCCAGCAACCTGCGGATGGTCGTGGGTTTCCTCCGGGCTCTGCCCGGTTTCCTCTCACCATAATGCTGGCCGTCGTCGTATAAGTGAAATATTCTTCAGTACGGCGTAAAACACCAATCAACTAAATAAATAAATACATCTTTAATATTCTGTAGGGTCTATATTACATTACCTTGTTGAAACCCCGAGGAAAAGCAGTTAACAGTAAACCAGTTGGGATACACTGAAATAATTATGGGTTATGGCCATTTCGGTTATTACTACTAGCTGTATCCTGGCAAGCGATAGAGTTAGGAAGGCTAATGTGTTGTTCGCTCTTCTCGCCATGTAACATCCATACGTCCGGCGCATGCGGACATGTATCCTTCTCAATCCACAGCCAAGCCAGACTTAGTGCCCACCACAGAGGCCAATACGATATCTCCATATATCAAACCTATCCTGGGCTGCCCCATCACCCCTGTATACATCATAAACCCTCTCGTATATCGTATACCAGGGGATCTGTTAAACGTGGCACCCGCCTCCTTTTGCATTACCTTCAGGTTAAGACTGCTTATTACAATGTGATGGCAACAGGGCATTTTGTGTCTCTCTAGATAGGCCAATAACGTCTTATAAATTTTGAATTTACACACTGTTTGGTATTTGCATAATTTTGCTTAAGTCATGGTGCTAAGGGGTGTGTAAGTTACCTTCCTGCATTAGTTTCAGAAACCTTAGTGATGTTTACCACAAAGCTGATACAGAAATATTCATTCGATGTAAAGCCGAATGGTCGGGTTAAGTGACAGAGGTTTTTGCTTAGGTTGTTCGGCCACGTTGGGAGATCGGAATCTTTAATCTTCAAAACCGTCTGGTGTTTATAGATTGGGAATGTAAGCCCTGTATGTATTTCATCCCAGGGGTTAAGTCTCCGGTTTACCATAACTGCCTCTGCCCTCCAGGGAGTTTGTGTACCAGACCAATTTCCATTATCAGGTATTAAAATATATATAGAACAGTTAAAACCAGCGTCATATGGAAGCGGCTGGTTAGTTTCCCACTTCCCGTCAAATCTCCTACAGCACGTATTGATTATACGCCTCAAAGAGACACTTAATTGTTGTGTACATAAATGGCACTAGTGACTCTGCAGTAACACAATATCATTACCAGCTGACTAAAATGGGGGTTGTGATGTTGATTATATCGGCTTCAGGCCTGAGATATAGAGCTGGAATCCACCCAGAGCCGAACGCAGCTCTACAGTACTGGTAACATTTACACAATACTGAGTATACAGTACTGGTTGCACAAGACTTGCACAGTACTGACATCAGCTATACAGCACTGGTGAGGGTTCCACAATACTGACAACAGCTACACATTACTGGTAAGAGTTTCACAACACTTACATCAGCCATAGAGTACTGGTTCGACTTTTACAGTACTGACAACAGCTATACAGGACTGGTAAAACTTGCACAATGCTGACATCAGTTATCAGCGGTACAGTACAGGTAACAGCTATACAGTGCCGGTAACAGCGATGCACTACTGGTAACAGCTGCACAGTATTGGTAACAGCGATTCAGTACTGGTAACATTTGTACAATACCTGTAACAGCGATGCAGTAATAGTAACACTTGTACAATACCTGTAACAGCGATGCAGTAATAGTAACAGTTGTACAGTACCGGTGACAGCGATGCAGTACTGGTAACAGCTGCACAGTATTGGTAAAAGCGATGCAGTACTGGTAACAGTTGTACAGTACCGGTAACAGAGATGCAGTACCGGTAACAGTTGTACAGTACTGGTAACAGCTATTCAGTATATCACGTTTAATCCACTATGTAATTGTAACAGCTTAACCGTCTCGGTATCTAGTGGTTACGGCCTCCACCTCGTCAGGAGATCCGTGATCAAACCCGGGTCGGGTAATTTTAAAAAATGTTGCTTCTTGCTGCTTCGCTTGGCGCTCAGCATTGAAAGGACAGAGCAAGGAAACAAGACTGGTCCGCCCGGTGTCAGTATAATGTGAATGAGTGGGGTGTCAGGTCTGGTGTCTTCGGCATGATGTTCCATTACTGGTAGCACTTTTGCGGTATAACCTCGCCCTGCTGAATTGCTGAATATTACGTAAGAGCCAAGCATGCATACATACAATCACGCATATATACTGGTAAAAGCTATACAGTATACCGTGCTTAATCCACCTTTTGCTGGTTACAGTACACTGTGTTCCATCCACCTTCTACAGGTAGCAGCTATACAGTATATCGTGTTTAATCTCAACCCTCTAATGGTAACAGCTATGCAGTATACCGCGTTTGATTAACTTTCTGCTGTTATCAATTATACACTATAACGTGTTTAATCTATCTTCTACTGGTAGCAGCCATACAGTATATCGTGTTTAATCCACCTTCTGCTGGTGACAGCTGCACTGTATACCGTATTTGATTCGCCTTCCACTGCTGACAGATATACAGCGCACCGTGTTTAATCCACCTTCTAATTGTAACAGTTGTACTGTATATCGTATTTAATCCACCTATACATTACACTGTGTTTAATCCGTCAAGAAGGTAACTGTGGCGTAGAAGCAAAAACGAAAGCACGACACGCACCGGGATAGCTTATACCGTACATGTATAGTGCTGAGATTCATGTGTGTGACTGCCTATGTCGTCCACAATATTATATATAGAGGCCACCGAATACATTTACTTACACTTGCATATTTTCACACGCTGCCATCGTTACAATTCAATGTTTTACCCTAAATTAACAAATTAAACGGATTGCCGCTTGCGTGTGAAGATGCATGCGTGTTGATCTATATGCTACCGCTACTTCCTGGTGATTCAGACGCTAATTGCAACGCACTTCGATTTCCCTGTAAGGGGACTTCAAACGTTGATGAGGAGCCAGCATTAGCTGATATAAGTTAGGCTGTTTTGCTGTGACGGTGGATTTTAGTGCTTCCATCAGCTTTGTCCGTAAATCACCGGGTTTGATTGTTTACCTGTTTTCCTCTTCGTTCTGACTGATTTCTCGTCGTCGTATCCGCTTGATGTTCTCCAGTGCAGCGGTAAAATTAACCGATAGGTGTAAGACTATAAGAAATGTTGCGACTCCAGTACAGAGATTAGAGTCATGTAATACAGTCTAAGCAATTGAAAAGGATGGAGTAGAGGCGAGAAGAAATATTAGACGGAACGAGGGATCAACCCTGCTGGGGGCTTGGAACAAAGAGACAACTGTCGGATTTGAACCTACCCCCCCCCCCTCACCGCCCAAACAAAAAACTTGAGAGGTCCCTCAAGTACATGCCAAAGGGCGGTGGTTTACGCCGCTATATAACAGCTATACAGTGCACTGATACACTACATGGGTTTTGCTCATTGAGACGAATCAATCTGAAATACATCAACATAATTATGTTTTTACCTAGTACTAGAGCGTCAAACATAAGCTGTACTAAATCTGCTGAACTGGCTTATGCACATGGAAACTACATGTACATGTATGCATTCTACATATAGGTTTTGGGGCCTCCGTGGCTCAGTCGGTTAACCCGCTATCGCAGCACAATGACCCGATGTCTCCTACCAATGCGGTCGCTGTGAGTTCAAGACCAGCTCATGCTGGCTTCCTCTTCGGCCGTACGTGCGAAGGTCTGCCAGCTACCTGCGGATGGTCGTGGGTTTCCCCTGAGCTATGCCTTGTTTCCTCCCACCATAGTGCTGACCGCGGTCGTATAAGTGAAATATTCCTGAGAACGGCGTAAAACAACAATCAAATAAATGAGTACATGTAGGTTAAAAGCCGGTCTCCATAACTCAATAACACAATCATGAAAGGCACAAAGCGTACAGTTAGAGTATATGTAAACACTTGTGTTTTTAATGATACAGAGTTGTGGTACATGCACCGTGTAGCGCCCTTAGGGTATCGCTACCCTTAGTTAGGTTTGTGTAACCGTTAGCTACATACATGTGTACATGTACATGGAGGCCTTAATGTTACCATGCGCAATTCGAGCGTTTGGATCAAAGATTTATCTCCGAAATAAAGAGCGCTAGAGCACTGAATGGATAATTACTGCCACACAAACAGTCAAGAATGTTGATACGATATGAATTTATACAGTGGTATTTTACACCTCGTCCCCTTGGGATAGAACTGAAAACTTTTTACCAGTGTCACTACAAGAACAACTCCTGCCCCAACGGCCCTTCAACCCACCCCACCTCACGCTGGGACTAAAGACGGTAATAAATGCTATATTACATCACTTGCAGTAGCGACAGTTCGAAGTAATGGTCGTCGTGCCGGGTTGATTTTTTGATAGGTTGTAAAGTCCAAACTCCAAGTGGAGACATACCATGGCACCGGGCGAAAGTCTGGGGTGTAAATTTCGGGTGCTGAATTTGACAAATTTACAACATAATAAAGGAAAATCAATGCGCTCGTGTGACCTGTAGTAGACACTGGGGTCTTCACGATTGACGTTGTTACATCGATATACATGTAATATCCTCAGAGCCAGATCAGATTCTCAACCGCCGCTGTTAAATGCATATGCATGTACCATTGGCTGTTTTGTTCCGGCCTCCTGCACATTGCGCAGAGCAGTTAACAGGGTATTTGGCAATAGCATGGGCGTTAGTGGATCAATCTCAGTTTCCGTGACCGTAGCACCCCTACCGACAGCATTGAGACATTCTGATAGGCTGGCTTTATTCGATTGTCCATATCAAACTTACTACAGGGCCATATACATGTGTAACATACGCATCTTTTCACAAATGTGTTGTATTCTGCCAGCTGTGCTGTGGGGTTCGGTGGGGGTGGGGGGGTGGGTGTGGAGGGACAGGATAGAGCAGCCAGTCATGTGGATAATGCTGCACAGCTGTTATTTAGACCGTATAAAACATGTATACTTTATGTACTAATTGCAGATATATCTCATTCTACCAGATTTACGTGTATGTAATATTTATTTTAGGTTCATGCTGAACTTGGATATATATATATATATATATATATATATATATATATAGGTCAAGCGCCACTCCACACTTCACTGGCTACATATCTCTGGCCTATGCACAGTGATTTCTCCGACTGACAGTCGTATTGTTTTAAGTCTTAGTCAGCACAGGAATTTTACCCTGTGTACAAACCTCCATTTTAATTGTGACCGGGTGAATCACCACTGACACGCAACCTGAGGCTTATATTTAAACAGGAACAGAAGCTACCATCTGCACCAACGTGAAGATCTTTTTGTACTGAATATGTGTGGTATGCCGCATGTGGGATAGCCTGTATATGTGGTATACCGTATGTGTGGTATACCGTATGTGTGGTATATCGTATATGTGGTATACCGTATGTGTGGCGCACTGTATGTGTGGTATACCTTGTCTGGAGTACACTGCAGACCTGTGTGGCACACCGTATGTGTGGTATATCGTATGTGTAGAGTAATGTAATGTATGTGTGGTATACTGTATGTGTTATAGTGTATGTGTGACATGAATGTCCTGTATGTATGGAATGTCGTATATGTGGTACACTGTATTTGTGGAGTACGTTTTGAGCTGTATGTGTGGAATACATGCGGTGTATGTGTAGTACACAGCAATTGCGGTACACCGTATAAGTGTGGTATGCCGTATGTGTGGTATAACGTATGTGTGGCATACCGTATGTGTATTACACCGTATATGTGGCCTAAGCCGTTTGTACGGTACATTACAACTATAGTGGATATATACGCCTACACCGATCTGCACGTATTTTGTGTAGTGTACCATATTTGTGTCAGATTGTAAATGCGGTACACGTCGAATTGTAGCAGATGTAAGATCTACACCGACTGAGGAGATTGATTTTTATGTGCCTTGTTAAGAACTTTACAATATATCATGAAGAGATGACTCCGACTCAATTATTTATGTAGGGCAACTGGGTCAGGGTAGTGTGCAGGGGAATGTGAACCCCGCGTGTTGTGTGAATATATATTTTGGTATCTAACTCTGAATACAACACTGGGGTAAATCCACGCTCTGCCACACTCTAGAACATGAGTACACAAATACAACTTGTTCATCCCACACGGTCGATGAAGACACCGATCTAGCATGTATCGTTGAATACAGCACGCGGCCTGTAATCGGGCCTTCACGTTACCGCCAGGCCAGCTGTGGCACTCACACAGACTAGTACATGTAGTATCGTACATAACACTATGGATGCCTGTAGCCATGCTACCGTGCACATATCTATAGAGGCAAACCGCCCGTTCCTCTTGTCAAAAAACTGATTTATAAACACTGTACGTCATTGCAGATGAGGAGATCAGAAGTATTGCTGTGGTATGGTATATGTATAGGTAACAGCACTCACCAGTCAGTCGCTCTGGCTTGAAGACGGAGCTGCCGTGATCCGTCCGCTGTTTTCTCTCTGGTCCGCTCGGTGTGTGTAGTAATCTGTGGCGAGCATCCCTGCTCTCCGTCCACAGCATCTGTACCAATCGGATGCAGATGCTGATGAGGCTACGCCCGAAATAACACTGCGCCATGGTATGTGGTCACGTGACATTTCGGGCTACCTAGCGCATTCCGGCATCTGTTTAACTGGAATGGTATCTCAGAAGGAGGAGGCGGCCTGCCTTAGTTTCCTGATATCGCCCCGCAATCAACACCACCATCCCAAGCCAGGCTGTAATTCCCGCCCATTGGGAGCTCCCACTAGTACTACCTAACAACCTGATCCGCACTCTAAAGCAACTGCCCTACGCCTAGCTTAGTATACACGGCTCGGTGGTAATATATACATATATATATCTCACACACGGTCTTTTGTTTATTTATTTTTTCCTTACCAGAGTGTAGATTGGGAAGTTGAGGTAGAGCAGATTTATGTGATTCAGGCCGACAATAATGGGCATCGGCAAGGTGCGAGTCAGCGTAAGCATGAAAATGAGTCATGTATTATACGTGTATTTATGAGTTAACTGCCAGGTAATTTGACGAAATGATTTATACATGGGAGTAATTAAATATGTGCGTGAATACATGTGAAGCCACCAAACATATAATGCCACAAATACACACATACAAGCCTTCATATATATATATATATATATATATATATATATATATATATATATATATATATATATATATATATATATATATATATATATATATGTATGTATATACTAAAGTGATCAGTGATGGTAACGTTAATGTCAGTTGACCAACGCCTACAAATGTGATTAGAGCATAGTTAGGGCTTACTTTGTGTTTCACAGCCTTAGCATTTCGAAGAATATTTTTGATGACGTTTTATAGTTACAATAAAGTATCCCCATGTCGAAAAGCCGCCGTTGTTGCGGTTTAGCTGATCTGTGTACACTTGCGCAGCCAGCACACCCTTGTCAACGAGGCCACTCGCTGGTATGGAAAACTTTCTGGGTATGCAGCGGCCTTAAGTCAGGCGATTTAATTGTCAGTCAAGTGTTGCCAAAGGATTGTGGTTTTGAATAGGCCTTCTTGTTTACAACATCCATAAAGCTGTCCGCCGTTGTACAAGTGGAAAAATGGTATTCAATAAAAAATAAATGGTATCCAGTAAATAATAAATAATGCAAGTAAAAGTAAAAATTAAAAAAGTATTGTAGACAAAAATGTTCCAAAAATGAGCTCCATAGGTATATTAATTATTGCTGGATTGGGACTTGTTTCAATTGCACGATGGCGGCAATACAGGTCAACCATGCGTGACGTAGATTGCAGTGACGGCACATGTAAAGTGTCGTCGGTTTCCCCGGGGCTGTGCCTGGTTTCCTCCCACCACAATGCTGGTCGCCGTCGCATAAGTGAAATATTCTTGAGTATGGCGTAAAACACCAACCAAATAAATAAATAAATCAAGTTAACATTGGGTTGTACACGATCAACACAATGTGACAAGCATAATTGATAATGATTATGATACATTATGGGTATATGTTACATCTCTGGGAGTAGTCATTTCTTCCCCAGACCAACCACCCCAATGATGCTTTTCGCTATCGCAAAAATGAAATAAGTACAGCGTGAAGCGCCAATCAGCTGTCAAGTAAATGTAAGAAGTATTTCTAATGCGGCCCATGAATTCAGCCTTATACATTAATTAATTTCATTATGGCCTTTTTTTTCCAAAATAAATATTTAAGTTCTTAAATGGAGGTCAGTTTTGTAGGCCCAGGAAATTGGAGTGCACGGATAACACCACCCAGGGCAACTTCCTGACGGACTTTTCCTCACGTGAAGCAAACCTTTCCCACAGCGTGCAAGTTGGTGAAGTGTGTGCCATCATATGATGACAACCTGGTGTACATGTAAGTCAACTTACCATCACCAAAACACTCCGCACAATGAAGTGTGGATTTATTTGTTTATTTGATTGGTGTTTTACGCCGTACCCGCAGGTTGCTGACGGACCTTCCCTCGTATGGCCGAAGAGGAAGCCAGGGTGAACTAACAGCCACAGTGGAATCTGGAGAATATATCTCAAAAGCGTATTCCATGTTCTCACTGCCTGTGGTGTGGGGGTGGGCTTTAGACAGGAAATTTGTACTTTTTCCGATCTCACTACTAGTGTGTGTGTTGGGGGGGAGGGGGGGTTTGGACAGGAAATTTGTACATTTCTCCGCTCTCATTGCTCGTGGGTATGGGGGGGGCAGGAAATTTGTACATTGCCCCCTTTCATTGCTCGTGGGGTCTTTGGATGGGAAATTTGTGCTCTCGTTGCTGGCGGCGTCTTCGTGTCAGAAAGAGGTCGGTGAGGCTCGCGGGGAATTTTTCAGTCTTACCGGGCATCACAGGCCTATAATTGAAAAATTACTTTAATTACGTAAACAAACAGTAAAAGCCCTGCAGCATGCAGTGGCATCAGTGAGGCAGCATTATACATATATACACCGACCAAGTCAGTGATGTGAGTGTGACAGACTGGGCGATGTTGTATACGGTGTCCTGCAGCATGTAGCAGCATCAGTGAGGCAGCATTATACCTATATACACCGTTCAAATCAGTGGTGTGAATGTGACAGACCAGGCGATCTTGTATACGGTGTCCTGCAGCATGTAGCAGCATCAGTGAGGCAGCATTATACCTATATACACCGATTGAGTCAGTGATGTGAGTGTGACAGACAGGGCTTCATGAGGCATCATTACACACATAATCATCTCTGATGTTGTCCCTTTGAAAATTTTCCACCGGTCTTTCATGTTTCATTTAGTTACTTCTCCAAGCCTTGCATGGATAAATCAAAAGTCCTGGTTGTAGGCAATGAAGGATGAAGGCTATAGTCATAATTATACACTCTGATTGAAATTTTCAGAAAACTGAAGTTTCTACTGAAATCTGAATCACAATTCTTACATTCTCCGCACGCTGAAATTAACCCTCATTTTGCACCTTCCATCTAGGTAGGCTTTATTTACTATGTACATGTATACTGCTAAAATCTGATCTGACAGTCACCGTAACAAATCCTCCAGGGGACAGTTTCAGAACGCAGCACCCTGGTGTTAGAAGTTCTTACTAACCCACCTACATGATGTATACTAACGCAGCAATAAAGCTCAGCAAGAAGGTCGAGGGGTCATAGCCGTCATCAGTATTTGTTAATTATTGGTGCGGACACCGTGTAGACTGACCATCTTCTATTGATAATTTTACATCAGTGACGTAACATATTACCCGGTTGACCCTCTATCGGCAAGCATGGCAAGCTTCCCGCAGTCGCCACCCACTTCGCCTATCTTCGAATTTATGGCGAGAATGGCCGATTCTAGGCTAGTTTTTTGTTTCACTATTATCAAACTTATATTATGTAACTTTAAAATTTAAAACCATTTCAACAAACGTCATTCATTGGAGTTAGGAGAGGACTATTCTAATAACCTCGCTACTGACGCTACTCTAAATATCTGAAACAGTCCTTCAGGTATTCTAGTGGTCGAGACCTTCGGGTGGACCGGCGTAACACGGCTTGATTGTCAGAAACCGGAACACAGTCACCATCCGTCTTCAGAACACAATCAGTATCTGTTCCTAGAACACAATCCTCAGAAATATCACTGTGACATCGCTTCACACGACTGGCATTTCTAGTGAATTTTGATCTCCAGATGGGGGTTGGATTGTCACCTGATTCCTGTGTTTGTTAATGACGTCATACGGATTTTCGTCGTAAAGTGGGGTCAAATTGGTTTCCTTCCTTCGTCGAAGCAGTACATTATCACCGCTTTGGATGTCACTGTCCTTTACATCACGTCTTATATGAGTGTAACCTTTATTTCGTTGTTTCCGTTCCTTGTCCCTGTCACGAAATTCGAATCAATGACTGGACTGTTGGACTCGGGTAGCTCTGGAAGTCTTGGGCGAAATTTAATGCCCTACAAAAGTACAATAGGACAAACACCAGTTGTCGAATGTGGTGTAGATTTGTAGGCTAGGAGAAATTTATTCAGCTCCTAGTGAGGAACTTTGTGTTAAACAGGAGCAATTTTCAAGATTTTAAACAAACTTAAGTTTTGCCTCTCCCCCTCCCTATTCACATGCGGCCACACTGGGGTTGTTCTCCTGTGTTGGACTCCAATTTCCTCCAGGTAACTTTCGAAATCCTGTGATAATTGTGGTGCATTATCCGTTTTGATGGACAACGGGTGTCCATGAGTGGTGAACACTTGTTCCAACACGTCGATTACTTTCTGCGTTCTTGTACTACGAAGAAAGTCCACTTCAAGTATCTGCTGTAATAGTTAATTATGACTAAGATGTGACTCCCATCAGGGAGCGGGCCAAGCAGATCTGCAGCTAAGTGTTGCCATGGCGCTCTTGGTAGTTCTGTGGAACAAATTGGGTCAGCTGAGAGCACGGGTGTTACGAGCTGACAGCTATGGCATTTAATTACCCTTGTTTTCCACCTGTCTATCAATACCTGGCCACCATACATTGCTGCGAAATCGTTGCTTGGATTTCTATATCCCTCGATGGCCTTCATGAGCTAGGTCAGTGACTTGGCCTCGTAATCTTCGCAGGATAACTATCCTGGTTCTATGGAGGACTAGCTTTCCCAATAGTGCCAATTCATTTATAACACATCTGTAGGTGGGTGGAAAAGAATTTAATTCACCAAATCGAATGAATGTCCTGAGGTCAGTAAGCTCTTCATCTGAGGCTGACTTCTCTTTCGATTTTCTGTATGTGAATGGCACGCGGTGCTGCATTTTAGCAACGAATGGAATGAATTCCTCACCGAGTGTACTGGCCGACTGGTTACACTGTGACAACCTTGACAATGCATCTGCTATGTTTGAGGTCCGGGCGTATATTTAACAGTAAACCTATACTGCTGCATACGTAGCACCCATCTCTGTGTCCTTGCACATTGGCTTGACTTTGGAGGGTACATTCTCTCCAGCGGCTTGTGGTCAGTGACTAACTGAAACTGGATCCCAAACAGATAAGCATGAAGTCGTTTGCATGCCCAAACCAGTGTTAATGCTTCTTTTTCTGCTCGACTGTACCTCCTTTCGACATCCGCCGAGCTACGGCTTACATATAAAATCCACCCTCAGATCGCCATTGTGATTCTGTACCAGCACAGCCCCTAAGCCTACTGAGTTAGTGTCGGCTATCGCTGCCGTAGGTGCATTTTTTTTTCAAAATAGGCCGATGTTTCCTCTTTTGCCAAGCAGTCCTTCAAATCATTAAATGACCTCTGTTGCTCTACTCCCTATTCAAATGAAACTCCCTCCCTCGTTAGTTTACGCACAGGTTCCGACAGTGTTAACAGATTTGGGATAAACTTTGAGATAAAATTGACCAATACTAGAAAACTACGTACCTCAGACACAGATTCTGGCTCTCTTCCGAAGATCACAGCCTTTACCTTTTCTTTAGTATGGCCTATCCTTTTGCCCGATAACAGGTGACAAATGAATCCAAGCTGTGGTAGCCGAAATAGACTTTTGTCTCGGTTCAATGTCAAACCCATTTCACGGATGCGATCCATGACTTTCTTCAGCCGACGGTTATGATCCTGTCTGTCTTTACTATATATGATTAAATCATCATAAATGTTCACTGTTCCTTCAGAGAATTCAAACACCTTCTGTAAAATATGTTAGTATTTCTCTGGAGCACATGGAACACCAAACACCAAACTTTTAAAGCGATACAGTGCTTTGTGAGTTGTGAAGGTTGTAATCCTCCTGAAAGTTTCTTTATGTTCTGTCTGATGAGATCTCCAGTTTAAATCAAGCTTAGTGAATACAGTGCTCTGATTCATCTCATGTAATACTTCGTCCACTGTAGGTATAGGCTATGGCTTCGTTGGCTTGACACATATCCACACACGAATGTCTCCACTGTTTTTCTGAACAATAACTACAGGACTCACCCATGGTGTACGGCCTTGGACCTCTTCAGTAATGTCCATATCCTGCAACTAAGTTTGGCTTCTACTTTTTTTTCTCGTAAGCTGAATGGAATACGACTGGTCCACTGAGCCACATGTTTCACGGTAGTGTCAACGCGTATTTCCGCCTGGTAATCCTTCTGTTTCCCCCAAGCCCTGGAAACAATCTGAATACTTGGATTTGATGTATTAACCGATGTCGACGTCAGTTCTGTTCTGTTAACCTGACACACTGTTCAAAGCATGTAAAATTTCAAGATTTTGTGCTGCTTATGCCTTCATAATTCTGGTGCAAATACAGTTTAAGAAATCTCGGATCCATAACCATCTCGGATCGCCCTGAAGATGTAATTTATTTATTTACATGTATTTGATTGGTGTTTAACTCCCTACTCAAGTATATTTCATTCATACGACGGCGGTCAGCATTATAATGGGAGGAAACAGGGCAGAGCCCTGGGGAGGCGCACGAACATCAGCAGGTTTTTGGCAGACCTGAAAATGTAATGGATTCTTGTTTGACACATGAAGCAATGCAGAAAACTTCATCCCGCAAAATAACTGACAAACAGGCCGATGAAGAGAAAGGTAAATGAACGCCGTCAAGAATATAAATTCCTTAATTTAAGGAAGCTAATAAATAGCGACGTTAACTGAAAACGACTCCAATAGTTTCAGTTATTTGTTTATTATTTGTTTGATCGGAGTTTTACACCGTTGTCAAGAATATTCCATTACGTAAAGAATATATGCCAGAAAGACCTGTTTGACGCGCCACTTTTCGAGAGGGTTTTAAAATTGCTATCGTTATCTTACCGATGTTAAACAACGCCATTTTGCCCGCAAATCACCAGTCTCGCTCTCTTGCCAGGCGGGATATCATAGTGGTAAGAATTTTGCCATTAAAATCACCACATCACATCATTTGTTATCACCAGACCAATCTGAACGGCTGTTATCCACAACAAAGAACACAACATGTGATATCTAATGAAGAAGACATCCTATCATTTAATATCAGCGCGTATGGACCAATCTGAATGGCTGTTATCCACAAAAAAGAACACAACGTATGATATCCAGGGAACAGGAAGACAACATATCATTTAATATAACCGCCTACGGATCTATCTGAATGGGTGTTATCCCCAACAGGGAACACAATATGTGATATCTAGGGAACAGGAAGACATCATATCATTTAATATCACCGGGGACGAACCAATTTGAATGGCTGTTATCCAGAACACAACGTATGATATTTAGGGAATAGGAAGAGATCATATCATTTTATATCACTGCTTACGGGCCAATCTGAATGACTGTTATCTACAAGAAACACAGTGTGATATTTAGGGAACAGGACGACATCATATCATTTAACATCTCTGCACCAATCTTAACGGCAGATAATGTAGGACTATACATATTTGAAAAAAAAGTAAACATACGTACTATTTGGTATCATATACATGTAATTATGAATAAATACCGGCATGGCTTGCCGTGGGTAGCCTCATCCAGTGACGTTCATCCTCTAGTAACATGATCTTCTTGGAAGTATAAATATATGTACAGTCAATAAGGTTTCAATATCTTTTGGCATAGAACATGATTCCAAACAAACTTACAACAATAAGGTAGGCCTACCATCCCTGAGATCAATCCATCAAGTTCTAGCTTGTAAAACGAACTCACAAACGAACACAAACGTTTGGAAGGTGGATGAGGACATCTCGTCCCAGGCCCCGCGGCTCGGGAAGCGCGACACGAGGACGGCGCAAATCGCGCTCGATTGGTGCCGTTCTCGTGTCGCGGGCGAGATGTCCTCATCCGGCTTCCATACATACGGACTCGAAGCTGGTGAAAAACCAATGCCAAACAATGTACTTTAATTAATGTATTATTCGATGACAGTTTAAACCGATACTTACCCAGTTACTGACGAACTTTCTCACATAAAGCATATGCGCAACGTACAGATATATATGCACACCCTATTGGGGAAATACATTTTGTCTTCAGCAACAGACTGTTCGAACAGCCACACGAGTGCTTCGCCATGCACAGTGTCGTCAAGGGTGTCCACATGCCAAATTTGAATTGAGCCCGTCCCGGTTTTTAAAAATGAAGATATCGTCTGATCGAGCGATATTATGATCGAAAGTCTGAAATCGGGACATTCCACCAAAATGCTATGAGAGCAGAGTCAAAACCAAAGCATTCATTTTCTGCATTCAATGGTGTGTAATTTATCGCGATTTAAGCAGTACACATACTGAGTTATCTATATCACGGCACACATCAGGAATTCAATGTTGCCTTTCAGGGAAGGCGACCTTCGGGACATATAAAACCAAAGTAATTTGTTTGTACATTTTTATAATATAGAAATCCTGTTCACCCATATGATCACATCGCTGCATTCGTGTGTATAATGCACAATTTGGTATCTCTCTTTGTCTCTCTCTCTTTCTTTGGTCAATAGAAACAAAAATATGTCTTCATAAGCGCTAGGAAATTCAGGTGTGATCCTTGACGCAGACCTATGTATTTAAATTCAACCGTGAGGAACTAATTCTTTGGTGTCATATATTAAAGGGGGCCTCCGTGGCTCAGTTGGTAAGCGCAGCGTAACGACCGAAAAGCCTCCCACCAAAGCGGTCGCTGTGAGTTGAAGTCCAGCTCATGCTGGCTTCCTCTCCGGCCTTACATGGGAAGTTCTGCCAGCAACCTGCAGATGGTCGTGGGTTTCCCCCCGGCCTTTGCCCGGTTTCCTTCCACCGTAATGCTGGCCGCCTTTCCATAAGTGAAATATTCTTGAGTACTGCGTAAAACAATGAAATAGATAAATCATATATTAAACCGCGGCCTTCGTGGCGTTGTGAATTAAAGCGCTAGTGCAGCGAAATGACATTGGTGATTCGCATCAATGCGATCATTGAGTTCAAATCCAGCACATGCACGCTGTCTTCCTCTCCGGTCGTACGTGGGAAGTCCTGCCAGCAATCTGCCGATGGTCGTGGGTTTCTCCCGGGCCCTGTCCGATTTCCTCCCGCAATATTAATGCATGACCGTCATCCTATAAGTGAAGCATTTTAAGTACGGCGTAAAACATGCAATAAATAAATCAAACATTAAACAGAGGCGAACCGAGCTGTTAACTGCGCAGAGAATAACACCTCGACGAATAGAAATTGGATTAACGATTAAGTGATGCAGAGATGAGTCCTACACAGCTCTAAAACTAACAGCCGTGGAGACATGATACTCTGGCGCTGTCTACAGCCACTGCAATATGTGTGGTGTAGGCCTACATGTAAGCGCACAGACATTGTCAAATTATTACTGACATTCGTCTATGCTAAGGTTATCATAACAGTTTGTGGTCTGCATGAGGCCGGCCTATCGTATTTCGTATCTCGAAGAGCGAGGCTGATGCGAAAGGCCGATCTCGGACAACTGCAAAAGGAAGATCCTTGGGACTAATAATAATGACCAACCAAATCAGGGGCCACTTGCTCGAAGCCCTCTTAACGTTATTAAAGGGCACGTAACTACCGTGGCGACCAACACTTATGGTAACTATACGTATTCGGAACGTCGAGGGCTTCGTGAAAGTGGCCCCAGGACAGCAAACTTCAAAGACTTTATAATCATGGGACTCTCTCTCTCTTGCTCCAAATGACTGGATGAAGGCTGACATCTTCACTCCCCACATATACCCGACGCACCTGTGCCAGGAATAGGTTTCAAGTATGCTGTCTTTTTCTGGATGGCGTCTGGTATGTACGAGGAGAGTGCACTAGAACTGCACGTATCAGGGGCCGGAGGAAGCAAGAGAACTAATCTCTATAATCCAAGAAACAAAAGCATTGCTTCGTTTCTGTTTATATAAATATCTGCAAGTCGCTTACTATCTACAAGTCCTCTTTCTGCTAAATAACTAGGTCTCATGTACACCTGCAACTCTTACGTAAAAGTCAATAAGAAGCATATTGTGACACAAAGAATTTACTCCAGAAGTTGACTTATGTATATGTAGATAGTAAACCAACGCATTGTAACTGTTTACCACTGATGATTAACTAAAGCACTCATATGACGGGCCACGGGAGGCCTGTCTACAACAGAACTGGCCCTAAAACCAGTATTTAATCAAAACCTTTCTTGTTGACAGAGAATTTCATGAGTCAACACTTTAATATGTCGAGTGAATGCATTAAAGCTGACTGGACGATTATACATATATTGTTATCGGGGAGGGTGACGGCGAGGGAGATAAGGGGAGACTAGCGCAACGTCCGGATCAACCCTCTCAACGAGAAACAGGATTATATCCCATGTTCTGGTCAGTTGGCGAGTATACAAAAGATACACGGAATTTAAGAAGTGATGGGCCTTTGAAGTAGTTATAATATATAGTTATAGTTAGTGTACAACAACTGTATTATACTGAACTGGTGCCGTGATAGATGCTGGCTCTACCCACGAAAATCACCGTGAGCCCGCGCTTGCCCACCAAGTAGGCTAACTTTGTCAGTTTCCTCGTTGATCGCCATGGGCGGAAAGCGTAAGAGATATAACAACACTGTGTTTAGACTAATCTGCAGATACCGGTATACTCAGTTTGATCCCATAGTGGACTGCGGCCCCCTTAACATCCAAGTTTTTCGAGTTCGGCTGTATCTCACTCGTAGCTCTCAGCCGTTCATGTAAAATGGCGACAGCAGATAAGGCTGTTTTTTGGCGGGTACAAAATCCTTGCATCTTGTACCCTAACGCCACGTCTACCTCATTGTCAGATCGTCTGGAAAACTGCCAAAAAAAAAAAAAAAAAAAAATATACATATATATATATATATATATAAACAACTCCAGAGTTCTTTCGACGACCTGTAATGGTTGAAATGTATGTCGTAATTCGGCGAAGAATATCGAGTGTTGGCGGATATGAAAATGAATAAAACCAGCCTCGTTATCTAGTGATTTTATCTGCTATATTATTCGAAGTGATGCACACTTTTTAATTATTTTTAATATCAATATAACAATATATACAGGTGTAGCTAATTATGAATAAATACTAAATCTGGACACTAATCTTTCAAAGATACAAGAACTACTCAAGGATGAAATTTGGTCATATTAAATTTTATTTCATATTCTTATTCTCCATTCTCCTATGTTTTCTCTCACTTAAAGATGAAGATCAAATTCAAATAGAGAATACCTTAAATTTGACGAAAATATATAACATGTTATAAACCATGGCGGATGTCTTATCTTACATCAGCTCACTGAGGAGGTTACCTCCTGTGAATAGACTTTTCCGACACGGTCTGCGCCTGTATGCGTATTTAATATTTTGACAGGTATTGCATGCAGACGTCAGACCGAAAACGCCGGTAGAGGTCGGGGATGTGTGGCGCCCGCTTGATCGCTGGGGTATTCACTCCCTTCTATGGGATAGATCTCCAAAGTTATCTATCCTTTTCACATAACGCTGACATGACTGTGTTCCTGGATAATTTACCTTCACACTGGTGTATAATATACACATAGGTAGTGAGGCGTTGATACTCCAAAACGGTCACAAATCTCTTCTTTCACTTCTCCCACTCTGTCAGCACAGATAACCAGGTCATGGCCCATTTCCCATGTCTCGTTTAGCCCAGCTAGCTGGTAGCTTACGTACGTTACCCTAACGCTCAGTATCGGTTCCATAGACGACCACGGGGAAAATTTCACTACAAATAACAGCTCGAACCCTACCTTACATTTGGTATGTGCCGATTCCTTAAATCAGTCACTTTGTAAAAATAGCAAAGCCAGCGACGCTAAACCATCTTTCAACAGTAATCCAGTCGGCTAAACTTTTGAACCTCACTTATCGAGCCAACGTTGCCATGTCTTGCACTCAATCTTCAGGCAGGCGATGGGCCGTGAAAATTTTATCCCACCCAACACACACTCATGCGCTGTACAGAGTATGCTTAGGTTGGGATAAAATTTTCGCGGCCCAACGCGTGCGGGAAGTTGGAATTCAAGACATGGGGGATGTTGGCTGGACAAGCCCGCTTCAAAAGTTTTAAAGGCTGGATTACAGTTCAAAGATGGTGTATCGGCCCCGGCTTTGGCATTTTTACGTTCCGGTCGACTCAAGGAATCGGCTTACGCCAAATGTAAGGTAGGGTTCGAGCTGTTATTTGTAGTGAATTTTTCACCGTGGACTTTTATGGAACCGGTGCTGAGCGCAATGGTAACGTACGCAGGTGACCAGCTGGCTGTGCTAAGCCTCTTTATGCAAAGCCATATGTGGCGTGTGCGGGTCAGTGGCCTGACCTACTATATTCGATGACATACATGTAAGCACTGATTAGCCCTCGCACTCCTGCGAACCATTGAGCAATAGAGACGGCAGAAAATCAGATTTGGTATAAAACTGACTTTATTAACATTAAACCGAAGCAACTTGAATTTGCTCAATACTGAAACAGTCCGATGCATTTTTGTGTACCGTTCTCTGGATACCGCACCTAC
Organism: Acanthopleura granulata; assembly: GCA_016165875.1. Lineage (NCBI taxonomy): Eukaryota > Metazoa > Mollusca > Polyplacophora > Chitonida > Chitonidae > Acanthopleura > Acanthopleura granulata. The sequence continues at coordinate 217,317 of JABBOT010000038.1, forward strand.
CTTCTCGCCCTCCCCTCCATTATTATTGGTCTCGATATCGGTAGCTTTGATCCTGCGCGTCACAATGGCTAGTATCGTGTCTTATACGAGAAAAACCTGATCTGAGAAGTGGGTGATCCTTGTTATCCGTGAAGTAAAAGAGGTGTGTAGGTTTTGGAGTATCAACGCTTCGCCATCTATGCGTATATATATACACCAGTGTGAAGGCAAATAATCTAGGCACACAGCTATGTCAATGTTATGTGAAAAGGCTCTGTCTGTTAAGAGATCTAGGCGGTAGAAGGGAGGAAGTACCTCAACGACCAAGCGGTCGCCACACAGTCCCCACTTCTACGGGCCTTTCCGGCCTGGCGTCTGTATGCATTACCTGTCAGTATATTAAATACGGATACAGACGCAGATCGTGTCGGGCTAGGAATAGACATGCCTCTTGTAAATGCATGTTGTGTTCTGCTGTATAAACTGTGCATGGTTGCTTGTGCAGACTACTCAAGCAGACCTATTAATTAAAACAACAGCCTTAAAAGAAAAGACCACATCTTTACAACCTACACTTTAAATGAAAGAGTTATAAAAACTGTGTGGAATACTATATTTTATAAATTTTTTAAAGGTTTCGTAAAAGAGGCAAACTGTTTCTAACATCGTTTTTTTTTACCAAAATCCACCTATTCGGGGCTCATGGAAAGTCCAGCCATGTTTTAGGCTTATCCAATGAAAATCTTCCTTTTCCCTCCTTGTATATTCATTGTGCCGTCACTGGGCTTAAGGTTTTACTCCTACCATTTAATTAACGTGCATTTCCAGTCTCAGCTAAATATGTTCGTACATCGTGGTAATCGTGGATTTTACGTTCTGTTAAAGCCAATTCTAAAAAGGAAGAGTTTGAAATGCACTAGAGGGCCACGCCTTGCGTACATACGTGGCTGTAGGCTGCCAAAATGTGTCTGAATTGCGATATCCTGAAGGCAGAGAGCGTAAGCTGCCCTTTCACAGATTCCTCCTGTCAAAGCTAGAAATCTCTGTTCGCACTCACTTGAGCTTGGTGCGTTGTCGGTCGAACTACTGCTGTCAGTCTCACTCCTCAGCGATTCAAACTGGTAGCCTTGTAAGCCGAAGTTACATTCACTATGATCACAACTAGAGCTGGGATCCCGCTGAATCCCTCCATTTCGTTGTCTACATGATTTTTCTTTTTATCTTTAAAGACAGAAGAGCCACTTTGCAAAGCTAAGCACGATGACGTAAGGTATGTTAAAATGGCGGCCTCAAAAAGTCTCCTCAGTCTTAGATGGTTAACTATTAAATATTCAAATAACAAGCACTTCCACCAGAACATTGAGCTTTTTTATTTATCCATAAGTGAGGTTCTTTCTTTTAAGGTATAGGTTGTATAAATGTGTTCTTTTCTTTTGATCATCCCGCCTGGGTGCCATTGGAGGAGGCGTTCGTAAACACATTCGGACATTCTAACAGGTTTTGATCAGGATAACTGTCAGATTTACACCAATTTACGCTTTCGTGGAGCATAGTGAGTTTTACAATTTACCGTAAGTAGGTTGATATGTTCACATTTTAAGTGGAGGCGGGAAAATTGTGGATTAAAATTAAGGCAAACGAATTAATGACGAATTTTGTCACCCATAATGCTCCTCCAGACATTTTGGTCTTTTTCTCGACCCGTTTCTATTTTTGAGCCCGTTTTGTTGTGAAATACTTGTATTGCTCGCTTATTTTTCAACCTAATGCTATGAAATTTGGAACACATGTAGGCAAGTGCTTAAGTTAAAAAACCGTCACTCAAATTTTTGATATCTTTCTAGTGTTAAAGATATTCGTAAAACAATATCAAAGTTTCAAAATCTTTTTAAATTTTTAACTTTAAATGATCACCCAGACCATTTCAGGACGAATACCGAAAATCTGTGGGACCATTTTTTTAGTTTAAAAATTTTGACAACTGGCGAAAACAGTTCTGATTTATTTTTTTTCAAACATTCTCTTTATTTTACTTATTATTAAAGTTGGGTAAATTTTAGCAGCTTTTTTAATAGCAGCAGTCGTTTCGCTTTCAGAATATATTCAGGGCCGTACTGAATGAATATTTTGGGCTATAGAAGGCAAAATGTGAAATTTTGCTTGCGAGGTATGCTAGTGGGCCTCTCTTTAAGTAAATAAATAAATAAATAAATATATTAGCCTATGTAAGGTCGTCACCTTTATACCCCGTATTCCAGCCACGTGAACTCTTGAATAAATGATGACCAGACTCGTGAAAAAAAAAAAAAAAAAAAAAAAGCAATACAATAAAGTGAAAGGTTCGATGACAAAGGATTGCCAAAGGCCAATCAAATATGACCTCATTATGAATCAACAACCCTGTATGTTCAGTATACAAGGTGCCTTTGAAACGATTCCTTTATGCTATGCGTATTCACCAAACTGTCTTTGGAAAAGTATGCGCAGGCTAATACCTATTAGGCCATATAGAATTCCCACCTATATCTTATACAACATACACTGCATGCAATCACACATAGGGTGGGTCAATCAAGTACATGCATGCATATAACACACGGTATCGTGTATGTAAAGCGTAATAAACGCACGTTATGAAACTTATACATGTAGGTCCCGCCAGAGGTTAAATCGTGTGTATACGAGGTCGTCTCGCTCGCCCTACTACAACAGCAGCGGAGGGATATGTCCACAGACAGCAGGACCGAAGTACCTCGATTCCTCATATAAAAGCAAAAAAAAAAAAAAAAAAAAAAAAAAAAAAAAAAAAAAAAAAAAAAAAAAAAAAAAAAAAAACAGAAATTGAGTAAAGACAGTGAAATTTAAAAAAAAAGCAAAGAAAAAAAAGCAGAAATACACCTCCCTCTTTTCTTTACAGGTGCCTTTTACTGGCGGCACTCTTGCTATCAGTCTTGTAAGAAGACTATGTACAGCTGGCGTGCCTTTCCGTGAAATATCACCCCGGTTGTTTTATGTGTTTAGGCCTACTGGTCGCTCCATCCTGTCGTCTTTTGACTCCAGGAAGCTGTCTCTCAAAAGGATCGCAACTTTACGCCGGCCCAAGCACCATTACAACCCATACTGACGGCATACGCCGCTTTCGTACTTGCGACCGGCCTAACATGACGACTGCTTTGAGACGCAGTCCTCAGGTGTTACATTTGCTGTCAGCTACTTTAGCCAGTCCCACAATGCACCGCGCTGGTTTGTGGCTGCCGTACTGATGGCGTTGAACGAACATCGAGCATCGAGTCACATTTGAAATAACACGATTTTGGCTGCGTTTGACGAAAGGTAAAGTAGGCAGTGTGGACATTGCACGACTACGTTTCAAACAGAATGCAGTACATTGAGAATAGCAGCAGGCTGTTGGGTGACGGCTGCAGATTTGGTGTGTGTTTATGTGTGTGTGCTTGTCCAGCTTAGGAAGCTGACTGCTGCGAGCTGCGATGTTTGGAGCCAGGGCTTAAAAACCGGGTCACTGTTTACAAATGAATCCTTACGAGTGACCACTTCCGCTTATCTTGATATACCGATTACCTTGCATTATTTCTTTCAACTGAAGATTGACCACCGTGTTTGCAGCGAAGTTTGCTATGTGGCCTACAGGTAAACATATGATGTCAATGTCCGATGTATTGCCCTTTCGAAGTAGCCTACCTGTATATGTGAAGTAAGGCTCACCAGTCTGTGGGCGCTACACGTAAGAGTGCTGTGTTGACCCTATAAACCAGATACGGTCAGCCAGGTGTTTTCTCTATCCCCTCCTCTCTCTCTGTAAAATCTGCCGCGTTGGTAAAAACTGGCAAATTTCACACAGCAAGGTGTTAATCATGTTAATGGGAGAAAATCACCTCACCTGGACAGCTTTGTCGCCATCTATGCTAATTGTAAAGGTTATATTTTTAAGGATTTATTTATTTATTTCATTACAATAATCGTATTCAGCATTGCAGAAGTCTGTGGAGATCACGCTGATATTCGACGTGACAGATTGGGGGCTCTTGCGAACTATGGTACCATGTTTTTATGTAGGTTAACAGTGCTGTTGTTGTTGGGCGCGAGAGCCCTCGACCCTTTCTCGTTCAAAACAAGCGTGATCTCGAGAGACTTCTGCAATGTCGATTCGCCTTATTTTACACTGTACTCAAGGCTATGTTTACAGCCAGCATTATATTGGGATGAAACTGGGCTTGCCTAAGGAGACCCCCCCCCCCCCAGAATTGTGAAGGGCTGGGGTGAGGTAATTAGTGGGTGAAGAGGTGGCAAACCCATGACTCTGCAGGCTACTGGCATTATCCACTAGGCCTAGCAGAATACTGGGACCACATAGCCCACATGCTTGAAACCTTCGTGAGGCAACAAGAGCACTGCTACACATAAATGTGCAGTGCCATGCTTGTCAGACTCAGTACCCAGATGTCTTATTTTTCCCCAGCAGACCTATGTTCATGTATTCTCTCAGCTGTGGGAGTGTGGGAAATGTATTTCATGGGGCAGCCGAATACTCTAACCAAGACTTATAAAAGTGATGGTGGTTAACACGCCTACGTGATTACAATCTCCTTAGTTGCCTGACCATGTTTTTGCTTCAGTAGAAATCACAGTTCTGACAATGACAAGTATTTCTTGCTGCGAATCATACAATGTATGTTGACAAAGTGGGATATTTTGCATGAAGCATGGGGCTGCGACCAAGATGGAGTCTCCAGCAAGGCCCTTGACTTGCTTACTTGTAAACGATTGTTAGGAAAAGGTCAGTAATGTGGTTCAGACATCAGTTGGACTGTGGACAAATGGTGATGGCGCTTGTCATTCAGCTGCTATGAAACGAGAGACAAAGGTTCGAACGCATCCTTGGACATTCGTAGTTATTTCTGTGCTTTCACTGTTGACGGGTACACCTCTCTCTCATTACAACACTGTTGTTAGGGGACAAATCTGCAGATCATGCTATGAGTGAAACATGTTAAATGAGCTCTTGTAATCAACGGTTGTAATATATTTGGATGCAGAATGTTAATTATAAGCTGAATCAGCATAATGTGATGGCTATCATTGTGTCGTAATGAAGGGTGTTATTAAGTGACGTAGAGGTGTACTTGGTGACAGCAAGGGGTCATTATTACCTGTGTCGCTTTTGAGCAGTCTAACATTCGTTGATGATGTACGTGGGAAGGTCTGCCAGGAACCTGCAGTTGTTCATGGGTTTCCTCTGGGCTCTGCCTGGTTTCCTCCCAACATAATGCTGGCTGCAGTTGTATAAGTGAAATATTCTTGAGAATGGCCTGAAACACCAATCAAGGAAACAAGTGAAGAAGTTCATTGAAGATCACTTGATTTCATGCAAGTGTGTGTGCCACATGTGGGAAAGATCATCAGAGGTCTTATTATCAAAGGTCAGTGGTTTATCCTTGGTGCACAGTATGTCATATTTCTTGTTCATATCACTGACCGCCATTGTGTTAAGAGAAAAATTCTTGAGTTTAAGAAACAAACAAATGAACATGCATCGGGAAAGCTATATTTTGACATTTCTACTTGACACCAATAATTTATTTAGTCAAGATTTCCTTCATTTATATAAAAGTGTTATTTCAGTTTTGTCATATTATATTTTGAAATTTCACACCCAAGTGCCATGAAGCCCAAAAAGACAGATTTTGTTTTAGAACACAGCGATAGGTCATAATACTTGAACACCTGACGTCATACAAGATGTACGTTATCGCGCCTCAGACGTATCCTTGAAAAGTACGTAGCTGAAAACATTACACAAGACTTCATTAATCTCATTAAACTTCACAAAATCTGGAACAATTGTTTTCACATCGTTTTTTGATGGTAACCCTTGGTTACATGAAAGAAAGCTGATGGCAGAGTTTTGGTGAAGACATGTACGTACACATTGTCTGATGTTGATTTTGAAAGTGCTGTTTGGATCTATAGCACTGTGCTTCTCCCCCAATCCGCTGCACCTCTCACTATGTCCGCTAAATGCACTAGTCTGCTTATTGAAGACTGACCGCCTAACAGAAGGATTTGTTTTCCAAGAAAGATATTTAGGTCCCAATTTAAAAAAAAAATAAAATGAACATGATATTAATTTGTATTGTGTTAATATGTTGCAGTTTTGTGACCTGTCAAGAAAGTTTTGAAGAAGATCCCCAGAGAGAACTTGTTTTCAGTAGAAGTTTGACACACGCGAGTTTGTGTGTTGATTGTGTATCCTGTTGTAACCCAGTAAGTGTAAATGAACAGCGTTAGGTGGCATGTTATTCACAGACAGCAGAACTAATTCACAAATGCATATGTTGTACAGTATTGAACGATGTGCACACAGACATTTGTATGGTATACATATTTTTTAAGGAGTAAGGTAACCCATGTTTAACAACTGACTTATATGTACATGTATGTGGTAAATGACCTGAAATTTTAGCCAAAAAGAAAAATAATGAATACATTTTTAGAAGCAAATGTGAAAATGTTATTAAGTATTACTTTTTGTAAAATTTTCCTGTGCCAATTTTCTGAGATAAACACGTACAGCACTCGGAACAGCTGTAACATGTGCAATCAGTGAAGTTGTAGGTGACACCTCAGGCCGTTTAATGCAGGTACATGTACATACTGAGAAATAAGAGGGAGGGACCTTTTGTGCTGCTGTGTTTGAATATATGGAGGTACATGACAGCTTGTTGCTCAGTGTGACGTAACAAGTTCTCCTTAGGCACACAGGAGCTGCTCCGCTCAAGTTGTCATCAATGAGCACTTTGTTTTTCCGGCCACGAACACTGCTCGCTCATTCAGGCCTGTGCACCAATCCGTTGAATTTGTCCATTCTACATGTATTTAACGTACATCTGCAATAATATTGCCATGGATGTTCCTGTGATTGATTCATATTTAATATTGTGTACTGCTGGGTTTGTTAGTGTGCCAACACTGCGTAATGTGCCAGGAGCCTCTCACCAATGCTATTGCTGTGAATTCATGTCCAGCTCATGGTGTCTTCCAGTTTGGCTGCACATGAGAAGGTCTGCCAGCAAGCTGAGGATGGTCGTGGGTTTTCCCCGAGGCTCTGCCTGGTTTCCTCCCAGCATAATGCTGGTCACCATCGTATAAGTGAAATATTCTTGAGTGCGGAGTAAAACACCAATCAAATAAATAAATACTGTATACTAATTGTGTGAGCCTGGTAGTACCTGATTCATGGGTGCTCTGACTGACAGAACTGTCTGACAAGGGTCTCCGAAAAGATGACCAATGCTATGGCTCCCTCTCATTTATATCTACACGACCCAGGCGATGGTTGACAAGTCAGTCCTTAGGTAAACTGTGGGTGGGTGGTGATAGTAAGCGGTGGACAGTGTCTCTGCAGGTCTGTCTCTGCAGTCTACCGCTCGGTGAGGATCATTTGTACTTAACCTTTATGTACACCACAGGTGGAAAATCATCAGCAACTTGCCAAAAGTTGGTGGTTTTACAGAGGGTATGCCACTTTCCTCCATCGGTAAAACTGACCGCCATCTTACATGTACAGTGTTAAACAACAATTGAATAAGTAGTTGCTTTATTTTGTCTTGAGCAGGCTTTGGTTGTCATTGAGATGTAGTCGCAACAGGGTTTGAGTTACGTCCCTGTTTGTTGCGTCCACCTGTCGGCTGGTCTATGGAGAAGTCACGTCGCCGGAAGCCAAACTGGCAGACGGCCACAGATGACCTGCTGATCCGCGTCTTCAGCTTCCTGCCAGCGCGTTCACTCCTCAATGTTGCCCAGTGCTGTAAGAACTGGTTCCGGGTCGCCAACGATGAGTTCCTCTGGAAGGATCTGTTCTATCGTGCCTGGCAGATCGACCCGGTCATCCCGCGTGCTCACGGCAAGTCCTCGTGGCAAGGCGAGTTTAAGCGTCTGGCCTACCATACGCCAGCGCTGGAAAGTGAGGTCATCAAGCAGCACAATGACCAGGTTCTCCATGTCAGCTTTGCGCATAATGGTTCCATGTTTGCCACAAGCTCCAAAGACGGACACATCAAGGTAAGCGCCCAAGGCCAGCGTTTAAACCTTCCCATAATTCCTCTAATTTTTCTTATATCTATTCTGACCTGTCTTTGGCTATCAAGAATTTACACGTCGTATTTATGAACCAATAATTGGTGGATAAAATTGAGTTTTAAACTGAATTTTCTGGTTGAAAACTGAATATTTTCATTGGAAGACAGAAGTGTTTTAAGTTCTGAAACAGAATCTTCAAAGAGTGTGGCATATAATTTTGACCGTTTGCCTTTGAGGAAACTGTCTGAAAATAAAATATTTATTTCCGAAAGAGTCCTGTGAAGCACAGCTGTGACAATTCGTGTTGAGCTGTATTGAAAACGAGAAGTTTTACATCTGCCTCCTTTTGAGTCTTTCGTCCTCATGGCGTACCATTAATCCATTAGATTAAATTAAATTAGTTGTCTGTTGGAATATTATCAACAACATCTGTGATAATTACTGCTTCTCTTTCTGCTGAGGACAGTTTAAATATGATAAATTTGCCACTTGCGGTAGAAAGTCATATCTGCTGTCTTACATGACTGCTGCCACTTTTATTCTCCCTGATCCAGTTTGTGTCCTTCTGACATGGCAGTGATTTGCCAAGGGTGTAGCAGACTCTGAAGTTAGGTAAATATACTTGCTAGAGCATTTGAATTGGGAGCAAAGAAAGATAATGTCCATCAAGTGGATGACCCTGTCATACCTAGGTGGGAAATATATTCAAGGGAGGAAACCCACACTGGAGTAAATACTATTACAGTCCATACAGTCCTTAAAAAGGTATTGAATTCCAGTGTATTCTTTCACTGGAAGTAACTTGTAATTATAATGTAAATATTTTCTACGACATGGTTAACATTTTTCTTCATGTTACCAAGTTTATACTATTGACTTGCTCTTCATTCTTCCCAGCCTATAATTGTAATTTGCAAGCTTCCCAGCCTATAATTGTAATTTGCAAGCTTCCCAGCCTGTAATTGTAATTTTCAAACTTCCCAGCCAGTAATTATAATTTGCAAGCTGTTAGTTTGTGTCGGGGAAAAAGTCATATTTGTGAAGTTAATGTTTCAAAATCTATAGATGCACATATTACATCATAAAATTTATCTCCGTTTAAAAAAATTTTTTTTACTCATATCAGATTCAAAATTGGCCAGTAAAATTAGCTTCCCCAAAGCATCAATTTCTGAATTTCAGTTTGTAAAATTTCAACTTCTGTTAATCCCTTAAAATATACATGTAATTTCAACTGGAACACACATGTTTTTTTTCTCACATGGTTGACCAACATTGACCAACGTATTCAAATCTTCATGTTCAAAAAAAAAAAAAAGGATGTGACATTAAACTATATTTAATCATTCATCCTCCCCCAACCCACCCCTACCCCACCCCACCCCACCAGAAAGGTTAAAAAAAAAAGAAAAGAAAACAGGAAGAGACAAGTATTCGTTTGTTTTCAGTAGTGCAGACATACGTCCCAAAAGTGAAAAGAATTGTGGTATATATAGTACCCAGTGATTTGGGTTTCTTCCTCTAATTTTTATCAAGGTTTATCAATTTTTTCAGTGTGGAACAAAAAACAAGAAATTTAACTCATGTATTGGCTGTAATTTCGCAGATATGCTTGGGTTATGTGTAACATACACACTTGTGCCTTTTATTTTTGAATTCATGACTCTACTTGTATTTATTGCTATGTGTATATCACACTTGGGAAAGCTCATCAATAACTTGCAAAATGTCTGTGGTTTTCCCCAAACACTACAGCTTCCTACAATCTTCATACTTTATACATGTTGGTGAGAATTCCGTAAGTGTGTATTAAACTACAAATTCATGAAGTACCAGTAAATAAATAAACTGTTGACAGAGGGAGGAGTTTCTGCTTCCGGCACTACAGTTCCTCCTACCAGTTACATGTATTAGGTTAAATTACATTCCTTTAAATCCATGTAGCACAAGCATAAGCTGTACGAGTGAAGAGATGGTGTGTTTTGTTAACAGGTGTGGAACACGTCATATCCTGTGTCGCTCAGATTCCAGGAAGACATGAAGAATTTCACCTGGAAGTACACGCAGTTCTCACAGTTCAATGAGAGCGACACGCTTCTGCTTGTGTCGGGGGTCTATTTTGAGTCGCTGAGCATGTCGGGGGAGATAGCTGTGTTCAGCTTGACAGGTGAGTACCCTGAGACTAGCCTCCTACAGAGACACACTGGTCATGTATAAAAGGCCATGCATAAAACAATTCTTTGTTGGGCGTAACCCTACCCTATAAGAAAGATACATGTAGACCTTGGGAAGGGAATTTGTAGAATTCCTTGCTCTTGCTGATTGTGGGGTCTTCTTGGCAGTATGCAGTTGGCAATGCTCTTGTGGACAATTACGCAACCAAACACATCAAGACTTAAACATGGTGCCAGACATTTTTGAAAAATGTTGTGAAAGTGGTATACTTCAAGATACCTGTGTTCACTAACAACTAACATGGAAACATGTTCATATCACTTTGCCCAAAGGCGGTGTTGTCAGAAATCTCAGGCACCTATTTGCAGGCTTGCACATCATTGAAGAATTCTTGAGTGTGACATTTAAACAACAGTCACATAGATAAAATAAAATTAAGAATTGCAGTAGTGCTTTTTTTACTGTCATGTGTGACTGTGACGTACAAGTCAAGGTTTGTTCCAGATTCCTTTGTGCTTCAGTGTCGTGCCATTAACCGTATGATGTGTTTAAGATTCCTTTGAGCTTCAGTGTTCCGTGATAAACAAGCCGTATGATGTGTTTCAGATCTATTTGAGCTCCAGTGTCGTGTGATAAACAAGCCGTATGATGTGTTTCAGATTCTTTTGAGCTTCAGTGTCGTGTGATTAACAAGCCGTATGATGTGTTCGGGACGTGGTACAACGAGAGTTACCTTCTCTCCGGCAGTCTCCACTGGCTGGGACATCTGGTGTCCTGCTCGGCCCTCTGGCTTAATAAGGTTGGTGTCAGACCTTCGTTTGTGGCATTCTTGACCGGAATCTAAATGTATTCTACTAGATTTTCTTTGTAAAAATTCACCAGGATCTGACTGAAATCATGTTCATGTATGAGTTATGTCCCCTTGAAGATTATGTCACGAGATCTTCTCATTGGCTTAACTAGAGGTTCTGTTCACTGAAATGTCGTACGTGTCAGGGATTCCTGTATGTCATACATATGTGAACTGATATTTGGTGCTTAAAATTGAGTTCAAGCTCAATTTCGTGGTTATAAACTGAATATTTTCAGTTAAAAAAAACTCATTTTCGGTAAGAGTATAACTATTGTCCATATGGGTGTTGAAAATTGAATCAACAGCAGGGTATGCTGCTTTCTCTCTCTGCTTTTGAGAAAACCAGTTTATTTCAAATGGTAGAGTGTTGATCGTAGTGCATCACACTGCTGTGGTATCAAAAACAGGAAGTTTTATATTTGGGACAAACGGCACTGACTTAATGCCCTTGCCTTGAGTAAATGAGATAGAGAGGAAAACAAAGTATTCACTAGGGCATTCCAGCAACTTCTAGTATGATTTGAGGGTAAAATAAATAATATGATCAACGAGTGAATTGCTGAACAAGGGAGGTAACTCACATTTGGTTTTACTCAAAATCAGTACAGGACGTTTTTAAATACATGTTGAAATAATCATGGAAGGGTTTTATAGTTAATTTTTTGTCAGAAAACCACCTATAAATCTGTGTATGTATCAGTGCTCCAGATAAGTATTTTTTGTGGCAGTACAAATTTTAACCAAGGAGTACTGGCTTTTATCATCAGTACTGGCTAATTGGGAAAAAACTAGTTATCATAAATAAACCAGGCACCTTTAGAGTAAGCATATCAATTAATTGGTCTACAAATGGAACAAGCTTTTACTTATTTCTTAATGGTCAGAAAGTTTATATAATTCAGTATTGTGTTCAAATTGTTGCTCATGCCTGGGCTGATTCAAAAACACTATATCTGACTAAAGCCAAAATTTAAAACCTTGTCTAAAAAGTTAGTTTTTGGTACTGAGAATAGAAAATTTGGCACATTTGTTTTAAAGTAACACTGATGAGGCGGTTAAAATTTCAATTTCTAGGACCTAAAAGTAAGCTCTAAAATTCCATTTCAAATTTCAACTTAGGTAAGAAATGGCTTTATGGAATCTATTAAGGCTCATACAGGTTTTTTAAATTGTCCATTTAATTGAGCCAACATTGGCAATAACATTGAATTGCTTTCCTCCTCATAAGTTTTTCACTTGGCCTTCTGAGTGAGACAAACGAATGAATGAATGAATGATTTTTATGGCTTAAAGACAAGTCTGTATTTCAGCCATATGGTGGCAAGAGAATGTTTAAAGCAGGAAGCGGTGAAACGATAAATGGGCATTTTCAAAAACAAATAAAAAGTAGTCCAGGTAATGTTGAAAACCAGTTATCTGACTGGAATTACGAGTAATCGCTGTGATGTCCATCGTGGGTAGCAAGCCATAGATGACTCTCCTGCCACTGCGATTGTGTCGCGCCCGTAAGCACATTTTGTGTCTTTTTGATGAACATTTGTCCTGAACATTCCGATTTCAATGGGTCATTTCAGGATTTGATGGGTCACAATTCGGCAAGTACTATTATGATTACTTTTCCTTGTTGTATAAGAAATAGTGAAATACAGTAGAACTGACATGTCTGTTGAGTTTTATTGGAGGTGCTTTCAAACACTTTTAAAATAGTGTAGGAAAATAAACTGAACACTGAATGTCCCTCACAAAAAACAACCCAGTAAAAGATCTTTCAACAGTTTCAGTACTGCAGCTTTGCTAGCGATAAGGTACCCTATCATTCCCCCCTTCTCTTTGTTTGTTTGATTGTGTATTTGTTTTTTGCTAAGGACTATAGCAGGAATTCGTAGAATTCAAAGTTGCTTAAACTGAAATTGAAAAAAACTGAGTTTATGAGGGATGCTCAGTTAAGTTAAAAAAGTATTACCGACCATGTTGTGTTGTGTCATTATCTATAGATTTGTGTCATTATCTATAGATTTGTGTCATTATCTATAGATTTCTATGAAAATTCACTTCATGGTTTCACTCTTTAAGTAGTTTTAAGAAGAACAAAAATATGACTTTTTCGGGGCAAAAAGAAAAACAAAAATGGAAACTGGTAGCATGGGCTGGCAAAATTATATTTACAGGTTGGGATAGGAGAAAAAGAACTTAAGAGTAGAACCTGAATCAAAAAAATGTCAACAGCATCATACATACGTTACATTTATAGGTGTTTTTTAGTGAAAGACTTAATTGAAAAGCCTGTCTAAGGTTATTTCTCTAAGTGTGGCATGAATTTATGTGGAATGTGAGTTACCTCCCTTGTTCAACAACTCGCTTGTTGAACTTGCTTTTATCTCCAATTCCTAACGAGTAGCAATGGTGCCCTAGCGAATACTTAGTTTACTTCTTTGTCTGCTTTACCCAAGGCAGGAACATTTCTTCCTACTGGATGCCGTTTGTGTTCTCAAAACCAGGTGTTCTTGTTTTCAATACAATGTAAAGCGTGACAGCTATGATTGAGGGGCTGCCTTTTGCAATAAATTTGTTTTCTCAGAATCAAAGAGAGAATATAGTGTGCCATGCACTTTGAATGCTCTGTTTATGTTACTGAAGTTGAGTATGGTTGTATTTCTGTTTCTGAAGTTGAGTTTTTAAGAGAGAGAGAGAGAGAGAGAGAGAGAGAGAGAGAGCAGAATGAATTGTTCGTCCAGTCAATTTCCTTCTCAGCGGCATGGCGACTCTGACCAGTGATAAATGTTTGAGTGCATATTGTATCCAATCAGATCTTGCGTTTTACAGAGGGCAGTTTAAACAGTTTGAACCAATCGGTTCAAGTTAGTGACATCTTACTGTACCAGCCTTAGACATTTAACGCCGTGAGAAGGGGACGCATTAAAGTCATCGTTATGTCGGAAAGTGAACAGAGATTTTATGCATCTGGTGAATTTATCAGGGATTTAAAATAAACATTACGTGCTCAAAGAGGTGAGGGTCAAATGGTTGACACCCAGCAGCATGGATGGGTCATTTAAGAATTTGATAGGATTATGACCGATGACCGATGCTTATCTGATCCCCTGCCCTTATGGATACTTTCAGAAACTAATATTTGTCTTAGTTTTTATTGACATATTCAGAACGCCCGTTTTCTAACTTGAATTCGAATTGGGCATTGTCAGAGGTGTAAATTACGCCTACAGGCGACTTATCTGGAGCACTGATGTATATATGACATTGTTAACATTTTGGGATTCAAAGTCTACTTTTAAGTTTTTATTCTAGCCCGACCAGAAAAAGTCATACCTTTGTTTTTTTCAGAATCAGTTAATGAGTGAAATTGTGCAGTGAATATTTGTGGAAATCTATAGATAATTATGCAGTAAAACATCAAATTTGCATTTGTCTGTAGAAATACAATTATCTGAATTCAGATTCCACATGGGTAGGTAAAAATCTTTTCAACTCAATTTAGCCCCTCCCCAAACTCAGTTTGTAAAATTTTGACTTCTGTGAAACTTCTGACTTCTGGTAAATGTCCTAAAATGTACAACTGTAGAGGCAGTTAAATGTCCTAGAAATGTCATTGTGCAGCTTAATCACAGGGAAATGTTAGGTCGAAAGCTTATCCATATTTTAGTGTATGACTGATGTGGTCTGTATCAGAGGGGTGTGGTCTGTATCAGAGGGGTGTGGTCTGTGTCAGAGGGGAGTGATCTGTATTAGAGATGTGTGGTCTGTACCAGAGGGAAGTGGTCTGTATCAGAGGGGTGTGATATGTATCAGTGGGGTGTGGTCTGTATCAGAGGGATGTGATCTCTGTCAGAGGGATGTGGTCTGTATCAGGGGTGTGGTCTGTATCAGAGGGTGTGGTCTGTGCCAGAGGGGTGTGGTCTGTATCAGAGGGGTGTGATCTGTATCAGAGGAGTGTTGTCTGTGCCATATGGGTTTAGTCTGTATCAGATAGGTTTTGGTCTGTATCAGAGGGGCGTGGTCTGTATTTTAATGAACTCCAGAAGCGTGAGGCACTTGTTAACAGAGAGCTCTACATGTACATGTCATAATTGTGCTGGATTGCATTCACCACCCAGTTTGGGTAGACATTACTTCGGGTTCAGTGCGAAGCTTGTCAAAAGGTCACACTAAATAATCAGTAATATGAAAGTACAACATTGTTTGGTCCGTCGGCAACTTGCAGATAGTCGTGGGCTTCCTGCGGTCTCTGCCTGGTTTCCTCCCACCATAATTCTGATCGCCGTAGTATAAGTGAAATATTCTTGAGTACAGCCTAAAATACAAATCAAATAAGTAAACAAATAAATACAATATTATTTATCAGGGTTCATGTGAATATCCAAAGATTCTCATGTGATGTATGTGTACCTGTAGCCATTTCAAGCGTTCATTCTGAGCTGACTTCAGTCGTAATTCTGTAGTTTAATGTGGTTCATCATTTTTAAAGCCCCAAGGTACAGTAAAGCCTGGAAATAACTTACCCCTGAATGCGCCGAAACAAAAACATAAACTCAGCAACTTTTTTACTCTCGATTCGCTTGCGCTGAAAAGAAAACAAATAATTTACCGAGAGTGTTGAACACGTGTCATTTAATTCTACAAACGCGACACCAAAATTTATCAGCGCGACTGAAAATAAAATAGTCCCGACTAGATCGAGAACGATCGCGACTGCGACTAAAGAAAAAACTTGATTGTGACGCGAGTTCACAGTGCTCGCGATTTTCTTTCTTTGTTACACATGCGTGTTACACATGTGTGCGACTGTGACGTGTGTAGATGATACTATGGCTGCAAGTCCGTTAATAGAGCACACTGATCCAACAAGTAAGAATGATCTCCAAGAAAGTAGGGTGGGAATGACAGTTCAGGCTCTTGACCTTGTAAGGGGAGTTAGGTATCCAAGAGCGGTTTTGAATGAATCTGATACGAAAACAAAGGTCAGATTTTATGGGTTTTCAAGGAAAACATCTGATGCTGAAATCTGGAAAGGTAGGTGTACAGCATAAACATAACAGTAGATTATAGCTTTGCTTTTTCATTTTATCACTTGTCAGTGTAGTTATGAGTTCACTCCAAATTGAGCGAAGACCTGCATCCTAAGAATCTTTGTGTTACTGTTCATACTTTTTCTGTGGGTCTGATGCTTGTTCTTGCTTTAATAGTAATGAAATCAGGAAACATGTAAAGGATGTGAACATGTAAGTGGCGAATTCCCACTGTGCATTACTTAGGCTTGGATTTACTGCAGTCCACTAAGTCAAATGTTTCACTACTATTCTTCGGCTGTGCAGGCTGGCAGTGTAGGATTTCTGATGCCATAAGCATTTCGCCACCAAATTTTGACAAAACTTCTCACCTCTCTACAGTAATTTCTGGATATGTTTCATCGTTTGTATGATCTTGATATTTATTTGGTCAGTTGAGCAGTCAGTGTGAGATTTATGAAGCAAAGTGGCAAAGTTTAGCTTGTTGATCCAGCATTCTTACACATCCATAAATTTATGGTAAAGTTTAAGTGTTTTTTTTCTTCAGAAGGAAAAAAAAATGTTTGGGCACCACAGGGATAAGTTTAACTCTCAAATTTCTCAAATTGTAGTTCCAACACTTGCTGCTTCATAACGGCTTTATTGTTTCAATATAAAAACCCACAACCATCCACAGGTTGCTGATGGACCTTCCCACGTATGGCTGGAAAAGCCCTAACAAACATTTTAAAGGCAATGGATTAACATTTTACGCATTTATTTTTATGATCGCAGAATAATAAAGTGCACCTTTCTTCATTTTTTTTTCTTTCACTATCAATGGTTAACATCTTCTAATGTTTGTGTAGCACATACATGGAATAACTTGTCAATGGTTGAGATGTTACTACCAAGCTCTAATCGAGGAGGTCAGAGTAGCATGATAACTGAGCCCAAATACTATTTTGCTGTAAGCCCCAAGAAGAGATAAACTGGAGAATAAAACTTATCAGAGATAAAAGCAGAAAGCAATAACAGTTGATCATAGATCTGAAAACAATGGCATAAATCATAAAGCAATCAAGAACAACTACTAAAACAAATTATAGTGGCAAGAGAAAAGATGATAACTGATTGTGACTAAAGTTCAGGATGTAGATTGTGAACTGAAATCTCAGCAGTTGAAAAAAGAATGGCATTTATTGAAACTGACATGTACATGACTGTGAAAGGAAATAAATTCTCAGAACTGACAAGGTATACATAAAAATGGAGAAAATTTAGAAATACTTTTCAGTTTTGTGCTTACATTTCTACATAGAATAAACTTTTTTTTACATTGTAAAGCATTCAGAGTTTGAAACAAACCATCTACCCCTCATATAGATACAAGTTCCTTGTTTCATTTTCAAGTAGATCTTACAAAACATGTATGAGGCATTTTAATTCAAATATAGGGGCAGATATCTATGTTGCAAATGCTTGTGAAAACATCACTTACCTTATTTATTTCATTTTGTGATTGGTGTCTTACACCATGCTTGAGACTATTTCACTTATACTCACTTACTTATGCTGACCAGCTTTGTACGGCCATCCCCAGGTTGCTGGCAGACCTCATACACAGTCAGAGAGGAAACCAGCTTGACCTCACTGACCTCATTGGTGAGAGCCTCTTGGGTGCGCTGCGCTGGTACCATAACCAGTTTGGCCCTTTTCACCTTCATTTATTTAATTATTTATGTTTTACACCGTACTCAAGAATACTTCACTTATATGACGGTGGCCAGCATTATGGTGGGAGGAAAACAGTCAGAGCCCAAGGGAAACCTATGACCATCCGCAGCTTGCTGGCAGTTTTACCTTAAATGTGAGCTAAAAAAATTCTCTATGATAGACTGTAATGAATATCCAGGAGGTTCTCCTTGCCGGGCAACTACAACAGGCATAACTTTTGTGCAAGTGACGAATTGGGCGGCACATTTTGGGCGACACAGTTGACCAGAAGTCACGAATACACTGGATCAAATTTTCCTGGGTTGAGGGTTTGGTGTGTTTGTGTATGAATCTTTTTAGCGCAGCCCATATATTCTCAGTTGGATTTAAATTTGGGCTTTCAGGTGGGGTAGGCCACAAGTTAATACCATTTTCCCGAAACCAAACTGCCGTTGTCCTGAAAAGAAGATGTAAGTGCATAGTAAAACATAATACTGCAGCTTGTAACTGCAGCTATTCCTTTTTCCCCTTAAATGGATACCTGCTTTTCATGTTAAAATGTCACTCTGGTCAGAATACAAAGTATGTTGAAATATTAAAGTGATATGAAAGAAATCCTACAGAACAAACCTAACACCATGGTTCAAAAGGATTTTCCATGAATAAGACTGTTTAACACATATAACTCAATATGATGATGTAACACCAGGCAAAGTGAAAAGGACAAAAATTTTGTTTCCATATCCTCTGACGAAACGTAAAATTTTAATATAGTGCAATGTGTTAACAATCTAGGAACGCTTTTCACCTTGCTTTTAAGACAAAGGTGTTTTCACACCACAGTGTCTCTTTAAAGTAGGTTTCCAAGGTGAAAACATAGAAAAAATATTTTACAATGAGAACAGAACTGTTACTAGTTCAGTTAAATTCAGATACTATCCATAGTGTCATACTAATGTTTTATTCCAGTTTATACTATCCATGCTTCTCTAGCGACTGTGCCCTAATGATGATTATTCTACAAATAAACCGATAGAAGCTGCTTTAGGTTTAGACTGCTTCTGATGTGGTACAACTGTGCATACATGAATACTGTTCAACAGTTCCTTCCTTCCTCTTGGCAAATCTGCCACAGACCCAAATGTGTCCACCTTCTTCAGTAAAGCAGACAGTGCCTGCCGTGACATAACAATGTTTTCTCGGAAAGGGGCCTGTCTTAACTTGTATAGCTTGGTGTCTCTCTCCCTCAGAACAAGAACTCTGCTTCTTGAGTGTATTGACTGTATTAAGCTATCCAATGATATAACATATATCTGTAGCAGAAAAGATTTAGCACTGCAAATGGTTCCTAGAAATTATCTCTTTTTTGGGAGGGGGGGACAAAATCTGGACACGCTGAAATAAAGCGACCAATGCTTTATAAGTGTAAATTTGGAAACATTAATAAATCTGACACCACAGATACTTTAAGGTAGTTTCGGAGTGGTGTCATAGCACCTCGAAGCCAATTAACAGCACTGTCTTTGGTCACATGGCTATTGTACTGGAAGTGAAAAAGCAAATTTAACCCTGGCCTGATAGGCTTTAAACGTGATTTTGCCATAAAAAATGAAAACTGAAGCTTTTGGACAATACATTTTTCAGAAAAAGCAACTGGAATTTGTCTAACCTTCAAATATGACAGTTTCCGTGGCCTGTAGTTCTTTAAACTTTAGAAATCGGCAAAAATCAGCATGTTTTAGCCCAATGTTATGTCCATTTTCATGTGGCTGGATGCTCCAAACTACGAATGCTGTTTTATGTGACAAAAATGTATAGTATTTACTTTCAAAAAAGTCCATATTCATTAGTCTTGTTGAGACGTTGAAGTCCTCGTCAAAATGGCCGAAAAATTTACAAGTTTAGAAGAAGAGGGCAGTGTATTTGGCTATATTCTACTTGTTACCATAGCGTGGGCCAAAATTTAAAACAAGTCATTGTGTCATATTCCAGGCCAATAGCTGAGTGGATCTATTTTCGTCTGCCCTGTCTACAACCAAATGAGTTACATACAAGCTAGTCCATCTAGATGGACTCGGGGTGTTATTTTAACATTCAGACATTCAACGCCACCCTGAGTCCATCACTGCATCACCCATCCTCGAAAAAATCAAAGGTTCACCACTGGCAGACATTTTGAAAAGTCTCATATCCCACTCTTGGCCCTGAAATGTAAAGAAGTTCTGATATCGAAAACATCTTGAAAACTACGATATTTTCATTGCCTTTTGTAGTTTCCACTTCAAACTACAACCGAAAATGGCATACAAATTTTCGTTTTTATCAATTTTGAATACAGGTAAGTTTGCGTGACACAAGCGCGGACCTCGTCAAGAGCAGCTCCATTGTTTTCAGGTTCGGAGATCCGCGGCGATTGTTTTGAGTACTGGTGATGAACTCAGGGTAGCCATGAATATCAAAAGTTTGGAAAATCAACCCTTAGTCCATCTGGACGGACTTCATACAAGCATGATCGTAGAGTTTTCCTCCATGATCATGTTTACTTGTAGCCTAGCTGATCTCAGAAGAAATGAACACTGTGCAAAAAGTTCATACACATCGTACATTCGGCGGAGAATTAGAAATTCCCTTTGATCGTCTAAACATATTCACTTCCCGCAGTAAATCCCAGATCAAGAAAGTAAAAATTAAACAGTCGTTCAAGGGGCCGCCATGATTTGGGGATCATGAACAGCGAAACTGGAGCAACCAGCGTGCTGTGTTTGATCCAAATAACATTGTTTCCAGTCACCCCACTTCTGCGTGATGTGTACAGATCCATTACGCTTCGAAAGCAATTTAACAAAACGAAGAAAATACTAGACTGTATGAATGTGTCACCCAGAAAAATAAATCAAAAATCTCACAGATTTAATCGTACATACAGGTAGGACAATGCCGTGAATTTTACAGAATGTTCTGCTCAGGACTGTCAGTCACCGAGTCAGAGCATTGGGCTACAGCTGAGTGTGAACGGATGTCTGTCTGCACATGTGTGAACGGATGTCTGTCTGCACAGGTGGGAACGGATGTCTGTCTGCACATGTGCACATACATGTACATGTATATTTTTGACCTTTTTCCTCCCTTCCAAATGAAATAATTCAAGAGTGATCACAGGCATTGAAGTGTAAAACCTACCGATTCCAATACAGTTTGTGCAGGATACACAGAGCATACCGAGCATAGCAGACGCGATTAAGAAAAACAAAAATGCAACTCGGAAAAAACAAATCGGTTTTTTAAAAACACATCATGCGTTAAGGAAATACTCGTGATGGTGATTATTTCACTCGCGCACGCAAAAATGTCAAACTCGTTTTAGTTGGCATTGCGTCAGACACATGTTTACATAAGCATGCTGAAAAATTTAAGCACGATTTTATTGTGTCGCTGTCCTGCAAAGGGTCAAGTTATTTCTGGGCTGTACTGTACTTTATGTGTTAGGGAACATCATAAACATCGTAAAAGGGCATTTTAAGAAATTCAAAAAAAAAAAAAGAAAAACGTTTTTTTCAACGTTTTGTACATGATTCTGTCATGTTCTAGGCGATTCAAGCGGTGGACTCTGAGCAGGAGTCTGTGTTGATGAGACTGTTCAGATTCCACAACGTTAATGCCAGCTCCATCCGGACCATCATGATTGCCAGCTGCTGGAACGGCAGGGCGGGGCCCCCAGAGGAGGTCTTGGAGGTGGACATGGCTTCGCCGCTGCAGCATGGCTGTCACACGTGGAGCTGTGACCACAGTAAAGGTCTGGACGACAACTGCCCAGGCGCTAGGAAAATGCAAAACATGCGCTCGTTTGAAAACGGCGAGTTCCGTTCCAATATACTGGAAGTCGACGAAAACGAAGTGACAGACAAACTGAACGGAACGATTGAATACGACGCCGTGTAT
This sequence comes from Acanthopleura granulata, assembly GCA_016165875.1. Lineage (NCBI taxonomy): Eukaryota > Metazoa > Mollusca > Polyplacophora > Chitonida > Chitonidae > Acanthopleura > Acanthopleura granulata. Next base: position 239,079 of record JABBOT010000038.1, read on the forward strand.
CGACGAGCAGAGAACGCTTCGAAGGAAGAGCGGCAGTCGGATCTGATAAACAGGAAGTCTGAGGAGATAACGGCTAAGGCAGAATCGCAGTCGGCGCAGGGTGGCAGTGGAGGCGCCACAGCAGGTTCCAGTCAAGCCCCCGAGTGTCCTCACTCACCGGCCAAATTCCTGAGGTCCAATGACATTTTCCACGCGTCTGCCTCGGCGTCAACTTTTATGGAGGAGCCTGTCCATTACAGCCCGCGATTTCGGGGCAAATTCCGTCACCGCTCCTCATTAGGCTCCGCCCACTCCCCTGCATGCGAGCAGACGCCTGCCACCTCTTCCCAGTTCTGTGATAAATACTTGATATTTACAACGGGCTCGTTGACTTATACCCCGCATCAGATTGGCATCAAAAGAATCCGATTGATAGAGCCTGTCCAGGGTACGGTGTGTCGCACAGAACACGGAGTCCGCCTCTTGCCAAACGATGATGAGAATGTCTACAGCAATGACCCTGTAGGCTACAGTACTGTGGACCAACTCATTAATCTACATGGACATATTATTGGCATGAGCTTGTCACCTGATCATAGGTAAGTAACATTGCTTTAGCCTCAACAAGCCAAACAGTTACTGCTAGCCTGCAAATAGGTGCCTGATTTTCTTTAAAACACCCCCTTTTGTGAAAAGGGGTATGACCCAAGAGACCTTTACGGGTGTATATAAGATGTGCAACATGGTCATGCCATTTCATCCAGTTAGGTGATTTAAAAAATGTCAGGCACCTATTTGAGCATTTATAATGTGCGTGTTTTGTTGACATTGCTGCCTGATCATCACATTCTGAGGATGACTGTGTTCCCTTAAGTTTACATGTAGGGTTACATAGGTGCCAGTTGGTGCCAACCAATCTGTCTCGTAACTGGTGTGTTTGAATTTCAGTCCCGAATTGAGTCACACCTGAGACGTTTAATGCTGGTAATCAAGGTGCTACTTCGCCAGGGTCAAGCCTGCAAATAGGTGAAAGGGCTATCACCCAAGAGACCTTTATCCAATATTTAAAGCATGGTCATAACATTTCATCCAAAGGGGTGTTCATCAGGCAAACATTTGCAGGCTTGCTTGAGTTCAGCATAACAGAACAAGTCAAGGACTGGTTGGCCTGGTGTCAGTACCATGTGACTGCATGTGACATCATGTGGTTAGGACTGGTCGGCCTGGTGTCAGTACCATGTGACTGCATGTGGTTAGGACTGGTCGGCCTGGTGTCAGTACCATGTGACTGCATGTGGTTAGGACTGGTTGGCCTGGTGTCAGTACCATGTGACTGCAGGTGACGTCATGTGGTTAGAACTGGTCGGCCTGGTGTCAGTACCATGTGACTGCATGTGAGATCATGTGGTTAGGACTGGTTGGCCTGGTGTCAGTACCATGTGACTGCAGGTGACATCATGTGGTTAGGACTGGTTGGCCTGGTGTCAGTACCATGTGACTGCAGGTGACGTCATGTCGTTAGGAATGGTCGGCCTGGTGTCAGTACCATGTGACTGCAGGTGACATCATGTCGTTAAGATAGACATGTTTGAAAATACCCCGTTTTGAAAAAGTGCTATCACCCAAGGATGTGAATGACATAGGCCTGTAGGTACAATACACTGTGTTAAAGGGTTGCTTGCAAAAATATCAGGCACTGACGTGTGTTTGCAACAGTTTAATCCCGAGCCAAGCCTTCATATACAAAAGGCTTTACAAAAACCTTGGACACATACTGTATGTAAAGTACTACATGTACATCAAGGGTGCGAAAACGAAAGAAACGAAAGTATGATTCCCATTCAGATGAACGGTATTCATTTCAAGCCTATGGCAAGCGAAGCACGGGTGGTTATTTGTTTATCTTTTGTCAGCTGCCCTCTGGTATTGTAAAGTTTGTACACTGCAAAGTAAACTTTATAAAGTTTTTAACTACCTGTAATTGTCAGTGGACCGTTGGATATCATTTCAAAGAACACAAAAGTTTGCAAGCTTTACCCAACATTTCCAGATGTTCAGGCAGAGGCCTTGGGTAATAAATTGTGACACTCCTTTGGGCAGTATGGATATTTGGACACCGATGAGAGAAAATGACATGATGTGTGTTTTTATGAGAAGGTATTTCAATCTCTGCGTGTTCATTGTATGCTTAGAGCTATAGCATTATGCATTTGCTCTAAGCTTAGAACATCATCAGCCTTGACTAGTTTGTGTCTATTTAACTTTTAGCTTTTTTGCACTCCCCGTCTTGCAGGATAAGAAGTGTGATATAATTGCACCCTTAGTCTTGTGTGATAAGAAGTGTGATATAATTGCACTCCTCATCTTGCGTGATAAGATGTGTGATATAATAGCACTCCCCGTCTTGTGTGATGAGAAGTGTGATATAATTGCACTCCTCATCTTGCGTGATAAAAAGTGTGATATAACTGCACTCCTCGTCTTGCAGGATAAGAAGTGTGATTTAATCGCTCTCCTGGTCTTGTGTGATAAAAAGTGTGATGTAATTGCACTCCTCGTCTTGTGCGATAAAAAGTGTGATATAATTGCACTCCTGGTCTTGCAGGATAAGAAGTGTGATATAATCGCTCTCCTCGTCTTGTGTGATAAGAAGTATGATATAATTGCACTCCTCATCTTGCATGATAAGAAGTGTGATATAATTGCACTCCTCTTGTATGATAAGAAGTGTGGTATAATTGCACTCCTCGTCTTGCAGGATAAGAAGTGTGATATAATCGGACTCCTTGTCTTACGTGATATGAGGTGTGACAGCAGTTGAAATACAAAGCCATTGGCTCCTAAAAATCAAAATATTAGGAGCCATATACCAAAAGGAGGAGCCATAAATTAGGAACTTTTCCGTCGCTTATGGCAACAGGTTGCATGTGCATGCCCTGTGAACTATTTAACTAGGTCATCGTTTATCGAAGTCACACGTTGACACTCGGAACATTTCTCAGGGGGCTCGTTAAAGCTACCTGAAGTTTTTATACATGCAATCACTGCCTACTGAAACAGAAACCTGCACTAGGAAAACGATTGGAATTTGTACATGTATCTCTGAGCAAATTGAAAGCGATATCTAGAAATGCTTACGGCGATAGTCCATGAACAGCTCGCCAAATGACGAGTAGCTTGAAGAAATTTAGGGGCCAGGATAAAACTTCACTCGCAAATGGCGAGTTGGCACCAGAGCATTTCAAACCCTGTGTGATAATCACACTCCTGGTCTTGTGTGATGAGAGGTGTGATAATCACACTCCTGGTCTTGTGTGATAAGAGATGTGATAACCACACTTCTGGTCTTGTGTGATAAGAAATGTGATAACCACACTTTTGGTCCTGTGTGATAAGAGATGTGATAATCATATCTCTGGTCTTGTGTGATACGAGGTGTGATAATCACTCTTCTGGCCTTATGTGATAAGAGATGTGATAATCACGCTCTTGTTCTTTCGTGATAATGGGTGTGGTAATCACACTTTTGAACAATGCAGGCAATGAGGACAGTAGTAACCATTCAGTCAAATATACAAATCAGTCCACCATGTAATACTCAGACACAATCAGGACGTAGTAACCATTCAGTACTCTGTCAAATATACAAATCAGTCCACCATGTAATACTCAGACACAATCAGGACCATAGTAACCATTCAGTACTCTGTCAAATATACAAGTCAGTCCACCATGTAATACTCAGACACAATCAGGACTGTAGTAACCATTCAGTACTCTGTCAAATATACAAATCATTCCACCATGTAATACTCAGACACAATCAGGACAGCAGTAACCATTCAGTACTCTGTCAAGTTTTTTGGGTCTTCCACGGGATTAATTACTAAGGGACAGTCACATTGACGGCAGCTGCAACATCTCTAGCTGATTCATGATCACCTCTATATAAACGCTGGTTTGGATTTTCTTCCAAAGATTTTGACAGTCATCTAATGTAGTGCTTTTGACAAATTTAACTGGTGTTTTATGCAGTGCTGAAGAATATTTCAGTTATATGACTGCAGCCAACATGGTGAGAAACCCATGACCATCTGTAGGTGAATGGTGGACCTTCCTATGTACACCTTGAGGGGAAGCCAGAGGAAACTGGGCTTGAACCCAGAGAGGATTTTTGGGGTTTTTTTAGAGGCACCTGGGTCATTACACTGCACAAGCACACTTGGCCACTGAGTCCCCTCATAGCACTTTTATTGTTTTCAGATATATTCGCTTCTGTATAAGTGCTTCATAGATTTTGATACTGTTTTCAGTTCTGGTGATCTGTGACTGAACAATTTTAGCTGACTATATGAACGATGTTCTAACGGCACGTATGGGCTGAGAAGACACACACCTGGTGTGATGGTGATTTTGGGGAGCATGAATGTAGGTTTGCCAGAACACAATCCTGTTGTAACGAAGATTCTGGGGAGAGCGGATGTAGGTATACCAAGACACACACCTGATGTAATGAAGTGTCTGAGGAATGTGAATATAGGTGTACCGAGACACACAACTGTTGTAATGAAGTATCTGAGGAGTGTGAGTATAGGTGTGCCGAGACACAAACCTGATGTAATGAAGTGTCTGAGGAGTGTGAATATAGGTGTGCCAAGTCACACACCTGATGTAATGAAGTGTCTGAGGAATGTGTATATGGGTGTGCTCATACACACCTGATGTAATGAATTGTCTAAGGAGTGTGGATATAGGTGTGCCAAGACACACACCTGATGTAATTAAGGGTCTGAGGAGTGTGGATATAGGTGTGGTGAGACACACACCTGATGTAATGAAGGGTCTGAGGAGTGTGGATATAGGTGTGGTGAGACACACAACTGATGTAATGAAGTGTCTGAGGAGTGTGGATATAGGTGTGGTGAGACACACAACTGATGTAATGAAGTGTCTGAGGAGTGTGGATATAGGTGTGCCAAGACACACAACTGATGTAATGAAGTGTCTGAGGACTGTGAATATAGGTGTGCCGAGACACACACCTGATGCAGTGAAGGGTCTGAGGAGTGTGGATATAGGTGTCCCGAGGAGTGTGGATATGGGTGTGCCGAGACACACACCTGATGTAATGAAGTGTCTGAGGAGTGTGGATATAGGTGTGCCGAGAGACACACGCCTGATGTAATGAAGTATCTGAGGTGTGTGGATATAGGTGTGCCGAGACACACGCCTGATGTAATGAAGTATCTGAGGTGTGTGGATATAGGTGTGCCGAGACACACGCCTGATGTAATGAAGTATCTGAGGTGTGTGGATATAGGTGTGCCGAGAAACACACACCTGATGTAGTGAAGCATCTGAGGAGTGTGGATATAGGTGTCCCGAGGAGTGTGGATATGGGTGTGCCGAGACACAAAACTGATGTAATGAAGTGTCTGAGGAGTGTGGTGTAGGTGTCCCGAGGAGTGTGGATATGGGTGTGCCGAGACACACACCTGATGTAATGAAGTATCTGAGGTGTGTGGATATAGGTGTGCTGAGGAGTGTGGATATGGGTGTGCCGAGACACACACCTGATGTAGTGAAGCATCGGAGGAGTGTGGATATAGGTGTGGCGAGAGACACACCTGATGTAATGAAGTGTCTGAGGAGTGTGGATATAGGTGTGCTGAGACACACACCTGATGTAATGAAGTGTCTGAGGAGTGTGGTGTAGGTGTGCCGAGAAACACACCTGATGTAATGAAGGATCTGAGGTGTGTGGATATAGGTGTGCCGAGACACACACACCTGATGTAGTGAAGCATCTGAGGAGTGTGGATATAGGTGTGCCGAGAGACACACCTGATGTAATGAAGGATCTGAGGTGTGTGGATATGGGTGTGCCGAGAGACACACCTGATGTAATGAAGGATCTGAGGTGTGTGGATATAGGTGTGCCGAGAGACACACGCCTGATGTAATGAAGTATCTGAGGTGTGTGGATATACGTGTGCCGAGACACACGCCTGATGTAATGAAGGATCTGAGGTGTGTGGATATACGTGTGCCGAGAGACACACGCCTGATGTAATGAAGTATCTGAGGTGTGTGGATATAGGTGTGCCGAGACACACGCCTGATGTAATGAAGTATCTGAGGTGTGTGGATATAGGTGTGCCGAGAAACACACACCTGATGTAGTGAAGCATCTGAGGAGTGTGGATATAGGTGTCCCGAGGAGTGTGGATATGGGTGTGCCGAGACACAAAACTGATGTAATGAAGTATCTGAGGTGTGTGGATATAGGTGTGCCGAGACACACGCCTGATGTAATGAAGGATCTGAGGAGTGTGGATATAGGTGTCCCGAGGAGTGTGGATATGGGTGTGCCGAGACACACGCCTGATGTAATGAAGCATCTGAGGAGTGTGGATATAGGTGTCCCGAGGAGTGTGGATATGGGTGTGCCGAGACACACACCTGATGTAATGAAGTGTCTGAGGAGTGTGGTGTAGTTGTGCCGAGAAACACACACCTGATGTAGTGAAGCATCCGAGGAGTGTGGATATAGGTGTCCCGAGGAGTGTGGATATGGGTGTGCCGAGACACACACCTGATGTAATGAAGTGTCTGAGGAGTGTGGTGTAGGTGTGCCGAGAAACACACACCTGATGTAGTGAAGCATCTGAGGAGTGTGGATATAGGTGTGGCGAGAGATACACTTGATGTAATGAAGGATCTGAGGTGTGTGGATATAGGTGTGCGGAGACACATACCTGATGTAATGAAGGATCTGAGGAGTGTGGATATAGGTGTGCCGAGACACAAAACTGATGTAATGAAGGATCTGAGGACTGTGAATATAGGTGTGCCAAGACACACACCTGATGTAATGAACCGTCTGAGGAGTGTGGATATAGGTGTGCTGAGGAGTGTGGATATAGGTGTGCTGAGACACACACCTGATGTAATAAAGTGTCTGAGGAGTGTGGTGTAGGTGTGCCGCGAGACACACCTGATGTAATGAAGGATCTGAGGAGTGTGACGTAGGTGTGCCGAGACACACGCCTGATGTAATGAAGGATCTGAGGTGTGTGGATATAGGTGTGCTGAGACACACCTGATGTAATGAAGTGTCTGAGGAGTGTGGATATAGGTGTGGCGAGAGACACACCTGATGTAATGAAGGGTCTAAGGAGTGTGGATGTTGGTGTGCCGAGACACACACCTGATGTAATGAAGTATCTGAGGTGTGTGGATATAGGTGTGCTGAGAAACACACACCTGATGCCCATGTACATGAGTGTGTAATATTCAGCTGAATATAATAAAGATCTGCCATCAACCTTGCGAGTTTCCCCTGGGCTCTGCCCAGTCTCTGCCTGCCATAATCCTGGCCTCTGTCATATAAGGGAAATATTTTTGAGCACGGCATTGAACACTAATCTAATAAATGAATAATGAGTTTTATGAAATGCATTGATTATCGCAACTCATGGTGTGTTTACAGATATCTCTACGTAAACAGCCGACCTTGGCCTAAAGACTACCGTATTGAGAACCCGCTGTACCCTCCCCCAATTGCCCAGGAGATCGACATTCACGTCATCGACTTGGTGTACATGAAGGAAGTGGGAACTATGCACAGGGCACACAAGGCCTACACACCAAATGACGAATGTTTCTTTATTTTCCTGGACGTCTGTGATGAGTATGTGGCCAGGTAGGTACAGCCTGCAAACAGGTACCTAGCACTTCTCAAAACACCCTTTCGTTGGAAGTGGTATGGCCCAAGACATGAGCATTGTCCAGTACTGTATACCAGGGAAGACATGGTCATACTGCTTTGTCCAAAGGAGTGTTTTCCAAAATGCCAAGCACCTGGCTGCAGGCTTGTAGGCTTCGCTCAACTCTTGATGTTGGATCATCTGAGCATGGCGCTGTATTCCTGACTTGATCTGACTAGGATGGCGACACCATGTGTATACTGATGACGTTGATTTTACTATTATATATCTATAATATGACTGTATTTATCACTGTGATGTGATTGTGAATTACTGTATTGAAAACTGTATGTAGAATGTGGCTAAGATGTCTCGTGAGTGTGGCCAATGAAGACTACATATCCCTGCATGAGTAGGATGTGACCATGTGCAGGATAATTTGACTGGTAGTCTAGCGTTTGTTGAAGAACACCTTGTATGAGTTTACGTAGGCACTGTGGTTTCCTTTTCTCATAATACTAGCTGCCATCATGTTGATAAGTAAAATATACCCGTGCTGTTTTTGGCATCAAAATTTAGTATATCTAAAGCGATTTCGGAACTGCTCATCCTGTAAGACGAGCTTTGTGTTTGTGTGACAGGACTATGATGGCTACACCCAAAAAGACAGACCTGTTACCAGGGAAGGCAGTTTTGGACAAGCACACAAAAAATTCCGCATCCCATATGTGATAGGTACATGTAGGTATAGTAACATCCGTGCAAATTGGATATTAGTTTGATTTACACATGTACATATTTGTTGGCCAGTCACATATGAAATTTTGGACATTCAAGTCAAACGTTTAGGCATGATTGGACATAGTTATGTGAGGTTACATGTCTTCTTCCAGTGGGGCGGAAGATCGCCATGGTTACCTGTGGGACCGGCACTACGGGCTGTGCGTACGTCGATACAAACATAACGACGTGGTCAACGCTGTTGCCTTTAACCCCAAGGACCCGGAGATGGTGGTGACTGTCAGCGACGACGCCTCCATCAAAATCTGGAGATCCAAGAACAGAGAGAGACAAGTGAAGCTGGAAGGCATGAGCAAGATGGAGTATGAGACTTAGGTGTGTCGTCCTTTTGTCTGTCTGTCTGTCACAACTTTGTCATGGCTGCCATGTTTCCTGTACCTGGAACCACCAACATCCTGTGAAAGTTTGCTTGTATTCTTCCTGTACCACAAGGTACTGTAGACGTTTGCTGCTATTTTCCTTGATCCACAGGGTCTGGTGGAGGTTTGCTCAATTAAAACTGCCTTTCTGTAGTACATGTATGTCCATGGATTGAGAAATCTGCTGGACTGCAAGCCCCATTCACTTTCACAGAATTACAGGCCTGATTTCCAAATGCAAAACATTGTGAATACTTTTAATTGTATTTTACGCATTGTTATGAAGACTGGAGCGATTCCACAAAACAATATTTTTTGTATCTAAAGTGGGAATTTCATAATTCAGTGTGCTTTCAGTGTGTTTACTGGCCAGCATGTTGAAATCATGATGCATTTTTACAAGTATGTGTATGATGACACTGTTTGGTGTTCCTAATTTTATATTCTAGAGTTTGAAACAGAGCATTTCAGTCAAATTCGAAATTTTGGAAAGCGAATAGCAAAAATTTCTGTTGTATACTGAAAACTTATCAACTTTTTCAATCATTGAAGCAGTTTTTAAAGGGTACTGTGTGCATACAGCAGGCCTTGGATTAAAGGGTACTGTGTGCATACAGCAGGCCTTGGATTAAAGGGTACTGTGTGCATACAGCAGGCCTTGGATTAAAGGGTACTGTGTGCATACAGCAGGCCTTGAATTAAAGGATTTTAACTCACTAGCCAGGTGGGGCTAGTGGCTTTCAGATATTACTAGCCCTCATCAAATTTCACTGGCCCTCAAAAATTCTGGAACTCCAGTTAACACACCATAATAATGTAGCGAGATCTTAGTGATGCCACCACTGTACCATAAAAAAGGTTCTTTTACTTCTAATCTTGCAAGTCAGTTGTAAATACAGTTTCACATGAACTCCTTCACGGGACACCCTTGATAGCACCTTGTGAATTAAATAGTTTACTGTTAACACTCTAGGTTGAAACTGTACATTAGATATGAAATGTTCACAGCAGTTGGCAGTGACATTTTGTTTTGTCTTTTGTGGTGGGATCACCTGTGTGTACTCTAATTCTTCTAGTATTTCGGACTCCTCATCTGCCCCTTTTAGCTAATATACATGTAATTTTAACAGAGGTAAAAAGTTTCTTTTTTCTCTCACAGGTTAGACCATCTTATGACCAGCGTATCCATGTCTTTACTTTTTCAAAACACTGGGAGATAAATGTACTGTTTTGCTTTCGGTAGGACTAATATCTGTACCAATTATTAGAAGAAATAGGGCATTACTAATAAAATTCTCTCATTTACCAGCAGACAAGCCACATGGTCAAGTTAATATGATTTTCCTTAAATAGTAATCAACACCTGGCCTACTAAACTGATAGAAGTTGTGTTTAATTACCTCATCTCATAATTTTCATGAGGACCAAAATATAGATATGCATTACCATTTAACAGTGATTCTGCAAATCAACATACATAGCAAAAGTTACATGTGCATATTGTTCAAGTAAAAGACATCACCTGGCTAAAACCTATTTCGATCGAAAGCCGGATGCTCAAGCTTTCTAAAATGTAGTATACTTTATTTTTTCAATGAGATTTCACTGAATAAAATATATTTTTATTTATTTATTTGATTGGTGTTGTAAAGCGTAGAAAAGAAAATTTCACTTATACGGCAGCAGCCAGCATTATGGTGGGAGGAAACTGGGCAGAACCCATGACCATCCGCAGGTCCTTAGGCTAAACATGACTAAATTGATGTAAACTGCCTCAAAAAGATGTCTTATGTAGTAGTTCTATGTTGTCATCATTCACTTCATGGACTGAATAGGAAAAGGCTACGTCACAGCTTAGGTCACGCAATCTGATACCAACGCGTTTGATTGGATAAAATTTTCAAAATGGCTGCCTCGATTCACAACTTCCATTTGCTTAGTATTGTCAGTTTTGTCTTACATTTTATTCAGGGGCCTCCGTGGCTCAGTTGGTTAGCGTGCTATCGCACCGCAATGACCTGAAGCCTCCCACCAATGCCGTCGCTGTGAGTTCAAGTCCAGCTCATGCTGGTAGACCTTTCCATGCACTGGCACCTTCAGACTACGTATTGATATTAAAATTCAGAATAAATTTTCAAATCAAAAATTCTATACCATTAAAATACCTTGTTTTGTACTTCTTCAAGACGTCTGTGGTCGAATCCAGTTTTAACTTCAGGCTTGCCACTGATGTAGAGCTTTTTTGGAACATAAATCAAATTCTGCTTAACACTGAAATTATGTCTGTCTTTAACATCATAAATGTTAGAACAGCAGGAGTTTTTATTATGGCTAGATATCCCTTAGCTTTTCCAGTAGCATCTGCCGTGGCCCCAGACTGAATTACCAGCTGAAAATGGAAGTAACACAGAACTCAATTTAATACAACTAACACAACAGCAAAAAGTAGTAATATCTAGTACACGTCTTAAAACCGAAGACAACGGTAGAGAGAGAGAGCAGACTTTAATTACAAAATTCATTGTCACGTGTAAAATCACCAGCAATGACATCCTACTATTACAATTAGATTTATTCATGATTTTGATTGGTGTTTGAGTTTAACGTGGTACTGATAATTTTTGACTTGCATGAGAACGATAAGGTAGCCGGAGTAAGCGCCATGTAACCTTTTCCATGTGTTCGACAAATCTCCTGACTTAAAGCTGCCACTGAAACAGCGAGAGTTGGAATTCCAACACTATTATTAGGCCATACATGTCAGTAATATTATAATTATTGACACATACCTGTTCCAAATGCATCTTTATAGAGGTGAATCCTTCCCAGAAATTCGCAAGTGCTTCATCTTTATCAGCTAGCCATCGGGTACCTCCCGTTCGAGTGGGTAAATGAGAGTTCTGTGCAGTTGCATGGTAAGACCATTTCAGATTTGCTCTGTTAAGAAGGCTATTGCTGTGAAATTTGCGCAGTCCTGTTAGCAAGATGTCCTTCCTGGAATAGTATGGTATTGCCTTCAAAACGTCTTCATACGCTAGTTCCAAACGATGTGCAAAACAGTGCACTGCTTGTAATGTGGGTTGAATTATTTTCAGTTTGGCTGCAACACCACCATTCTTCCCCAGCATGACGCTTGCACCGTCACTTCCAAAGCCAACAAGTTTTTTTCCATTCCAAAATGCCAGCCTGATTTACTGATTGCTCAGTAACGTTCAGAATTCCATTTGCATGTGCTCTCTCTGGGCTGTTTATTGCAAGGAAGCTGGTCTTTACATCCCTCCTGTGACAAACCTTAACATAAACTATTTCCTCTTCAAGCACAGCTGTATCTGTGCATCCATCCGAAACAAGAGAAAAAAATCTAGAATTACAAACAAAAGTGCCTATCTTTTTTCTCTCAACCTCTGCAATGCAATGTGCAAATAATGGAACGGCTTTGTCGTTTCTGTACGTTTTACCGACGTGAATTCACACATCCACAAATAGTCTGTGAAGGGTAGTCTACGACGGCATGCGAAAAGGTTGCGAAGCCTGTGAAATACTCCACGATTCAGCTGCTGTATTGTGTTACTGGCAACTGATTGTTCATTGGGAATGTCCTTTGCTTGCCTTCTAGTGAGGCATTGCTTGTGCTGCTGTGAATTACTGTGATACACAACAGATTCTATTTTGAAGTTGTTAGATCCTGCAACAAATGATGACTTTTTTTCCTTTTCGTCTACCAGAAATTCAACATATGCCGAACACCTCATAACGTTTTTTTTAGCGTCATATTGTAACCACGGCCTCCCGTCCTCCCATGATTTTAAAAACAAACATGTCCGACCCTCTTTTTCATAGCGACGCTCATTCTCCTCCCTTTTACCTGTTGTCAGTACCCCTCGATTCTTTGGCGGTTCGTCCCCAGAAATAAACCGCCACATAGCCAAATTCAACTTGATCTAACTCAGTACATGCTTTGCAAATGGCATTGGCCACCCACAAATAAGGAGACGATTGCTATGACGTCGTGTTCTGCCTAGTTCTTACCTAGACTCGTACCTTTCCGTGATGTACCTGATATGCTAGGTTGAAGGAAACGTACTAATGTGCGTGTTTTCATCCAGCACCGTCGAATGGAGAACAGAATCTTTTTCGTTTAGCTGGCTAAAAAATAGGACGCATTGGAAGTATTCCATTGTAGTTTTACGAGACTTTTAGTACTATAATTTTTCTACCATAATTTTACTAGCCAAAGTGGACTTGAAAGTGGATTCAAAATCATACTAGCCCGATGGCTATTTTCACACGCCACGTCCCAGCGGACCTATACTAATTTCGAGCCCTGATACAGTTATTTTAAAAATGAAGCCAAAAATGATGTGCTTGTGTAATGACAGGTTTAAGCTTCATAAACCTAGGAGAATTATTTCTCTACACCCTACAATTCTCCAAGAAAATGTTGAAATATTGCCTTGAGCGGTGGTTGAAAAGGTTGAAGAATTAGAATAAGCAGGGCGGTTATATGCCTGCACGTGAATAGTTGTTGAAAGTATCAAATGTGAGAAATATGCCACATAGCGTAGTGGTATTTTACCGGTATATGTTTATATATGTGCCAGATGTCGTCGTGGCGGAGGCCTAGTACTGGATGGCTTCACGCTGTTGTTGTTGCAGCTTTAGATAGGTTGAGTACTCTTAGCTGGATACAGAGTCGTAAATGGAGGTTTCCTTAAGTGACAGCCTAAGGCTAAGCTACAGTTAAGGCATTTTTCATTGTTTTCATTTATTTGTTTATGAAATGCCGCATTTTGACCAGTGCTTGACCAGTGATGGCCGATAAATTGCAATAAGCGTTGCATTTTTTTGAGCTATATGTAATTCTTCTTAATGGTCTAGAGGATGTTTCAGTATTACAAGTGAAGCAAAATAACATCGTTTAAAACCTAATGTTCTGCCGCCGATAGTCACAGATCTGTTGGACCTACCATGTAACACCACGGGTTCGTGTGTGACTCAGTACTGCTTGGCACATCGGTGCATGGTTAGATCAATTGATCCGTAAGTGTACGACTGTGTGTCTTGTAAGTTGCAATGTTGCAGGTATTTACACAGGTTACAGGCTGTCATTACTACATAGTACTGGCCACAGGTTACATGCGGTCACCTCTACTCATTTATGGCCACAGGTTACATGCGGCCACCTCTACACATTTCTGGCCACAGGTTATATGCGACCACCTCTACACATTTCTGGCCACAGGTTACATGCGGTCGTCGGACATCATCAGTTTTATTTTTATGTCCTCCTTCAGCATAGAAGAAAATTTATTTTACCTGTAAAAAAAAGATTTGAGTTGATGTGACCCAGTGAATCTTGCGACGCTGCCTACGATTTAGGGATATACGGTGCGGCTGGTGTGATTCATCAGATAGAGGGTTAATACCGACTTGTGACATCTCTGTTCATTACTGAACAATGCCTCGTGGTAAACCCACAGAACACATTTTATCATGAATTTGGCATTTATTCTGTTAACATACAGGCTTAGTAGGCAGGCCTGGACTTGTATTCAGACATATTACATACGTAAGAATTTCCAATGCGTTACTGCGCTAATGCCAATGCGGAAATCAAGCCATACGAATTCTTTCACTGGTGAGTGTTTCGTAAGACTACAAACCCCGGAACGCTGTATGCACTGTCACCTACATGCCCTTTTACAGGGTTTGAAAACGGGGAGTTCAAGTTGACTTCGTGTGCTTCCTCGTTTATCCCCCATCCCCTTCCTTCTCAATCTATTTCTTTCATCTTATCCTATGGAAAGCACAACACACTTACTGGCAGTTGGTAAATTGATCGCCATGGCGACTACAACAGTGGTTTGCGATCAACCCTAACAGCCAAATCCTTAAATCACAAATTAGGGGAACTACATCACATTATTGTCTTTTCCGATTCAAACAGCTGACTGCTGACTGCCTGTCTTGACATCATCGGGACAGCATCTCTGTGGCAAAGCGTAAATACGAGAGTCTGTCGAGATTTTCAACATAACAAGTGCCATAGCATTGAATGTCGCTAAGTGAATGTCTTAATAGTTAGAATCGGGAAAGGATAGCGGATTTTGTATGAGTTTCAGATGAGCGCTTCATCAAAAAAAGACCCTACCACGGCTAGGCAACTTACGGGTAGCTGAGCAACAGTAGATGACGACACACGATCTCATTATGTACCAAAAAATGTTAAATCTAAAATTTGACAGGGGTTGGGGGTTGGAGATATGGGGGGGGGGGGCGTCGGCGAAGGGCTGGTGGTGGTGGCGTAGGTCAAGCATGGTGGGCTGTGTGTGGAATGCAACCACCTAGTGAGGCGTGGTTAAGCTAGGCGTGGTACTGACTATCAGGGTCGCCATAGATCTCTCCGTATATCGGGGTCTTAGATATCACCAATCTTACGCGTTCATTGGCATTTAAATTGAAATTCACCTTAACACAATAATGTCTAGGCAGTAATTATCGTTGCACACTGTCACAGTTTACACCTTACAATTTACACCTTACTGGCCATATTTGTCAGTGCCATGTAATGTTATGCGAACAGAAGTGCTATAACATCTGTCGTTCGTTTGAAACTGTTTTGATGTATTGCCGTTATTTGCAGTGCAGAATCTGCTTAAATTTGTGTTGTTGTTCTTGTTATTAATTAAGTATATGTTTTAACAAATTATTGAAAAGTGTTTTTCTCCCCTTGTGAAAGTGTACATCAAGGTTGTGAATAATTTTCCTCTTTTTTTAAATATTTTGTATTCTGCTTTAGCTATAACTTGTGTATAATTTGTACAAAGATATGCATGGCATATGGCGCAATGTATTTGGAAGTTTTGGTCGAGAATTGCTGCTCAATTTGTTACTCATCATGTACTAAGCTGAACACACAGTGTCTGATTCGGCGACCATCTCGATTGATGTGTGCTGTTCCAGCCTGTGTTAAGCTGGCATCAGCATGGTGGGCAGGATATTTTCTGGCGAAGGTATTGGCTTGATGTATTTCACGGTGGTCTTGTTAGTGGTACTTGTAAATGGGAATGGGCTGTCAGGGTATCAAAAAATTCGGTGTGCATAAAGTATAAAACTGTAATCATTCCATCCGAGGCCGCTGTTGAGCTTGGTTTCTTGCTAAATGTTCTGTTATTTCTTATTTGTTAAGTAGTATTGTACTTTGACCTGTATAAAATACACGTGCTGGTTCAAAGCGTATATAGCACCCGCTGACGCTGATGTTAGCGGTAAGGGAAGGATAGAGCTATCCATCCGGGGTCACAAGCCATTTTAGCGGCACAGGTATAGGGTTGAGGTGAACTAATAACGATCATATCGTGTACTGGACGTCACCATGGGGCCTGCTTTGCAGTCTTTGGTGGCTCTGTTGTGTTATCTTGTGCCATTTGAATAAAGAGACGACTTATCTGTCCTACACAGTCGCTCGTCTTTGTAAGTATTTGAAAATCGGCCACCGCGTAACTCGGTAGGTCCGGAGTCAGGTTCAATCTCGAGTCCAGTCATACTTAACACCATGAGATCGGTAACCCAGGCAATATCCCTCTGGGCGCTCAGCGTATTAAATAGGAATAGTCCAGATACTGGCGCAGCGAATTTAACCAGGAGCGTCTCGCCGATGGATCGCCGTGAGTTCAAGCCCAGTTCATGTTGGCTTCCTCACCGGTCGTTAGTGGAAAGGTCCACCAGCAACCAGAGCAAGGTCGTCGTTTACAGTTTACCCTTCGACCCACTTTAATACCGTTTCACGTTAGCTAGGCCAACCTATGAAATCTCTGAGCAGAGTCTTCATTTAAATATCTTGTCCAAGCGTGCAGTGAACAATTAGATTGATTGATCACAACATCCATCGCTCTCGCACTTCATTGGTCAAAACAAAACATGTTTTGCTGCCATTTGTAAATGTCTCGGTCAGAAATATCATTGGAATGGAAACTACATTTTTTTCTCGAGAGATTGACATTCCCACCGTGTTTGGGAGGAGAATAGTTTCATTAGGCTGCCCCTTTCATCGCATCTGTAAAAGGGACAGACTCAAAATAGCGGACTGGCCCAAGAGCTACTCCAGATCCTTAAGGCCAACGAAGTC
The DNA here is from genome assembly GCA_016165875.1 of Acanthopleura granulata. Taxonomy (NCBI): domain Eukaryota; kingdom Metazoa; phylum Mollusca; class Polyplacophora; order Chitonida; family Chitonidae; genus Acanthopleura; species Acanthopleura granulata. Next base: position 256,055 of record JABBOT010000038.1, read on the forward strand.
GGGAAACTGACCACCAGGTCCCGGAGTATTTCAGTCTGATGCCTGAATATTTCAGTCTGATGCCGGAGTATTCCGGTCAGATGTCGGAATATTTCAGTTTGATGTCGGAGTATTTCCGTATGATGCCGGAGTATTCAGTCAGATGGAGGAATATTTGTCTGATGTAGGAGCATTTCAGTCTGATGCAATAGTATTTCAGTCTGACGCAGGAGTATTTCAGTCGGGGCCTCCGTGGCACACTTGGTTAGCATGCTAGCGCAGCGTAATGACCCAGAAACCTCCCACCAGTGTGGTAGCCATGAGTTCAAATCCAGCTCATGCTCTCTTCCTCTCCAGCCGTATGTGGGAAGGTCTGCCAGCAACTAGCGTATGGTCGTGAGCTTCCCACGGGCTCTGCCTGGTTTCCTCCCACCATAATGCTGGCCGGCGTCGTATATGAAATATTTCTGAGCACGACATAAAACACCTATCAAATAAATAAATAAATGTTTCAGTCAGATGCTTCATTATTTCAGTCAAATGCCAAAGTATTTCACTCGGATGCAGGAGTATTTCAGAATATTTTGAAAAGAAGATACATGTACATTGAAAAAAATACAGGGTAAATAGAGAAATAGATTTATTTTATGGAAAATATAACTTTTATTGAGACACTTTAGCCCAGCAGATCATACATGAATAAAGGGCATGGCAAACTCGACATCACAATACATAACATAGAAGGCAAAGCCTTACTAAAGGAGGTCGTTGTAGTACAACGTCTGCGTATATATATAAATATATATGTACATATGTATATCATTACAATAATTTGTGGTACATTGTCATACGATTACCATACCATCTCAATTGTCTAACGCCTGGAAATGTCATTGGAAAAAATGGCCTGCAGTTCCTGAGCAACGAAACTAAACAGTAAATCTAAGTGTGTGTGTCTGTGTATTTAGGTGGGGAGGGGAGGAGAGCTGTGAAGGTGGGGATTGGCGTTGCAGGCAGGGGGACAACATGTGTCATTTCATCTTTTGAGCACAGACGAAGATTTTATTGAGGTTGAGATCGTTCTAATGGTTACAACATATCAATATAACGCATGCAAAATATTTACAAATTAAATAATCTATGGCATTTACATTTATGTGGACAAAGGGCAATATTTTACGTGTATTCAAAAGTGGCAAGACCTATGTTAATATCACAACCAATATAAGTTATATAATAAATTAATAAAAATCTACACTACTTGTACAAAAATGTCCCTAAAATAGGAATTTTGACTGTGTATGAAGATAAGTAATACACGAAAAGATGAAAGCAAAGGGTCCAGTGTAGTAATGTCATGGTATTTTAAAAGAGATACTAACATAATAAAATAAACTCTCAGTAAGTTATATTTTTTTCACACATCGGACATACAAAAATACACCAAAAAAAAGAAAACAGCAACAACAACAACAAACCAGAAGAATATAAACCCACAGATATAGCACCGTATGAATTTACTGCTACGGAAGCAGAGGTTACAGCCCTCGTCCAATTAAGGATATTCTCAGATCTGTCAGAATCACATTAACTCAGCTATTTACGTTGTCATGATGTCCGTCTATGAGCTCAGAATGACACTAATCAAATACGACTGTGATTGTACGGTTGGTGTCCTGCCAACAAAGAGAGGCCACCTCCAAATAAAGTACATATACATATCATCTGAAATGCTATTCTACACAGATTCCCAAAAAGTTTTTGTCACTTTTTCACATACTTTTTCTAGGGATTAAAATGCCTCAAAACTTCTGGCTCTGGTCTGGAGTTTGAGGGTTATAATTGAAAGCACTGAAGCACAATGGCGGTGCTAAACATGCTTTAAGTGTGACATTTCCACATTAAATACCTAGGCAGATGTAGTGCTACATGTATATTTATGTAGAATCGTGGTATGTTTCACAGCCAAAGGGAATCTTTGACGTTACTGTGCTGCATCCTGTTCAATATGGATCAAAGAGTCCACCGCGAGACACCGATCTTCATTTTAATCACTGTAAAATTGCACAAAAAATATTGAAGAGCAAATTATGAATCTGAACAAAACTTTATTTAAAGGTACTCTCTTGTTTTAAAGACACAGTGGGATTCACAATGGCACATGCGGCCCTGCTGACGATAGGCTTGCCGTTCGCAGCGTACATGTACATGAGGCCCTGCTGACGATAGGCTTGCCGTTCGCAGCGTACATGTACATGCGGCCCTGCTGACGATAGGCTTGCCGTTCGCAGCGTAGTCTTGGCTTAAATGATGAAATGCTATTTATTTGTCGGCTTGAACGGGCTAGCACTTTTGCAGAACTTCTTCAATCTGTTCTTTTATCATATATTATAAAATATCTATACTATTGTCAGAAATCGGCAGTGCGAATGTAGGGTTATGAACGAGTGCACAGAGGGGTGAGTGCCAGGTTATGAACGAGTACACAGAAGGGTGAGTGTAAAGGTATGAACGAGTCCACAGAAGGGTGAGTGTGCGGTTATGAACGAGTCCACAGATGGGTAAGCGTAAGGCTAGGGACGTGTACACAGCAGTGTCAGTGTAAGAGTATGCACGAGTACACAGATCGGTAAGTGTAGGGTTATGCACGAGTAGACAGAAGGGTGAGTGTGCGGTTATGAACGAGTACACAGAAGAGTGAGTACAAGGTTATGAACGAGTACGCAGCGGTGTGGGTGTAAGGTTATGAACGTTCAAAAACAAAACTGAATGGCAGGCATTATAGGTGTACACGTGGGGCAATCTAACTAATTTTATGTTCGTTCTAGTAATGGTGTAGGAATACTAGGGAAGTCAAACTTCCCATGCATAATGTTTTGCGAAATTAAAAAAAATGTTCATATATACCGTTTCACCAGGCTACATATTGGAGTTCGCTACCTGATGAGATTTACCACACAGACTATATTGCTTTGCCCATTGGAAACGGCTGGTAGATTTTGGAGATATCTTCGGAGTGACTTCCCCTGGGTAAAGTCAAGGTGGCGCTCATGTATAAAGATCTGTCGTTGACCGAGTTTTCTGATTCGGACTTGTTGCTATAGTAACTGGAGTACTCCGAGCCTCTTCGAGATGGTCTCTTTGGCTCCTTTCGTCTGCAATGAGGAAAAAAACGGCATCATTAGAACGTCTGTGAATAAACATACGTGGCGTTTTTAACTGACTTTAGAATTTATTTATTTATCTACTTATTTGATTGTTTCCTTACCATCAAACTCAGTTTTTCACATATATGATGAGGGCAAGTGGCATGAGTGAGAGGGACCGGAGTACCCGGCATAAGCCAACGGCCTTTGGCAAGCCTCCGATGATCTTTCGCATTCTGACGGAGGGCTTCTTACCAAAAAGGCCCTAGTGTCATTGGGAGTAGGGCAATGTCCTGTCCCACGGTGGGTTTGAACCGGAGGATTTCACATGACAACTTGATTTGTAAAATTATCAAACAAGTCAGAAACGAACGACTGTAGATGTTTAGGCCTATTACCATTCCTCTTCCGACATCTCAATGAGTAAATTATTTGCTTTCTTTCCTTTTCCCTTCACCTACACATACAAACCTTCGACGCAAGAAGATAAGTATGGCAGCCATAATGACGGCCAGCAGCCACCCTGCGATCAGTAATCCCAACAGCAGTTCCGTTCCTGGAAAATAAATGGAAAATAAAACAGTGTAAAAGGGAATTTCACACTGTTTTATTTTATTTGAGTTGATTGTTTTTTATTGCAAAGATTTTTTTCCCCTCTAATAAGATATTTACTCTCGATTATTCCGAGAAGTGACGGGCGTTGTTGCCGATGCATGCTGGGAAACAGTAGTTAATTATGTCTGTAACCTGAAGGGTTTTCGCTCAAACATGCAGGCTTCAATGAATAAGATTCAATAAAGAATGTTCAAAGTTCACGAGTTGAGAGAATTGTTCCAAAACTTAAAGACCTGCCCATTTGTAATCCCATACAACTCGGCTATGATACCCAAACGGATAGTGACAGCCATCACGAAGGATGCATCTCAATCATACACTCGTTCTTACGGATACTAATTGTAAGAGATTTACCTGAGGCGGTCTCTATTGTCGTGCAGGATTCGTTGGCAGGGAAAACACTGATCTGAAATATGAACAAAGTGAGACATGAACAAAATGAAATCTAACAGAGAAAGTGAGACAAAAACACGCCAAACTGTAAGAGAGGAATTGAGACATAAACACGCCGAACTGTTACAGAGAAAGTGAGATATAAACGCACATAACTGTAACAGAGAAAGTGGGACACAAACACGCTGAACTGTAAAAGAGAAAGAAATACATAAGGCATGAACTGTATGTATAACTGAGAAAGTGAAGCATAAATACGATGACCTAGAAAGTGTAACTTAAATACATCGAAGTGAAAAGGAAGCAGGTGAAACACAAATACACCGACTAAAGCAGATGCCCTCTTTCGACAGCGTGGAGACAATGTGCGCCAAAAGACTTAACTTGCTAAGAAATGCGCGAGTAAAGACCAAATTCACCATGTGGACAGTTTGCGATAAAAATGAGTGAGTAACGAAAGGTACTGCTGAAACTAATAGAAAGTGTGTAAGGCAGAAGATACTGAACATGTTGGACAATGTGTTACAAAATACAGAACACAACTTGTAGGACAGTGTGTAATAAAGATGAAACGCCACTTCTTGGACAATGTGTAATAAAGAAGAAACGCAACTTGTTGGAAAATGTGTAACAAAGATAAAATGCAACTTGTTGGACAATGTGTAATAAAGATGAAACGCTACATAAACTGCCAAGTGCAGCGAAAGACATAACGCAAGTAGTGGGACAATGTGCAAGGGAAGGCGGAACTCAGCTTGTTAGAAAAAGATGAAACTTAACTTGATAGACAAAAAGAGGTAGGAGAAAAAGTTTTCAAAGAAAGGCGCTTTTTAGATAATGAGAAAAAAAAACCAAGCCTGAATTTCTAGGCGAAGAGTGAACGAAGAAAAATCATAAAATGTGAAAAAGGAAAATTAATTTTTCCCAATTTCTTAAAGGATTAAAACAAATGGCATTGTTGGATTGCTGGCGTGTTGGTCCATAAATACCTGTAGACAAAACTCATCTTTTTGTCATAACCCGGTAAACTATGATAAACATAACATGGATTGAACACAAACGGTTGAATCAAACGACCCTCTTTACAGAGTATAGCTTACATAGAGCCAGGCTTCGTCTTGGAACGGACCGTCGCTAGCTACCAACAACAATTCCACCACGGAGTTGGCATGTGTTCGTAGAATGTCTGTTCTGTTGATCTTCTGGGCTACGGTGATGTTCCGGTTATTCATCCTGAAATACTTGCTGGGGGTCTGAAGGAGGTATTTCACTTCAGACCCTTTGTCGAAATCTCGGGCGCTCACTTGAATCAGCGACACACTAGCCTGGGTGCCATCGACCACGCTCGTGAAGTAATGATCCCGGGTAAATCGAGGTCTGTTGTTGTTGCTCTCATTGAGGTAGAGACACACCGTGGCCGTATCCTCCATGGAGGGATGTCCTCTGTCCCGGGCCACGGCCAACATGCATATGGTACGATCCCCTGGACGCTTGCTGTCCATGTCCCTCACGGTGGAGATGCCCCCCTGAGCGTTGATTTCGAAGTCGGACGTTCCCCTGAGGAAGTAATCAATCTGCCCCTCGGGTCCTGTGTCCTCGTCCACGGCACTGACGTATACCACCACTGTGCCGGGGGTTACTGACTCCGAGTACGATTTGCCGTAAAGCTCCTGCAGAAACTTCGGCGCGTTCTTGTTGCGCATGGCAACTGAGCTGCACGAGATCAGATCTGGAGGCAGATAAGCGAGAGAGTTGGTTTCCACACTGATGAACAATTCAGCAATATAGAAAAAACTGTTTTTTCTATACAAGCATATCCTCACAGTTGTACCCACCTCGGTGTAAAGGGTAAAAGAAGACAATTCTTTTCTAGTCGTATTTATTTATTTATTCGATTGGGGTTTTATGCCGTACTCATAAATATTTCACTTATACTACCGCGGCCAGCATTATGGTGGGAGGAAACTGTGCAGAGCCCGCGGAAAACCTACGACCATCCGCAGGTTGCTGGTAGACCCCTCCTATGTACGGCCGGGAAAGAAGACAGCATGACTTGAACCACAGCAGTCGAATTGATGGGAGGCTCTGGGTCATTACGCCGCGATAGCCAACCTTCCTAACCCTATTTACATTAGCGTTGAGAAATTGCACGTCCGTAACCCTTTATTTTGGCAATGGCAACGTTACATAAATAACATAGGACAGGTGACAGTTAAATTTCCTGAGAGAAGTTACTTTTATTCAGCAAACGTCATCTCAACTTTATGGACTGTTGTTCTTACCTAAACCGATTGTTTCTAGAACTCAGATATTACTGTTATGTGGGGTTTTAAGGAAGTCCGATCATTACGATAGTTACCTGTTGTTTGGCCGGCTGACGTGGGTGTTAACACAGACACGTTGACTGTCATGGAGTCAGTCAGTGAGGGTCTGTCAGGGTTGAACGCCCACACGGTGAACTGTAAAGAATAGCCAGAGGGAAAATACAACATGTATCCCATGCACAAGCTGAAATCTTCCTAAAATGGCACTTTGTATTTTTTCATCGATGTATAAAAAGCACCTTTCCAAGTTAAAGTTAATAGCATTGGCTTTATGTTGATTTATTTATTTGATTGGCCTTTTACACTGTACCCAAAAATATTTCACTGATACGGCGGCAGCCACACTATGGTGGCGGGGAAACCGGACAGAGTCTGGGGAAATCCACGACCATCCTCAGGATGTTGGGGGGGGGGGGGTGTTATATTTAAGATATTATGAAGTCATTTGAGTAGCGCTAATAATATTGTCTACAACCCTGCGTGAAAAGTTTCCTTAAAGCGCGCGGTATGGATGGTTTATGAAATGAAGGAATCTTGGTATCTGTTTGAGGACAGCCAAGTCGCACATGGACAGGACCTCACCACATTACTGACGTGACTCCGCTTCCTTAGTACTTAAAGCTGGAGTCGAACGTACGATCTCATTGGTTAAGCGTTCGTGATATGGATGGTCAAACGTTCTTCATATGGGTGGTCAAGCGTTCGTGAAACGGGTGAACAAGCGTCGGTGGTCAAATGTACGTGATCTGTAAGGTCACATGCTCTTGGTACTTTATGACGATTGGCTGAGCTCAGTCACATCTCGCATTCGCTGAGTGAAACCCACCGTCATGAGATGACAGTCCTGGACTCGAACACAGCTCTCGTTACATGCCTCCTTAGTCGTGATAAACCCAGTCAAGGGGTCAATCTGGAACAGGTCCTTGGCGTTCTCTGAAATGGTGTAGTGTATGGTGTCGCTGACATCCGGGTCCGTGGCCACAGGCAATCCGAATGTGGTGTTAGACGAGAAGTCCTGCAACCGGAATGAACAGCTGTGTTATACTGACCATTATTTTCATTTTCGTAAATTTAACATTTTTTGACACGATTATTGCGCATGTGCAGCGAAAGTGAAAGTTTGGGTATGAAAGGAGTAAATATCCAAAATAAGAACAAAATACACAGGGACGAAATTATTTACCAACAGCTATATTTTCATCGCTGACATCAATTTCTTGAGCATCCAAATTAAATCGTCAGATTCCCATGAATATTCGCTCCAACAATTACAGCTTTAAATTGATTAAATGAAACCCAATCATTCAGTAAAATGAGCAAGAAACCAGTTTACAATATAGAAATGCCTCACCTGGGACAACTTTAGATTGTACACGTCCAATGGGAACTTGGGCACGTGATCATTAATATCAGTCACGTGAACTCTGACAGTGGCGGTCGATGATCTCATTGGTGGAGGCTTCCCGCTATCCGAAACCATGACAACCAAGTCAATATAGTCGCTGGACATGGTGTCCCGATCAAGCTTCTTGGTCAGCGTCACTACACCAGTTGTGACATCGATGGAAAAGAAATCTGCAAATGAAAAATGGAGAGGAGGTGTATGAGTTCACTTCGCTGCCGTGGCTTGTCCGCCATTAACATGTCCGCACTGGACAAGGTTAAAAAGGAACACGTGTCTCTTTGTAAGTGGATTGTAGTAATTCACGACAAGCTTTTCATTCTGGCCTTGCCTAATTGACAAAATGTTATGTCAAAGTTGTCACGAGGACTACACTTCTTCACATGCAGTGTGCTTTTAACACGAAGACAAAACCTCTGTATCCAAAGAAATACCCTGACGATTCTAAACTTTCAACAGATCCAGTGGTAAAGAGTCTTACATAAGAAAAGAAAATTATTCTCATGCCACATGTAGAGAGAGTCTAAACCTTTCGAGCGGTAAAGATTGATTGAGATCAGAAAAAAATTTATCCAAGGTTTCGATTGATTGATTTATATATTTGATTGGTTTTTACTCGACCCTAAGGAATATTTCACTAATACGACGGCGGCCAGCATTATAGTGGAAAAACCTGGGGGAAACGCAAGACCATCCGCAGTTTGCTGGCAGACCTTCCCACGTGCGGCCGCAGAGGAAGCCAGCATGAGCTGTCGACATTTTGAGTAGATCCCCAACTTTCAACCAATCCAATGGTGAAGACTGGTTGGGATCAGTCATTTGTTTTCATGCCGGGTATTAAGAATCCAAATTTTCGACTCATCGTTCCATAAAATATCTGGTTAAAATCAGAAAGTTGTCTTCTGTCATACTTAGAGGCGATCCTAAACTTTCAGCCGATTTATCGATGAAGACTGCTAGAGATCAGAAAGCTGTTTCCCTGCCAGGTATAGAGATTATCCCAAAATGCCACGTGATCAAACAGTGAAGGCTGGTTGAGATTTGAGAATTACATTCACTACAGGCATGAAAACCGCTCGATCTGCCTATCGTCATGTGGGTTTCCTGTCAACTGACCCGACACGGAGGACGCCTGGATGTAGTACTGTAATGTCTGCCGCGGTACGTCAGCGTCTTGCGCAGACACTGTCACCATGGTAACACCGGACATTTCCTCCTCTACAGTAGCGTTGTACATGTTCGCCAAGAATATCGGATCGTGCTCATTGGCTCGTACTAAAGTCACCTGAAACAGGATATTAATTCTTTAATTCTCTGGCAATTCAAATATAGCTTCAGACTTACACATCGGCACGTCACTATTGGTATTACTGGATTGGACCTTATGTGTTGAGGCCATGACATGGATACCACCACCACCACCCCCCCCCCTTCCATAACATAATCCCCATCCCCCTCCAGTTACCCAGGCACATCCTACTATCCCACCTTGTAACCTCCCATTCCCAAGTACATCTTAACAACCTACATGGTTAACTAACACACATGGCTGTAAAATAAACACATGTAGTTGTGAATTTACCGCCCGGGTTATAAATGTCACAGGTCGCAGTGTTCTTCTGAATTTTCAACTAGTTAACATCAACTTTTCAAGAATGTTTCTGTTAGGCCGACACAAGAGCCGTTGACTGCTTCTTATACGGAATAAAATCTCTGATTCGTACTAATGGGAACTCCTTATGTTTTGCGAGTTTGTGCTGGGATGCAGTTTTAGCGATGAGCGTGATCTTTGTGCACAGATTTTTTTGGGGGGTGATAGACAGGCCAGTAATTGGGACAGTGTTACGACTTACCGTCACTGTCGCGTTGTCCTCAAATAAGCTATCAGAGACACGCACGCGCAGTGAAAGTCGTTCATTTATGGCATTCTGGAGAAGGTCCGTTATGTCGATGGATTTGGCGACGGACAGCTCACCGCTCACGTGGTTGACCTGGAAGTACTGTGATGGGGTCATCAGATCGAACCTGAGCCCCGCCACACCGTCTTCATCCGTGGCAGACATCCGTGTGAGACTCGTGCCCACTGGATCTCCATGCTCTACGGGAACACGGTAAAACTTCGGGTTAAACACGGGAGGATTATCGTTGACATTCCGCAGGTTGACGCAGACCTGCGCTGTTGCACTCTTGGGGGGAAAGCCCTGATCCGCGGCCACTACCTCGAAACAGATTCTCCTTTCCAACGGATTTTCATAATCCAGCACCGCGCTGGTTGAAATATTTCCAGAAGGTCCTATGCTGAAGTAAGGAGAATCCAGGGTGTACATAACCCTGCCGCTGAGTCCGGCGTCCTCATCGCTGGCTGGCGTTACCAGCACCACGTCATTGACAGGAAGGTTCTCTTCGATGTAAATCTCGTACGACTTCCGGGAGAATTCTGGCGTGTGCAGATTGGGCGACGAGGCGGTTGTACAGTCCTCAAGTCCTGTAAAACACGTAATAATTGTTAACGTTTACAACGGATGACACGTTTGTTTGCGTGTTTTGTGGTCTTATGCACAAGTTTTTAACTAGTTTTCGTTTTACAGCCGTGGAGCAAAATGTATATATGATTGGCCAGCTAACAGAAGTACATACATATTGAAAAAAATATAAACCATCTATGTTTATATTTTCTAAAAACATATTGTAGGCTAATTTGGGATTGGAATGTAACCTTCATATCCTGTATTCGACTCACAAGGTCAATTTTCTAAACAACTATTGATGCTTATCACACAGTAATTGATCCTATTGCAGCGACGGCAGCTTGATAACTGGCAGTTGCTCACACATGCCGCGTTGTCACTAGGCAACTGACAACTTAACCTCTATCAGGAATGTGGCCCGTTCATTCATAAACAAAATATGTTGTGTAACGAATAAGATACTTTCATTAAACACCCACAAAACGCTCTTAGTTTCAGACCAATTTGAAGTGTGAGTCTTAACCAGATGATGCACAACACAAAGTGTTGCAATAACTCAATTTATGTACATGTAGCTGACGAAGAGATGAGAGACATCTGCATGTGAAAGTTTGACCTTTAAATGTGGCCAGTTTCAAACATTTGGTGAACAAGGACATTACCGACAAGGTAGAACAACCCCACAGTGGCTGCACCAGTGATGTGTAATGGATTGCAACTAACATCGCAGTATGCCCCCACCCTTAATTGTTCTTAAATCATGTTGCTAGGGGCGTGCGAGTCACATGTACAGTTAGAATAAAACTCTAAGTGAGGTAAATGGAAAAGAAGCCTGATTTCCCCGGTGACGTGTGACGATTTGGCCAGTTATCCCACTTGTTGTCGCCAATTTCTTCACTCTCCATCCAGAAGTCCTTTGGACTGACGGGGAAAACAGCCAATTTATGCAGAAATCATCCGCTATGGAGAGCTCAGCTAAAACCAAAACACACGGGTCTAGTTTGGCGATTTTGTACATGGCGGTAGATTATGAGCTCTGCGCAAACCACCGCAGCCGTGATCAGATACAAGACAATGTGGTCGTCAAACCAATGAGGTGTGAACAACAGAAATGTATCCATAGAAACGGATATGCACTTGATCTGTTCCGTCATCCAAGGGTGTCGTTGAACCTACTTGAGACATCCGGAATGGAACTGCCATCGTCACCAGGCCTTAGAAGCACCAAGTTTATATCCAGGACTTCGTTTCTGGAAGGCATGTTCGGGTTAAATGCCCGGACTCTAAGCTGTGGATAAAATACATGATTGATTCATTAATTCATTGACTAATAGGCCTACATGATTGATTGCTTGAAAGACTGAATGATTTACACAAAGATGATTGTTCGTGTGCTAACATAGTTTAACACTTAAATGTGCAGATGAGTTAATTCACTATATGATTCAAGACACCCGGTTAATTGATTCAGAGAGATAATCATTAGGGTAAAGGGGACCAGTCAGGTGTTAATATAGTTCCACACATATAGGTACAAAAATATCGAATAATATCAGTGACAAGACCGATGATGTCCATCTGGCATTTCACAAAAACTATTCATTTGTTCTGCTCGAATCCCTATGAACTGCATAAGGTAGGTAACGTTGTCGAAACGTAACTACCATGGTGTACATATTATACGTGAACGTCCGCATGACAGTTACATGTTCCTATATTACAATTTCCATTACATACGCCCACCGACAGTGGATAACTACAATATCTATCTTTAGAGCTGAGTGCTACATGTATATGTCATCCAGATGTATTTCAACTGGACGCGACGTGAACAATGAAGTGAAAACGTCACTAGCTTGAAAACCACATTTGTCTCACACCCGTCATCGAGAATTTATGGATTTACTTATTTGATTGGTGTTTTACGGCGTAGTAAAGAATATTTCACTTATACGATGGTGGCCTGCATTATGGTAGAAGGAAACCTGACAGAGCATGGGGGAAACCCACGACCATTCACAGGTTCCTGGGGGACCTTCCCACGTGCGGCCGGAGAGTCACTGAGAATAGGCAGGCTTCGTAAAGATATTGAAAAAAGAATACCGGTACATTCAAACGTTAATACACAGATTTCTCCGAAAAAATCTAAACTTTTGAATTTTATACTATGCCTACGTGTTCAGATACTTACTGGCTTAAGTATCAGTTGAAACCCCATGAATTGTGCATAATTGTTAGATAGGTTTATGTGGATAGGGTTATCAGGCGGTTTACAAGTGGCTTTATTGTGATGCCGCACCATCCAACAGTACCGGGCCCTGGGTGGTCTAGGGGCGCACTGACCTTTTGTAAGAAGCAGTTGACGGTCTTCACACAGTCGTTTCCACAGTCTGTCACGGTCGTTATCTCACTGGTAACTTTATCCAGGCGGAACACTCCACTTTTGCCGGATATCAACTCGTACTCTATCGTAGCGTTCTCTCCAAGGTCAAGGTCAGTTGCTGTGGGAAGTGCGTACCGCTGGCCAGATTTGTACGTCTGTTTGAAGGTAAAGGTATTAACTCGTAATTTTATTTTTATGCTCTCTCCAAAATTATCTTTGAATGCACATACTTGCCCCAGGGAGAATGCTAGTTAGCAAATTTCAATTAGGTTTGCAATGATGTGCAATTTAATTGTCTCAAAAAGGTGCTAGGAGAAGTTTTCACAATTTGTTGTTTGTCGATGAATCATAATGGTGTAGAGTCCTTCTGAATATGACGGCAAGAAAAAGATACTCACTGGTACATTGCCCATTTACACATATCATATTTATGTACGAGACAAATTTGGCCATCGATGGCGATGGTAACTTCGAAAAGTTACTATCACCATGCCATTCCTTTGTGCAGCCGACATAACTTATTTTCACAATGAATTGTTAAGTCCATTGTAAGTTTACAATCTACTGTACCCACATCTCTTTGAGCAAACGTTCTTTGCTGAAGATTGACAAGTTAGACGAATTTTGTCAAAAATAAGGGGCCAACTGACATTTGGCGGTCATCATATTGGACTGGTGAGCAGCTGGGCTCTTTTACGTCTGTACTAACATTCCATCTGAGATAGGCAGGGAACGAAATGGCATCATTTAAATATTGAAAGCAACATCATTAAGAGTAAAACTAGAGCAACGGCGAGAATATGAGTAACAGGAGGTTGTAGGGTGGTCACCAAAACGTGTGGTATTAGGAGGTTGTAGGGTGGTTACCGTACCTGTGGTAACAGGAGGTTGTAGGGTGGTTTCCATACCTGTGGTGACAGGAATTTGTAGGGTGGTTACCAAAACGTGTGGTGTTAGGAGGTTGTTGGGTGGTTACCATACCTGTGTTAACAGGAGGTTGTCGGGTGGTTACCATACCTGTGGTAACAGGAGGTTGTAGGAGTCCGTGTCGTATCTGGGAGGGTTGTCATTAACATCAGTCACCGTAATGGAGAGTGTGGCTGTACCCGTCAGCACTGGACCCGGGTTACCATCGTCAATAGCGTACACGAGCAGGCTGAGCCTGTCACCCAGTGGACCTTCTCTGTCCAGGGGAGCCCTCAGAGTTACCACCCCTGATGTGGTGTTGATCGACAGAAGGCCTTTATCGACAAAACCAAGAATTATGTGGTAGTGACACATCGAAAATTGACAAAAATGTTTGCAGGGTACCCTGGAGACGAGCTCTGTAGGGCTGTGATAACGTATACTTAATCACAGCCCCACAGAGCGACCTGGAGGCTTGCTTTTAGGCGCATTCTGAGTCAGCATAGTTAGGAAATGTGCTATGTTCTGCGTGCTTTAGCCTAAAAGACTTACAAAAATTACAAAGTATAAGGAAGTATTTAATCAGTGTTGGAACAAAGATACAGACATGCACAAAATATCAGATTTCTGACAAATGTAATCAAGGTATTCCACTTGGCATCTAGGCTTTGCCTGTTTCGTATTGTGCATTGAATAATGTTTCGACCTGCTGTTCTCAGGGATCTATGTTTGTCACTGTTAGAGAATGTTTAGCGCACAAGAAGATATCTTCGGACGAAGGCACTATGGGGGCTGTTGTCTTGAATACTAATGACCTTACGTCAAAACTTATATGTCAAGGTGAAAAAAATTTTATAGGTTCAAAATTAAAACTACTTGCGTGATCTGGCCATTTCACCCCATTCGCAATGAAAATATTTTATTAGATCTGAAAATGAGATCAAGCCCACTTTTGGGGGGAAGATGGCCACTCAATACAATCTTGATTCGAAGTAAACTCGAAGATAGACGAAGTGGGTAACGATTGCTAATCGACAAAACATGGTCAGATGTTAGCTTCCGCTGTCGTAGTAGCTGTTAGAAAAAATACTTTATCAAAATAAACATAATATTGTGCAATCTTTATGGCACACTTAGCTTAGAACATGCACTGTCTTTCACTTTAAGCCGTATCATCGATCCGACAGGACCAGAGGCGATCAGGCTCACTGCCAGCATGACTGGGGCACCTGACTATTAAAGCGATACATTTTCGGTCGAAGATCGTCATACATTACGGTGTGAATATTTCTCACGAAGGCTCCTGCTAGAAAAGCGGCCTGAAGCCGTGACCAATAGGCTCCTCACCAAAAATAATCACGTCGCAGACTCGAAACCAGTGCAGCTGTTGAAGTCAGCTGTATGTCAGGCCACTTGTGAGCAGGTGCCTGTCACCGGCGGGGACTGTTAGAGGCTTCATCGTATAGGTTCCCCTAACATGCGTCAGTGGACGTTTTGCGCCTAATCATGATATAATGATGACATCATATCATGATTAAGTTGCCAAGATAGCGTGTTTGTTAGCTATACTGACTTCATCAGTTACCGCGTAGGCCCATCCAGATAATACGGAAGTATATCAGACGACTACAAATGCACTCATCAGTTGACTAGAAAAATCCTTCTCGGTGAATCAATAAAACTAACCGGCCGGTTTTGTCGCCTCAGTAAGATACTTAATACGATTAAAAGCAATGCATAATGTCAGCGGGCACTGTATACACTGCCCATAGATTGGCATAAAATGTATTTATAAGATCAGTGGAAATACAGGATAAGGGGATTTATCATAATTAGGGGTAAAACTTCTAAGGACAAGGGGCTATCATATATTTTCCCCGGGCACTACACTTTGCGCCACTTGTCCACTGTTATGTAGGTGCAAAATGCACAAGTAAACATCAATCAAATTAATCCACACACCTTTATTTCACACATAAAGCATGACGAACTTCTTTCTTCAAAAATAAAATGACGTCAACCATTAATTTTAATAAAGAAACCTCGTGGTGTGTGCATTTAACTGCCAAAGGCGTAATGTACCGGCTTTTCATACCTAGACTAGGTGTGTTCCCTAGGAGGTAGGAGACCAGCTGGTGCGGCATCTCTCTTCTGTCAGTGGCTCGCACCGTCACCAGGCCTACACCGGGTGTGTTCTCTTCGACCGTCGCGTTGTATATCGGGACGTCGAACTCGGGGGGATATCTGTTCTTGTTCACCACGATCACCTGCGTGGGCAAAATGAAGCAAAAGTAGGTCAACAAAGTTATTTTTCCATGTTGTGGTTTGTATCGGCAACGAATCGTTACTGTATATGGCATCTTTAACGTTAAGCTTTATTTCAAGCAAGCATTTTAAAATTTGTCGGATACCTAACGAATTTACAAGAAATATTCTAGACTAGGCTTATGGCACAAATTAAGACGATGGCAACCAGGTTTATTGGCCGAGATAACCATGCCCACAGTGAACCACAGCCCATCACCAAATGCCTGACAAACCTGTTGACTTAAAACAAGCGGTGTGTTCCAGCCACCATTCTCACTTGTCAGATGCTGGTCGGCTCCTGTGAGATCAAGGTTTTATCAGATAATCCGACACTACCTTGCTTTACACTTACTTAAAGTTTCCTCTAATTAATAACGACGGCAAAATTTGAGGTTCCGGGATAGATCTATAGGTTAATCAAGCTGTGTTAGGCTTAAAGCAGAAGACCGGGCAAGTATTGGGCAGTTTGTGGTATAAGAGTATAGTTTGAAGATTTTAAAGCAAGCATCAAATTCTTTTTTTTTAGTCCTTTTCAGTTCCGAGACAACAAATTTTAAGGTAGGCCATAACATGCACTCAATAGCAATTGATAAAGACCTAATAAAAGGGGACGTACCTGTGAAAATAATTGTCATCAATCAGAACGCAGGATTATTTAAATCCCGATTAGCGGATAAGACATGAAGTACTCTTTACACTACAATTCACGTTATACTATCACGGGTCTTCTCCTTAAACTGAAAGGCCTTGCAAAAATGAAGTCATGGTCAATGAAAAGACCACATTATCAATATGGTCCATAAGGCCAACCATACAATCAAAATATCTGACTGCTTTCATTTTGGTGAAGAAAAAAAAATCGAAAAACTTTGGTGAAGTTATTTTCAGATACAGATTTTAATGGTGTTTGCACTTATGAGAAGTCCATTTCTTCATGGCATTTTTCGAAAATTTAAACTGGAAGTTGAAGAATTATTTTATTTTAGTATTTTTCTTTTTTAGTATTTTTTAAGACTTTTATGACCGCGTTGACACTTTACGTACGCCGGTAAGTTCAAATCAAAGGTCTGCCAAGTGTCAGACAAAGCCTGATAAAGAGCAGTATGATACCGAACCCTGTGTTGTTTTGTGCTCACCTTAACTGTGACGTCATCGGAGAAAGTCCCGTCTGTCACTCTAACCCTCACGAGAACGCTTCCATCCGCGGAACCCTGAAGAAGATCAGCCACGTCTATAGTTTTTGCGACAGTTATCTCCCCTGTGGTAGGGTTGATATTGAAGTAGTCTTGTTGACCCACAATAGAGAAGCTCAGTACGTCATCAACGTCTTCATCAGAGGCGGTAACGTTGGCCACAGAACTGCCCGCTGGGTCACCTTCCTCCACCTTGGCTGTGTAAGTCGTGGCGCCGAATTCAGGGGCATTGTCATTGATATCCAGGACGTTGATACAGACTGTTGTTGTTGTACTTCTAGGGGGCGAGCCCATATCTGTGGCTGTAACTTCAGCACATATTCTCCTTTCCGAAGGGTTTTCAAAGTCCACTTCTCTGGTTATGGAAATGTTACCCGTTGGCCCTATGGTGAGGTAGGGTGAATTCAGGCTGTACGTGACGTTACCGCTTTGGCCTCTGTCCGGATCAGTGGCTGACAACGTTTTAATGACACTGTTTACGGGAACATTTTCATACACTGGGATTTCGTAGAGGGTCTCGGGAAAACTTGGGTCATGGTCATTAGGTGTCGGTGCCTGGGAACAGTCTACCAAACCTGCAAGTCGAAAATGTATGTTTTTGAAACCTTAAAACATTCTTAAACCTTAACCATCCTGGATTTGTAAGCTTCCATCATGCGCTAAACATCCATCAGGTCCCTCCCAGACGAATTATAATCATACAAGTCAGGTGTACAATGTAGTACACTGACAACAACAAATGTATAGTTTCTTTGACCAAAGTATACATGTATTGTAATGCTATAAATTTATCAAACTGCGTGGAGGTATTTCGGTTACATAATTCTGTAAAGTGACCACTGCCCTGATAGGTAATTTAATGGACTGCCTACCTGATAATATGCGGCTAAATTGCCCACTGTAACGTTTTGCCACTGACACATGGCCTTAGGTTATTCTATAGGTCGTCCACTAACTTATCTTTCCGAGGCCATCGAGCATGAATATTCCTGTGAATCCAGACTGTGTGTGTATGGCTACTTACGGGAGGCGTGGGTATGAAGGATTCCTGTGAATTCAGGCTGTGTGTGTGTGGCTACTTACAGGAGACGTCGGGTGTGGAGGATTTCTTGTGAATCCAGGCTGTATGTGTGTGGCTACTTACAGGAGACGTCGGGTATGGAGGATTCCTGTGAATCCAGACTGTGTGTGTGTGGCTACTTACAGGAGACGTCGGGTATGGGATTTCTTGTGAATCCAGGCTGTGTGTGTAAGGCTAGTTACGGGAGACTTCGGGTATGGGTGTTCCTGTGAATCCAGGCAGCGTGTGTAAAGTTACATATAAGAGGCGTCGAGTATGGACGTTCCTGTGAAAAAACAGACAGCGTGTGTAAGGCTACTTACGGAAGGCGTTTGATATGGGGGTTCCTGTGAGTCCCGACTGATTGTGTATGGCAATCCTGTGAATCCAGGTAGCGTGTGTAAGGCTACTTACGGGAGGTCTCCAGTATGGGGGTTCCCTTGAGTCCAGACTGTATGTGTGAGGCTACTTACGCTCGGCGTTGGGTATGGAGGTTCCTGTGAATCCAGGTAGCGTGTGTAAGGCTACTTACGGGAGGTCTCCAGTATGGGGGTTCCCTTGAGTCCAGACTGTATGTGTGAGGCTACTTACGCTCGGCGTCGGGTATGGAGGTTCCTGTGAATCCAGGTGGCGTCAGTATGACGTTAACGTCCAGGCTGTCTGTCATAGCCACATTGGTGGGATCCATCGCTCGAACTGTAATCTACAAGCAGTTGTGACCATAGAAAACAGCAGTTAACAAACAAGATCAAAGCTGGTGTTTTATAACGGTTGGCTTGTGTAAGCAGCCAGTGAACGTGTGACCAGTAGGATACATCGCCATAACACATTGTTAGAGTTGTGCGTGCAACATACCTATACACTCATACCTATAGCGAATTATGTGATGACAAGTTGACATTTAAACTGTTTTGCAAAGAATTCCTACCGACGAGATTAAGTCAATGGCAACAACAGAATTCCCGTGTTCAGTGTCAACATCAGAATGTCAACCCCAGAATGTCAACATCAGAATGTCAACTCCAGAATGTCAACCCCAGAATGTCAACAGCTGAATATCAACCCCAGAATGTCAACATCGGAATGTCAACCCCAGAATCTCAATATCAGAATGTCAACCCCAGAATCTCAACATCAGAATGTCAACATCAGAATGTCAACCCCAGAATGTCAACCCCAGAATGTCAACATCAGAATGTCAACCCCAGAATGTCAACATCAGAATGTCAACACCAGAATGCCCACAAAAGCGATTTAATACAGCGATGGCAATAGCAGACTGTAAAGACCATGCAGATGACTTCGTGTAATATTGGTTGTGTCAAGTCTAGATTTTTATATACAATTTGTCACCTCTTAATGTGTAGACGCCCGGGTAATCCACAATTCCCACTTACCCCGAAGGAGACAATAAACTGACCTTTTGTAAGAAGCAGGTGACGGTCTTCACACAGTCGTTTCCACAGTCTGTCACGGTCGTTATCTCACTGGTAACTTTATCCAGGCGGAACACTCCACTTCCGCCGGATATCAACTCGTACTCTATCCTAGCGTTCTCGCCGAGGTCAAGGTCAGTTGCTGTGGGAAGTGCGTACCGCTGGCCAGATTTGTACGTCTGTTTGAAGGTAAAGATATTTCTTTTGTCAAAAGTTGATAAATCAAAATCAAAATGTGTGTTACTCTATATGACAAATGTTACTTCAAATGCTTTAATTCTGTGTTTCTATAAACATCTTTGTTGACAGGGAAGTTGTAGCGTTTTTTCGTACCTGTGGTAACAGCAGGTTGTAGGAGTCCGTGTCGTATCTGGGAGGGTTGTCATTAACATCAGTCACCGTAATGGAGAGTGTGGCTGTACCCGTCAGCACTGGACCCGGGTTACCGTCGTCAACAGCGTACACGAGCAGGCTAAGCCTGTCACCCAGTGGACCTTCTCTGTCCAAGGACCTTCTAAGTGTTATAGCTCCTGACTTCCGGTCGATTTCCATTAAATCTGAAATTCAAAACAAACCTCATTGTGCCCTTTCCTATCACCGAAGATACTATATTATGCCGATTTATTTAAATAATTATTGCACGCTAGTCCTTAATTCGGTATTTATGTTCAAGATTAATTTGCTTTTTGGGAATAATTTCGGTTTTTGGACGTATGTGACTCACGAATCGACCTGTATAAACAACCTTGAAACCCAACTGTTGTACAAAGCCACCAACGAGCCAAAGTTGCAGGTCTCAAATTGTAAAACGCATTTGTACGAGTGAGAGTAGTTTGTTATAATATTCCGATACTGCAACAAAGACGGAATTGACGTCCATTACAAAAACAACAAACTGAGAGATTGCATAATGACGATTGCATATCGATAGTATACATTTTAACCTACGATTATCTGAAGTGTTATAAACAAAGTTGGAAAGTTGAAATTGTGGTTGTGTTCACCTAAAATTATCCCACCCAATGGTCAGAATGTCACGGACTCGAGCCCTGATAGACTCTAAGCTCAGGTGATGATGAAGGAAGCCATATCTAAAATGCAGTCAGCACGTGTCACGGAGGCGCAGAGAACGAAGCTAGTTGTAACGTAAAGAGATGTTCTCCAGAGGGGAAGCGCGATTCCTGCGAATCCCACGATCATCCACAGGTTGCTGGCAAACCTTGCCACGTACGGCCGCCGTTAATGGATATATGAATGCATTATTTCTCATCGTCAATGCTTGACTTCTTCTTTCTGACCTGTTACTCTATTTATTTACCATATATAGAACGCAGAGTAAGGTTCAAGCGCAAAGTATGACCAATATCCATGGGTTTGATGGTGCACGTCGGCTTCGTTCTAAGAAGAGTAAAGTGTTCCACGTTAGTAGGTCTACGCCATACTAACTTAAAGCAACAAATAAAAACACAATAAATAAATAAATAAATACAACGATGCTGGAAGAACTATTAAAGTAATAGCCAATGATTTGGATCATGGTTAACCTAATCTTTTTGCATGTCAATCACCTGGCGTGTTGTATATAATTGCATGTGTGTCTGCTTTATAACAATGAACATATGAGGCTAATCGTAGGCCTACCTGGACTAGGCTGGAGCCCTAGAGTGTAGGTGACTTCTTGCCGAGGCATCTCTCGATCGTCCGTCGCCAGAACCGTCACAAGTTCACGACCGGAAGAGTTCTCTTCAACCGTTATGTTGTAAACGCCTCTGTCAAACTCCGGTGGAAAATTGTTCCTATCCACGACCAGAAACTGTTAAAAACATGAAGTGTACTATGTGAGTATCTTCAGTAGTAACTAAAGAGGAATTTGGATTTTATTTTATACTTATGTGGTAAATAATCGAACATAAGGGTTACTTTATAGTGTGCAGCAAGCATGGATATTTTAAACTTATGACTTCCATTAATCAATTGAAGAAATCTTACTTTGGTCAAAATAACTTTGGCCAAATGATGGTTAAACACGATGCTAGTTCGTTCATAAATAGTCCACAATAAGTCCATCTTGTCTTTATCCCGCCCGGATTTCGTTGGTACATATATAAATGTAGCAAGTACAGATCTGGTAAAATTGCCCGTTCACCTCATGCGGACAACGTTTCCAAGCAGTCCGAACTCGTCCGTAATCAGGTTAAACCCGTTCTCAACTAGTTCTACCTCGTTCCTTGTGCGTCCAGTCCCATTCAAACTAGTTCTTAAATCGGCAAACTCGTTCCCAGACAGTTCACCTCTTTCATCCTCATTGCGTCCCGAACGTAACTGCAATCGCGTGCTGGTCCGAGTGCTAATAATACCTAGAGCGTTTTTGCCAGTCCTCATTGGACGAAAACGCCACACCATCAATTCCTCTCCCACTCCTGCAGTAGCCTACTCGTTCGCGTCCGCCGTTTCAAGCTGTACACTTCAACGCATCAAGTCATATCGAGTTGCGTCTATCTGCGAACGAGATGAATGAGGTACAAACGGACCCGGCCTACTGCAATTGATGCCCGACTGCATCACGTCGTAACACGTCCCTGGTAGGATCGCAGGGCGGTAGTTCCGTTCGCAATACGTCCATCTCGTTTTAAATACGTTTTCACTTCGTTTAATTGAAGAACGGAATGGCCGCCAGAAAAGTTTGAGCAGGCTCGAAGCTCTGGAGCATCCATTCCATCCGGGCCTATCCATGAAGTTCGTAAAAAGACCGCAAAAAATTGCTACTACGTCCTTTCTGTTTTCACACAGTTTGAGCCCATTCGGAAACATTTTCAAGAACGTAGTGAGAACTAGTTTACTGTGATTGGGGGTATGAAGAATGAAGAAGGCTTATTTTTTCAACTAGGAGAAATTGTTCAGCACCAATTTTTCCATAGACTTCTTATAATGCTCACTTCATTTTGCTCAATCCTTTGCATTAAGAAGTTCAAAACAACATCAACTTACCAAAATGCGAACGCTCTCCACGTACAGGCCGTCGTCGGCCCGGATGTTGACAAGAAATGAATTGGAACCTTCTTTCGCGACTATGTCCGCCATTACAATCGTTTTTGCAGTAGTTACTTCCCCTGTTGATGTGTTGATCGCCAGGTATGGCTGCGCTAGGTGGAATTTAAACTCCAATACGGCGTCTCTGTCCCTGTCCGTGGCGCTGGTCTGAATGACGGTTTTATTGGGCGGATCGCCGTCCGTCAAGGTAGCCGAGTAGAGACTCTGACTCCACTTTGGTCGATTATCGTTTACATCCGTGATGTTGATGGCCACATCGGAACTGGCTGTCAGCGAGGGCTGAGTTTGGTCAGTTGCACGGATAGCGAACCTCACTACTCTGGGCAGCTTGGGATCTTCGGCGTCGAGCTTGGACATTACTCTGATATTGCCGTTGCTGTCAATGGCAAACCAGGCGTTAGAGGGATCTATGTTAAACACCAAATCCCCAGTTGTGTCCGTGTCCCTGTCGGTTGCGTTCACTGTTAATATGATTGTGCCTATATCTGTGTTTTCTTCACAGCTTACTTCGTACAGTTGTTTTGTAAATACGAGAACAGAACTCGTACCTTGTGCCAACATGAGAGCTGAAGCATGAACGACAAGTACAAACATGTATAAGGTACATCTCAATGCACTCGTACACGTACTACAGTTATGTTCCAACGGTTGTAATAAGCGAAAACTGAATAGGTGTTGGAGAAATCATAGTGGAGAAAGGTGAGCAAGATGATAACTGTGTATTGATTTATTTGTTTAATTGGAGTTTTAGGCCGTTTCAAGCATATTCCTCTTATACTACGATGGCTAGTTGTGCTTTTGGAGGAAACCGGGGAGAACCCGTAGGAAACCGACGACCATCCTCAGCCTGCACTGGCGAGAAAATCCTCAGGTATGAACACTAAAAATCAAAATGGTGGACATCACGCCCTTCGTCATTACCAATTGTGCAGCAAATAATTAAGCATTTTAGCAAATGTCGTTTAGATGACATAGAAGATCATAAAGTATACAAGTCTTGGCAGTGGTTTATGCTTATCAACCAAGTTCCAAACTCTGAGATAAATAAAAAATGAATTCTTAATGGATTAACCATGGTCTCAAAAGTTTTCATAGAGAACAACAACAATGTTACCGGCGTATACTGTGATGAGCATGCGCGTATGTGTGGTCGACAAGGAGGCCGTGTTGCAGAGGCGACCCATCTTGCTATGGCAGCTGCTTATAGCATTGCAGTCGTGGACAATCGTTGTAGGCTACCTGCACAAAAAGAGAGACTGGCGCCTTTAATTACTACATCACTGATTAAATGTGATATTTATCTGCGGCTGACTGATTGATGGGTTTGATGAATCATGGTAGGGAGTTGTGAATTCAGTATATCATTACCTGTGGTGTGAACGAGAGAGGACAGGTGGGTGGACAGTGGTCTGCTTCTGACGATTTGACGGAAAAAGGGCAGATTAGGAGAAAGACCAATGACCGTGGAAATTCTTTGACTTATTTTTTTATTGAACTAAATGGTCTGAAATGCCAAAATGGCACAGTGAGTTTAAATAGATCATAATAAAACTGTGTTTCCCCAAAGATGTCACACAAAAACTTTTCTACACCACTGTGCTGAGGTCGGAGTAAAATGCCTGCAAATATCACTCGTGTAGTGTGCGCCTGTGCAGGAAGCCGGAAATAAGTGGGACATGGACAAATGGGTGTGACGCCATTGAAATCATGCATAACTAATATGTTCCTAAACACCACCTTACAGTCGAATCATTTGATTGCATTGAATTCAGTGAATAAAAGAAATAAAGGTATTTCCCGACACAGTTTTCACTTGTCTTTTCATCGGTTCTTACTCTTCCTTTATACCCCTTTTCTCGTAACAGAGCTGGCCCGCTTCTTTCATTTTAGGAGCAGTTAATACAGTTTTCTTTAAATTATCATCATTGGTCGACCACCATATTTGGAGTTGTAGGTTTTCGATATAGTTGGCTTAAAAATACATCTCAGACATACATGTAATCCTGTTTCAACATTTTCTTTATGATGTGCAGAAAATTGAACTTTTTACAGCTTGACCAACATATGCTTCCACAAAATACAGAGCGGTCAACCTTAGTCCACATCACGATTTCTCCTACATATAGTCTATCGTTTCATGTCAAAATGTCGGCTTTCTTTCCTTCTTTCTATGTTATGGGTTGTTAGGTTCGTCGAGCCTAAATTACACCCTCAGCATTTCCGACACAAACAGTGACAACAATGTGTACCAGGACTTCTTTACCACAAACGTGCAACAGGATGTTTATGTCACAAATGTGTACCAGGACGCCTTTGAGTAAACTCAGGGGTATGATGTAACGATATGGACAAATCGGGCACTGTTAAAAAGCTGTGAGTGCTATCCCTGACCGATCATTGCATTTCTATGGATGCCATGGAAACATTATTTTCTGACGTTAAGCAAATCTTTGTTAGCTACTCTGCTCTTTCAGATAGCCTATTAGAACTAGGTTTTAGATAGTCAAATTAGCACATAGCTTTCAAATAGTCAGATTAGCACACAGTTTTCAGTCAGTCAGATCAGTACACAGTTTTCAGTCAGTCAGATTAGTACACAGTTTTCAGTCAGTCAGATCAGTACACAGTTTTCAGTCAGTCAGATTAGCACACAGTTTTCAGTCAGTCAGATCAGCACACAGTTTTCAGACAATCAGATTAGCACACAGTTTTCAGTCAGTCAGATCAGTACACAGTTTTCAGTCAGTCAGATTAGTACACAGTTTTCAGTCAGTCAGATCAGTACACAGTTTTCAGTCAGTCAGATTAGCACACGGTTTTCAGTCAGTCAGATCAGTACACAGTTTTCAGTCAGTCAGATTAGTACACGGTTTTCAGATAGTCAGATAAGCACACAGTTTTCAGTCAGTCAGATTAGTACACGGTTTTCAGATAGTCAGATAAGCACACAGTTTTCAGTCAGTCAGATCAGTACACAGTTTTCAGTCAGTCAGATTAGCACACAGTTTTCAGTCAGTCAGATCAGCACACAGTTTTCAGACAATCAGATTAGCACACAGTTTTCAGTCAGTCAGATCAGTACACAGTTTTCAGTCAGTCAGATTAGTACACAGTTTTCAGTCAGTCAGATCAGTACACAGTTTTCAGTCAGTCAGATTAGCACACCGTTTTCAGTCAGTCAGATCAGTACACAGTTTTCAGTCAGTCAGATTAGTACACGGTTTTCAGATAGTCAGATAAGCACACAGTTTTCAGTCAGTCAGATTAGTACACGGTTTTCAGATAGTCAGATAAGCACACAGTTTTCAGTCAGTCAGATCAGTACACAGTTTTCAGTCAGTCAGATCAGTACACAGTTTTCAGTCAGTCAGATCAGTACACAGTTTTCAGATAGTCAGATTAGTACACGGTTTTCAGTCAGTCAGATCAGTACACAGTTTTCAGTCAGTCAGATTAGCACTCAGTTTTCAGACAGTGAGATTAGTGCACATATTTCCGACAGTCAGGTTAGCACACAGTTTTCAGATAGTCAGATTAGTGCACAGTTCTCAGATAGTCAGATTAGTGCACAGTTTTCACACAGTCAGATCACTGGGAGAGTGATGTAGAAACTCATTTACTCGCGGATAGATATATACGGTATAAACATATTGTGGCGAATTTGGCCACCAGATGTCGTAAACTCCTTAGCACACGCACACAATCACAAAGTGACACAGTCAAACGATGGGAAACTTGGTCGGCGGCACCTTCATACATTCACGCGGTTAGATATATACGGCCACCAGATGCCGCAATACGGCAACTCCTTAGCACACGCACACAATCACAAAGTGACACAGTCAAACGATGGGAAACTCGGTCGGCGGCACCTTCATACATTCACGCGGTGACATTTTGACACACTCATATACACCTTCATATACTCAGAGGGTGAAACCTTCATACACTTACGCGGTGACACCTTCATACACTCACGTGTTCACACCTTCACTCACTCACGCGGTGACACCTTCATGCACTTGCGCGGTGACACCTTCATGCACTTACGCGGTGACACCTTCATGCATTTACGGGTGACACCTTCACTCATTCACGCGGTGACACCTTCATACACTTACGAGGTGACACCTCTAAACAATCATTTGGTGACGCATTCTGTGCGCTTTTTCCCACCACTTGGGGAGCTATTTGCACGTACGGCGCATATCAATGGAGAACTTAGCGTTGTGTATACTTGTGGATTACACAAACCTTCTGCTTACAGTGTAACCTTTGGAACCTGTTTGTACAAAATGTGTTCTCAGCAGTCTTTGCTTGTTACCCCGGTGTATTACACTGCCAGCATTCACGTCGTGTACTATTTCGTGTGGGGAAACAGGTGTTTGCCACTGGGTGTGCCTTGATTCTGAATAGCGCTGAAAAGACAGAATAATCAGGTTTTGAAATTTTCCATTGAATTTTGTCAAGCAAAAAATTTAAACACACAAAAAGAAAACCTAATGCTTTTACAAGCAAATATAGGACGACTACAGCATTCAAATGGAAAGTGATATGTAACTAGACCATCTATGTACGATCAGGACCTGCTGGGACTTACATATATAATAATTATCTTATGTGTCGGACTTTCCGGAAGCACGTAATGTTGAACATCAGCAAGACTGCATGCATTGGCACATAATCCCATCTGTAGCTCTTCCCTTTAAATTTAAAACTTTCCACATTTACCTTTGCTTTATTAAAATGGACAGCAAAGGCTATATAAAAAAATTAAATTGTGAAATTGATCTGTTGAAATTAGTGTATCTAAAATATAGATTTACGAGTGATTTACAAAGTCAATATTATAGATCAACATGCAGCTGACACTTGCATGAGTTCCGGTAGCTCTATTTGAATGGTTTCTTGTGTTTATAGTGCTTTCTTCTGTCCTAAAAAGATACTTTTTACGGCGTTTTTAAGTTTACTTACTTAAAACGTCTCCATACTTGAATTACTTCAACGCTCATTAATTAAATTGATACAGCACTGTACACACTACATTATTTCTCTGTACATACACTCACAATATTTTTACTGTGACGACAGAGACAAGTACTGTCAATACTTTAGAAATAACACTGTACACACTACATTATGTCTCTGCGCATACACTCACAATATTTTTACTGTAACGACAGAGACAAGTACTGTCAATACTTTAGAAATAACACTGTACACATTACATTATGTCTCTGTACATACACTCACAATATTTTTACTGTAACGACAGAGACAAGTACTGTCAATACTTTAGAAACAACACTGTACACACCACATTATATCTTTGTACATATACATAGACAAATATTGTAAATTATTTCAAGAACACACAAAGATTACACCTACAAAAATGCTGTTAAAATACAAATACCTGCTGCAGGTTTACAGCTTTTATTTATATCAAATTACGACCCTGCCGACGGTGCAACTCGGGATCTGCCCGGTTTTCTCCCACCATAATGCTGGCCGGCGTTGTATAAGTAAAATATTCTTGAATACGGCGTAAAACACTAATAAAAAAAAAGAAATAAATTTATCAGCATACGTACACCTGTTTCAGTGTCGCTTTATATCATGTTAGTGTACATTTGTTTGGTGTTCATACCTTCACAGCCTTTGGCAACAAAAACGACAGACGACAATGTTGTACACAGACGACAATGTTGTACCTTTACAGCACCTTATAACTGAACAATTAGTTGCAAATTTGCAGTCAGATGTAGAATGTTCATTCAAGGAAATACAGTATAGGCGAAACCGTCAACAAATTTTACTGTAAAGTACAAAATTCGTTATTACAGTGCCTGTATAGATCTAAATGTATACCCAGGTCATACAAGGCAGCAAACAACTATCGACAAATGTAAAAGCTGTCCTTGTCTCCTAGAATTAAATGTCATTCTCATTTTCAAGACAATATCATCATTGCAAACGTCTTTATTAAACGTTGCATTACGTATTAAAATGCACTTCTTTAGGTGGAAGAACCAGTTTGAATGCATAGCCATAGCTGAGAAAAATAAATCTTTATTACGATGTACTTGACATAAATCTGTATCAACATTTCCAGACATGAATTTATTGGTTAGCGTAAACGTATTATATAATTAATGTTACATTTACTGGCGTAAATATATAAATGCAGTGAAAGTAACATGTAAAAATCGGGAAAAAAAGAGTGAATTGTTTATATAAAAAGCTAGGTTAATTTTCATGGTTTAAATGTGATCATATGGTAAAAGTAAAATGTAAGAAAAGGTAAAGGGTAATTGTCTGATATAAAGCATAGTTTTAAAAACATCATAAGCGCAGGTAAAAGCACCTTTGTGTGCGACGATTTGTTCTCCCGAATGTGTGGAATAATTACTAAAGGGAGAATGACGGCAAAAAGCGTCCAAAGCACGACCACTTGAATGCTGCACGAGCGTCGTGTACATGGAAATATCTGAGTGAATTTATGTGGACAGAGATCTGCATATTGCAAATGAAACTCTTTAATGACCGATAAACGTGAGACAAGCCTACGTATATGTTGACTCTTCATTGACACACATATATTATAATATTTTTTTAAACATACGCCCAAAAATTGTCAGCTATCGACCAGTGATAATCTGGACAGATTGATACTTCGCAAATCCAGGAATCACCGCACAGGTTACTCGCATGCTGGCACAAAGACGGACATGTGAGGCACACCATCAAATCTAACAGTAAGTCTGCTGCAACTGAAACTCACACCAATGCTTAGATTTACTTTTATCCTTGTGCTTACGTTTACCAGGAAACTAAGCAAAATGAAATGTGGGTTTGTTAAGGACCATATGTGTGTAAAAGCGGCCAACCTATAGGAGTGTCGCGGTCAGTGGTTCAATGATTCGAGGCGACTGTTCATATGAAATAGTGTTTCTGAATGGTCTGAGAGTAGGAGACTAAAATCCCACTGACAAACTGGAGTGAGAACACATGCTTTTTGTATGGTCCTATAGAGATTCCTTTAAACGTACTTTATAGACAGGGGACAGTGTTTTTGAAAGGTTCCACTGGATAAAGCTCATTGAGTAGAGAAGTTTGATTTGTTTGAAATGGCCCTTTGCTCTATTTATATGTTAAGGTTTATGTATGAAAGTATAACCAGGATCTATTATATTTAGGTGTCGAAATTAATTTTGGTTAATACAGTTATTTTTGGATAAATATGAGCAATGTTTCGAAAATTAACATAAAAGCTAAACGCCTAATTATTACGTAAGGCATCGCTGGGGCAGCGTTTCTTACATATGTGTCCTAACAGTAAACATGAAATCCGAGCGGTACACATGAAATCCCAAGGGTTCGCGTGATATCTTAAAGGTAACCATGAAGTCCTAACGATTAACATGAGATCTTAAAGGTAAACAT
The DNA here is from genome assembly GCA_016165875.1 of Acanthopleura granulata. Lineage (NCBI taxonomy): Eukaryota > Metazoa > Mollusca > Polyplacophora > Chitonida > Chitonidae > Acanthopleura > Acanthopleura granulata. The sequence continues at coordinate 286,164 of JABBOT010000038.1, forward strand.
GAAGTCCTAGCTCTTCACACGAGATCTTAACGTTACCCATTACAACTGCAGTCGTCAGTCAGACGTGTGTGCTGCATTGCCTCCCGTTCAGATGAAATCTTTGCACATAGCTGGCATCATACGTGGGAAGGTCTGCCAGCAACCTGTGGATGGTCGTGGGTTTCCCTCGAGATCTGCCTGGTTTCCTCCCACCACAGTGCTGGCCGCCATCGCATAAGAAAATTATTCTAGAGGACGGCGTAAAACACTAATCAAATAAATAAATAAATTTTATGCCGTTCAATTTTTTATGTCGCGCCAGTGAAACAGTGGAAGTCAATTAGATAACGCATTAACGGTATCCAGTTCTCAACACGCTCTTACATGATGGTTTATCTTACCTTACAGAAACAAAAACGTGGAATTCAACTGCTGACGCATGCAGACGCCATGTTACAGGTAGGCTATGTATAAATATTATACACACCTGTGTAGCCTACATTCACATTTTCTTCCTCCAGACGTTTATATATCTACCTGTACTTGAATATAGGTGTGTGATAAAGGCCCGTTCACTATATGCAGTATCTGCTAACTACATGTCAACAGTGCGGAAACCCGACCGACCGGTAGTAAACAACTTTGCTACCTTGTTCGAATGAGCGCAAAAAGACCTCCGGGTCGCGTCATTAAGTTCGGTTTGTCGAGGGTTACTTCAAGCTCTTGAAAGCGATATCTAAAGGTCCTTTGAAAAGGTGACAGCAAGCACTGTTGTGGGCTAAGAGCTACTTGGTACCTACTCAGGTATTCCATTATATCCATACTTGGGAATGTAAACCTTAATAGTGCGATTCAAAGTGATTCAGCTCAGTAAATAAGATATGTGAATATGAACCACTTGGTTTGGGTTCAATCCCGGCCTGGGACAGACAATTTGTAGGTTCTCCATCTCGCACTCTCCGTAGGGATTTTGGTAATAATAAAAGGTAAGTTGTAAGCTTCGTCCACAACTCATTAAAGTGACCTCCCTATGTTTCTACAAAAATTTCTCTATATTAAAAGAATATTGTGAACGTTTGGTTTTATTTCTTGATATGCAGCTTAGGATTTGTCATTCCACAGGTAAGTACAAACCATCTTCTCATTCTTTATGGAATTCTTTTCTCCTCTTTATTCCTGGGAGGGTGGGGGATGGGAAGGAAGGGGTTGCTAAACACGCCTTAAGCTACAGTTCCGTATAACTCCAGAGGTCAGTTCCAGAAGTAAAGTGGCCTGCAGTGGTGACGTCAAGGATGGACAGTCATGGAGGATAGAGTCTGAAAAGGGGAGTTTCGAGTTCCAAGTCTTTCATGGTAGAAGGCAAAAGGAGTTCAACTGTGTCATGTGACATGTCAATAATGTCAGACAATTTTGTTGATTTTAATTTACCGATCACCTGTCTTGCCGTGGTAGAGAGGTACAAAAGGCCTCTCCTTCAATCAGGAGCTTCTCAAATTAAAAAAACTCATAGCCCTATCATTTTTCCCTATCGTACGTCTAGTCTAAGTAACTTTCTAAAAATCTTTCCCTAGACGCCCCTGATATATTCAATGTAATCAGAAATAGGTGCCTTACATTTCTGACAGGTCACATGGTACAATAGGGCTTTTCTTACCTTTTAACGATAAAAGAGTTCGAACTCGAAACTCACCTATTGGAGAAAGGTGGCGCTAGGCTGGATCTTGGCTTTCCATGCAGTCAAGGCGTGGATTACGTCAACCGCGAAACTGTTCGACATGGAAAATATGCCCAAAATGAATTCATTATTAAAACTTATAAAATATGCTTCAAAAAGGTAAACGCTTTAGTGCTTTTGGCATGGCTTTTTTATTACGGTGCGTTTCATAATCATAATAACCATAATCATGGTTTAGGAGTCCCTTTTCTACAAATCAAAGATAGTTTTCTTAACCATTAGGTTGTAGGTAACAGTATGATGGTATAGTTCTCCTGCCTTCATGTACACTTCTTCGCCAGAATTTCTCAACTTCTTATTTCATTTCCTGACCAACGTACATTTCATCTTATGTTCGTTAGAAGTTCAACGCTGTAGTCACGAATGTTTCTCTATTGCCCCTATTTGACATCTATCATTTTATAAGTGCAGAAAACAACCTATTGCTAGGAACCGACAACTGTAAGCGACTATAATTGTCATAGTTAGGATTCTGACCGACAGCTGTAACCCACTATAACTGTCAGAGTTAGGATTCTGACCGACAGCTGTAACAGACTATAATAGTCATTGTTAGGTATCTGACCGACAGCTCTAACCCACTATAACTGTCAGAGTTAGAATTCTGACCGACAGCTGTAACAGACTGTAATAGTCATAGTTAGGTATCTGACCGACAGCTCTAACCCACTATAACTGTCAGAGTTAGGATTCTGACCGACAGCTGTAACAGACTATAATAGTCATAGTTAGGTATCTGACCGACAGCTCTAACCCACTATAACTGTCAGAGTTAGAATTCTGACCGACAGCTGTAACAGACTGTAATAGTCATAGTTAGGTATCTGACCGACATCTGTAACCCACTATAACCGTCAGAGTTAGGATTCTGACCGACAGCTGTAACAGACTATAATAGTCATAGTTAGGTATCTGACAGATAGCTGTAACCGATTATATTATTCAAAGTTAAGAATCTGACCTACAGCTTAAACCGATTATAATAGTAAGTTAGGAATCTGTCTGGCAGTTGTGGGCGACTGTAGTCAGTGTTAGGAATCTGACCGACAGCTATGACCGATAATAGCCAGAGTTAGAAATCTGACCGACAGCTATGACCGACTATAGACAGAGTTAGGAATCTGACCGACAGCTATGACCGACAATAGCCAGAGTAAGAAATCTGACCGGCAGCTATGACCGACAATAGCCAGAGTTAGGAATCTGACCGACAGCTGTAACAGAGTATAACTTGACATTTTGCGAATGTACCAATGAGAGCGCCTCTAAGTTAGGAAATAGTTTCCACAAGAGGAGCTTTAAATCCAAGCATGAATTTCATGAACTGTATAGAAAAAATATAGGATTTAGAGAATTTAACATAAGGCACATTCAGTACACATTCATTTCCACGAATTTCAACAAAAAGCGCGTGCAAACTACATCTAATAACGTTTAATAAAGACGTTAAGCGCATTATGTAAATTCAGTTAAGTTATATGGCGCTTTCACGCTGGATCTCACAAAGGCTATCGTGGAATGTACATACTAACACGGATGACATCGTCCAAGAGATACAACGTGAAACAGATTGTAAAAAGGCTTTCGGAACAGCCACATGTGCTTAGTTGTATTACAATATCTTTGTGTGATCGTTTGTCCTGACTCACTCACTACCAGTGGAACACTGGATAAGCATTTAATTTTTTATTAACATAACCTGTAAATCATATGATCTGTGTGTGGCACAGGGATGGTGCTTATCGTTTGAGACGTATATGTCGCGGGACCTAATTCTGCCTTGTCTTTTGCAAAATTGTTGACAAATCTCACTTGCTGACAGCATATGACAATTTTAAAAAGCCTATGGAATCATGTATATTAAGAACTGACAACTCTTTGGCTGAACAAGTATACCTTGTTACTGACTGCATATGACAATTTTAAAAAGCCTATGGAATCATGTATATTAAGAACTGGCAACTCTTTGGCTGAACAAGTATACCTTGAGTAAAGAATTGGCAATTCTTTGGGTGAACAGGTATACCATGGAGTGAAGAACTGGCAATTCTTTGACTCAACAAATATACCATGGAGTAAATAAATGGCAATTCTCTGGGTGAACAAGTATACCATAGTGTAAAGAACTGGCAATTCTTTGGCTGAACAAGTATACCATGGAGTAAAGAATTGGCAATTCTCTGAATGAACAAGTATGCTATGGAGTAAAGAACTGACAATTCCTCGACTCAACAAGTATGCCATAATGTAAAGAACTAGCAATTGTTTAGTTAAACAAGTATACCATAGTGAAAAAAGAACTAAATAATCCTTTCACCAAACCGGATTGTTATATGAGTAAGTAACTGGAAATATTTTGGTTCGAGTGCATGAAGGATTTACTGACTACAACTGTAACCAATAAATTTTCAACACATAGGAAAAGGTTGTTGGTACGTATTAAGTAAATATGTGTGTATTGCTCTTGGATGTTGAAACTTAAATTCACACAAACTGAGAATCTAAACCTGTGTCTAAATACATTGTTCCTTCTTATTTTGACATTGTCATTTCCACGACCGGAAATTAAAGCATTTAACAGAAAGTTAATGACTATTACAAAGTCAAACCTCGAGTGTTTTTTGCTAAATAACGCTTTATATACTTTGGTGCTGAATTTCTGTTATAAACTTTAAAATAGTTTCAATTAAACCACTTCAGTATTTTAAAGCAGAAAAAGGAAAAACATTTTTTATTTAAGTTCGAGATTGTTTTGAGACCCCAGACACCGGTTTCATAAAATGCACTTAACCAAGCATTCACTTAACCGCCATGATAACGCATGTTGCAGAGATTGGAAGTGTACTTAGCTCAGAGCCACTTAGCACTAAGTACGCTTCGTGAAACGGGGGCGAAAAAATGAAAAGAAGGCATTCGTAGCTAATTCTGTGAACCGAGTGTCCCCGTTTGGGTTTGTAAGACTTTGTCGTATTTAATGAATGGAAAAATGTCATCTTCATCACCTTGCCGGAAGAACAACTTACCTGACACCTTTCTTTCGTTTCGTCAGAGAAATAAAGATGTTTTGACCCGCCTGTGTACATGACAAGGTGTATCTTTATTAATAATCACCGCGCAGTTTCTGCCTGATCACCATGTAGCGGTAACTCTAGACCTCTTGTTAACGCATTGTGCCATTCGCGGTCAGCCACCTCGCTAAAGACTAGTCATTCTTCTAGCTACAATAACAACGTCACGGTCTAGCTCCACAACAAACATTAGGGGACACTTGGATAAGCAAAAGGTCATTCGCAGTGGTAAGGACAGTGCTATAAACAGTGGGTTGTGTTGTACGGTACGATGAAAAATCCTATCTTCGTTCCCTATCGAACAGTTAACAATGTACGCGGCTACAGTTGTGGATGTCAACTTCCGGGCGGTAAGACGATAGGTCACATATTTCTGTACGTGCACACAATGGAGACGCACGAGAAAGGACTGACCCACTGACATGTCATCACCAATTTGTCGGGCGTCACACATGACTTCCTCTACGATGGCTCGAAAGAAAAACGTTTGCATATGGCCGCCATGTGGTAAGGCTCGTAAAGCGCGTGTGTCGTTGTATGCGTCATATGTATTGAGATTTTACATTCACAAAGAAAACTACTTTCCACAAAGGCTGAGTCAAAGGGCCGGTATAAAATATAAGGTAGTTTTTGGAGTGGATTCGCTTTATATGTCGCTTACAATACGTTTTTGTGGCAGTAATTATTATACTACGACCCGACAATTACATGTGTTCCCATATATTTAGGCGTGTTTTAATGATTGGAGAACGCGCCCTGTATGACTACATACAAAACAATGTTCCGGGACCGCCGAACCCCGAACCCCACCCCTGTTCTCCTAATGTACAACAAATGCAGGGTGGATAATGTATACATCTTGTAAGCCTAGTTTTAAGAGTAATGTGTTTCATTTCATTTTTATTCTCAATATTAAGAACATTTCTGGAAATGTACTGTTTCCATGGTGAATTTTAAATACTATTTTTTTTTTGTAAGCGTTACTCACAAAAAAATCGTTTGGTCGCCTGTAGATTTATCTCCTGCCCTAGTCAACATAATCCACTAATGAATGCTTTCCCTTGGTCTTAAGAGAAATTCTTCATTTTGAAAAGAATCGGGCGGTCTATGATAGACCGCCCGATTCTTTTCAAAATGAAGAATTTCTCTTAAGACCAAGGGAAAGCATATATTTTCTGTTGCAAGAAACCAAATGCATTGAGATTAACACCGATTTTATTTTGACAAAATTCGTCTTTAACATTAGCGTTATTGTTGTGTAAATTCTTTGTTATTGGTCTAGATAGTCTTGGTTTAGGCCACTTCCAAACGGCCCGTGAGTCGCAAGTTCGTGTCCCCCTACGGATGATCAGCCATCGTTTAACATCAGCAGGTTTGTATGTCACCTGGCGAGAGTGGGGATTGTCTCAAACGTTTACTGTATTAACGTCCCGAACAAGGCCGTCGACCACAGTTCAACGACTGAAATATTCTCAGAATATATTTTAAACCTATGATAAATCAAAAAAGTAGTAATTCTTTTTATAACACCTGAATTGTGACTAAAATGATGCAGCGACCATTAGAAGACCGTACATGCCTACTCAGAAGATTGCCCATATCTTACTTTATTATTTGAAAACTTGTGTAAACGTTCAAATGGAAGTCATGAAGGATTGGAAGTATCACGAAATCACGTAGGCCTACTGAACGTGTTAGATATCCATGCACTTTAAAATAGAATACTGGCTAAACTCTGTAATACGGATTTCTTAGAAGGCACATACGTAAGTATACAGCTATGCGCTTACTGACTATGAATCTAAACCGGATTTGGTAATACATACAATCGCTTTTAGATTCTCGCCGCACAACGTTTTAGTGGGGTTAATAATAATGATATGAAGATGTTCATTTTGCGAGAGTCGCTCATAGTTATTAAGTCTTGGCTGTTTCAAGTGAGGTATACATGCATCACTATGTTTTAACTGTTTGTTTTTGTCCTGTGGTTGCCATGTATATTTTCATTTATCAAAAACCTCTCTCGGTTTATTGTATTGATTTTTGTGAACAGTTGGTTAATTAGATGTTAAAAAAAATGCTTTCAAGAACCACCTTTATTCCGTATTTGTTTCCGTAACGAGCAGTAAGAAAACGCAAATCTGGAAATGTGTACAAACCTTTCGATGGGAAATGGGAAAAAAAAGACAACAACAAAACTTAGATATGGCAGCTTACCAGGTTACGCGATGTACGAAAGGGGCATCTCTAAAGAGCAGAATCTTTACTTGTTGATCTTCGTGTCACATGGGAGCTGGTAATTTCAGGGTACGTTTCACTTGTCCTCACGGTATAATTCGTCCTGAACCTGATAATCCTCTTGTCTCAGGTAAACAGGCAAACTCACAAAAATTTCAATGTAAACTCGTTAATCTTCTTGGTCTCGGTAATACGATAAACTCACGATATGATTCGATGCCTTCTTGTCAGCAGTAAGCAAATCAACTCAATATTTTGCTTTGGACATCCAAGTCTTCTTCTCGTCAGTAAAAAAGTAATCTGACTTAAAGTGTCACTGTGAATTGTTTAGATAATCTTCTTATCCACCAGAAACAGTTAATTTGACCGTGAACATGTAAACCGTGGTGTGTTCGGCTACCAGGCAAGCTAACGGTCTGCTTCGTTAAGAGCTTGTGAGCGTCAACTTCTTGCCGTCTTCGACTGGAGGAGGATCGGTCAGATCCCGCCCGGGTGATGTTACGGGTAAGTAACGCCGGTGTTCATTGGGTGTTCGCCAAGGTGCTATTTTATATCTATATCCATATGCGTTAGACTATATTTAGCCAAGGAAATATCCGCACATCAATAACTAAGGTAATTGGCCGCGAACACTCGTACATTTTTACTTACCAGTGATGTTTTAACACATTCATACAAAACGCGGACAAAACCAAACCTTTTTCTTTTCTGGCCACCAGTAATTTTCCCATACGTCATCGAAATGTTTGAATTACCATAACAAAGGTAAACAATTTGTGGCTGACTACACAAAGCGGGATGTACCGCTGAAAACGGGGTTTGGTTATCTTTATCAATGAAGCGGCCATGTGCGTTTGTGCGCCACACCACATCCGCTGACAGCTGCTTTAGAACTGCTGACGGCGGGAGATGTGTCTGGGAGAGGGTGTGAAGTGATGACTGTCGGGAGATACGTAGGTATGCCCAAGTACTTTGCAGGTAGTGAAGCGTAACCCGAAGGAGATAGCAAAGTGAGCAAAGACTGCTTCTGCATGTGTAAAGCCAAAGCAACGACGACAGTGTGAAAGTTGGCAAATGATCTCAAATAATCCCTGAAGTACGATCTCTTTTTAATTTACTCCAGTTGGGGTTATATTTTATCTATTCATGTGAATGCATAAGTAGTAGCATCCTATAGGACACCTAGCACCATAGTATGAGAAGAATCAGCATGAGAAGGATTAGCATGAGAAGGATTAGCATGAGAAGAACTAGCATGAGAAGGATTAGCATGAGAGGAAATAGCTAAAAAATGCAGTGATTTTAATTGCGATGCATTAGATGTCAGTGATCTAGAATTCCTCAAAATACTGTATTGTCATCAAATTTCGTAAGCAATAACATGAAAACATGGTAACGGGACCAGACACAGGCAGAACCTAGCTTTATGTATGAATACAATATACAGGTAGCGAGTTATACCAGAGCAGATAGAGTGATGGTAAACAAAAGGTCTCGTTTTACCAGGGAAATTCGGCGTTTTGTCATTTTATGTGTACTTCAGGTCGGATTTCGCTGCAAGTATTCATCTAAATGCATAAATGGTAGCAACAAAGTGCAATATAGAAAAAGCATAAATTGTAACCCAGTTTGGAGCACGGAATTTTAAAGGAAAACCTACCAGCTAGATTTAGAAATCGCCACACCGTTACGCAGGCTGATCCCCAAACTGCTCACAGTGACAGATCCTCTGGGAATGGATAACAGTGCTTCCCTGGAATGCTGCCGACATGTTGCTGTATGTAACAGGTGTGGACGATGAAGCAAGCCATGTCAAACAAGTTCGTCGTTAACCATGTACCTAGTGTCTTTTTTCTTTAAATATATGCGTTAACAGCTCTTCCCATCAGACCTACAAGATCTTTGTTTTGTGTTACGAATCTTTTCGCAAATACCTGACTGGGTAGAATATTGTGGGTATTTATACTAGAAAAGGGAAGTGTAAATCACCTGTAGTTGCCTGTTGTTTATTGAAAGTTTATATGCTGGCGTCCAACACGTGACACATGATAAGTATATACCATATATCACTTACGTATATTTATTGATTTAAAAACCATCTTGTATATAACAGCTGTGGAAAACACAAATAAATAAGCACTGTTTCTTGTGTGGTTTAATAGTCTTCTCGTTAACTGGTGTTAAGCATTGCAAAGTAACGTTTGGTGCCCAATCTAAACTTAGAGGCAAATCTACTCCTACGTCGAGACTTTGACCTCTAATGTATTGTGTCGCCATTTTTCTACGTCATACTTTACGTCACGGCATACTGAAACCAAGCTAGGTTTCCTCATGTAGAGATCTGAAAAGTCTTGAGGCTGTACGGACCTACGGTAACAGCTAAACTATTCCACTTTCCCCCTAACCTGTTGACAGAAGAGTAACCGTGTCTCTGCCTTGATATGCATTGAATAGTGTTTCAACCTACTTTTCTCTGAGAGCTATGTTTGCCTGTCAGAGATAAACGTTTGGCTTTCAAAAAGGCTCTTTCTAACGAAGGTTCAATGGGAGCAGCCATCTCGAATAGTGATGACCTAACGTCAGAAATTATTTGTCAAAATGTAAATATTAATAAGCCCAGATTTAATATTGCTTGTGTCATTTTGCCATGTCTTCCCATTCCTAATGAAAATATTTTATTTAGATTTGAAAATAAGACCGGGACCACTTTATTGTGAAGATGGCTACTCAATACACACGTCTAGATTCGGCCATTCTCGACGTAAATCCGAAGATAGGCGAAATGGGTCACGATTGGTTAGGAGGGCCTCCGTGGCTCAGTCGGTTAGTTCGCTATCGCAACGCATTGACCTAGAAGCCTCCCACCAATGTCTTCGCTGTGAGTTCAAGTCCATCTCATGCTGGCTTCTTCCGTGGGAAGGTCTGCCAGCAACCTGCGGATGGCCGTTGGTTTCCGCCGGGCTCTGCCGGGTTTCCTCCCACCGTATTGCTAGCCGCCGTCGTATAAGTGAAATATTCTTGAGTGCGGCGTAAAACAACAATCAAATAAATAAATCATGTTTGGTTAGGGGCCATCTCGCTTGAATGGCGCGCAAATTACCTCTATGGTGTGATTACCTCAAGAAATGTTTCATTGTGTTTTTCATTTTCAAATTTATGATTCCGTAAACCAGTGTGATACTCTGGAATAACTTAACACTGTCTAATTTGATACTTAATATGCACAAATCACTTTGATTCACTTACCGGTAATGATATTTTTATACGACGACAATTCGCTCCGAAAAACACCCCTTAAACACCCCTGAGCGCCAAGCGATTGTCGATTATGCGTCAGCCACTGGGCTCGCTGACACCCGGCAGTTGATCTGTCCCTCAGATACTGAGCGCCGAGCGATTGTCAACTATGTGTCAGCTACTAGTTTGGCGTACAACGCCCCCACTGAGGTTACTCACATCGGGTCGACAGCAGTTGATCTGTCCCTCTTAGGTCAAGATTAGCGATTTTAGTCTCACGTTAGACTCGACTGGGGATTGAAGCCCGCCTCTTCTGTGTAGGAGCCTGATGCTCCGTCCACTACGCTATAGCCGATAGGAAAGTTGATCGCCAATGGTTGGTGCTTTAACCTTATTAAGCCATTTACCCACAACTGTGCACAGGGCACAAAGATTCCACTTCGATAACATGTGTTTCATGCAATAAAGATTTTATGGGAAATGTGTCTGTGTATATTTGCATCAAAAAATCTTATTCCCAAGAATATGGTGTTGTCAATTTAATTTACGACCGGTCACTCACAAAGACGTCATGTTTAACCGCAGATAAGGTTGATTTCATGTCATCATTGTTCATGCATAAGTACACTTCTCTTAATACGATGACAGTTGGTTTTATTCCTGGATGAAATTACCGACAATTGGCACAATAATGACGAACTTTTCTACACTTTTTGGAAATTGCACACCTTATTGGTGGAGGACAAGTTGCCTTCAACGCTTGTAAGATTTTTCAAACGGCCACCCGACCGCTTGTTGTCACGAAGCCTCCACGACCTGTGATAGCAGGGGAATCCACAATGTTTGTGTTGAAGGCTGGGTTTGATCTCGCAACTCAAGCGATTGAAAGACCCCAGCCTCCAGCCACTAAACCACGACCCACTTCCCCGAAGCTAGGATGTGCAGCTGAATATTCCAGACATATCTGTACAAAATTCTAGTCTGCAGTAATCACTTCAGTCTTACTTTTTTTGATAGATATTGATACAAAGTACAGCGAGGGACATACAAGGAGAAGAAATAAATTACAGCCAGACGATTGCCTATTATGACAGAACACGTGTGAATGATATCGATGCAGCTTTAGATATAAAAGTGTCCCGTCTTCAGGCTTATCTTTTGAATCGACATTCATGGGTTTTCTATACGCCAGTGTTTACCTGTCACGCACGGTTGAATAGCGCTTTGTGAACATCGTAGTCTACAGTAGATTCTAATAGTAGACAACCATCAGGGGTCTTCTGAGTTACAGGGCTGTTGAATCTTTTCACCGGCAAATAAAATCCATAAATAAGAATATTAAATACTATATATATAAATAGTGTTCAGATCACAGGTAATAGCATCAAAATATATTATGTATCATGCTAATGTAATTAGTAAATAAATAAATAAACAAACAAATAAATAAATAAAAAAAAAAAAATAAATAAGTTAAAGAAGGCAATCGGTTAAACGATGGGTGCAGGTAGGGTTAGTTATATTCAAACAGGGCATGGACGTATAATCCGATATGACTGGTGCATTTTGTGACATTTTGATCATGCGCTGAGGTAGATACCATCTATACATCAGACACTTAAACACACGTGTGTGCGTGGATGATCGTGACGTCATTGCGCGCGGGCAATATCTCAAGCAAGTCTGGCCAACAATTTGCAAACTCTCACACACTGTCGTCCTTGCTCTGGTTTCAGTGTCTGTGCTGTAGTCGATGATTTGTTCACTTATTCCCGGTCAGATGGAAGCGCGAATACCCGGCGTAAACCACCAACCTTTGGCCAATTACTGACGACTTTTCTAACATTTGACCTACAGATATGCATACCACATTGGTGGAAGACAAATGAATGTTAGACTGCACAAACGACAACGGGGGCAGCCATAGGGAAGGAATTACATGCTCTCTGCAAAAGTCGGGCTTAATTTGACCCCAAACGACCAAGCTAGCAGCCATAGAGATGGCATTACAACTCCTTGCCCTAGGCCGGGTTTGAACCTGCACCTCTTCATGTCCTAGCAATTGAAAGGCCTCTAACCACTAAACCACGGTTTGCTCCATCTACAAGGCTCAGATCGAGAACTCATGATGTTCCAGGCATAGATTCACCCAGGCACCAGAACACACTGCGTATATAATACATCCTAAGGACTCACTCGTCGCGATGTAACTGAAAACTTGTTGAGTGCGACCTAAAATACATAGATAGATAGATAGACGTACACACATACATATAGAATGAATGAATGCTTATTGTTTAACGCCCTACTCAAGAATATTTCACTTATACGAAGGCGGTGTCTCCTTGGTGCAGGACGGATTTCCACCGTATCTTTTATCTGGTGCAGCCTCACCGAGACGACTTGCCGAAGACACCCAACAAGCCCCCTCACCCAGTCACATACTGACACCGGGCCGACCAGTCCACCCTCTATCCTCTTATTACTGAGCGCGAGGAAGCAGGATGTAACATTTTTTTAAAGTCTTTGATATGACCCGACCCAGGTTTGAACCCAAATCTCCCCGTCCGAAAGCGGACGCTCTACCAACTGCGCTATTCGGGCGGGTCATACATATAGACATACATGCATGCATTCTAAGAATAGATTCTAAGGCCTCCATCGTCGAGATATAACTGAAAAGTTGTTGAGTGCGACCTAAAATAAATAAATAAATAAATAAATGCATACATACATACATAAATAAATAATTAGGAGAAAGTAATGAAAAAGTGCCATGCACAATGTAATTAATACAATGATCTCACAGCGGGTGTACTTTATTTGAGCTGTTCTTTACAGTCTCGTTTGCCCAGATTTCCGTGAAGGAGGTTGTACAAAAAAATACGTGGAAAATGCCCCGCACAGATTTCCATGAAATATGAACAGGAAGTCGGCCTTGGGCGAAAGAGGAAGGTTTGGACCAGCAGTATAGGAGTATTCCAGGTTTCAGGTAAATGCTCCTGTGACACCAAAGCCTATGAGATGCCGAGTCCCGCTCGTCGCCTGTCTGACCCTTCAGCTAACAGAGGTTGCCAGTCATTATCGTAGAAAATGTGATTTTGAAGTCTTGCGCCAACTTGTGGCTTGGTCCGCATACAGGTGTAGTGACCGGACTGGGTATTTGAGAGAGAGGGGAGGTAACTCAGGAGTGTGTCCTTGGCAAAGGTCTGTCTTTGTATATGTGTAAGCTTGGGATTTACGTCGTTTCCAACAACTATTCAACCAAATGAAATGACGAAGAGTCTTTAGAGTGTATATATACTGAGTTTTCTTGTGGTAGGGCAGGTTCATCCCGCCGTAGTGCTACCGCCACAGGGTCATCATGCCGAAGTCACAAGGCATAGCACCCCACCAAGTCACATTATACTGACACCGAGCCCACCAATCCCGTTTACTTACTCTAACCCCTCATTGCTGAACGCCAAGCGAGGCGACAACAAGTGCCATTTCTTAAAGTCTTTGATATGACCCAATCCATGATTAATCCCGGATGTCCCGACAGTCATTGCGCCGTAGTGCCAAATCTCTATCCATCAGACCACAGAGGCGGTCGTAAAGATCTGTTTCTTGGCGTATGAATTAAATGCATAGGTGAAGAGAGAATGGCCAAGACTACATGCAGGTAATACTTCATAGATTCAAGAGTCACCAGACTGAAGACTACAACACTCAAAGTACCACCAGAACATCAGCAGTATGATATAGTTGGCCTATGGTCACCCCGGCTGAAGCTGTGAAATCTGACATTTTCTTGTTGCTTACTTCAGTTATGTTTTATTCTACTGTTGAGGCAAATATTCTAAAGGGAACTACTGACATAGCGCCTTGCGTCAAAAGCTAGTGGTATCCAGCTAAGCGCGTTCAAAGCTGGAGAAAACATAAAAATTACATAATGTTCAAATGAAAGAGTGCGAAAAGATAGTTGTATGTGTGGTCTTCAATATTTTTTCTCTGTCTCTTTAAGGAGAAAAATACACTTGAAAATAATTTTTTTGTGGTGAATATTTGGGATCAATTTTTGGTATATGTTGTATTTGTGTAATAATGTTATAAATGAGAATGTAACATATGTTTAATAAATAATTTCGCTTTAGAGATTTTCCTTTTTAGCTAACCAATATGTTCAACCTGGATTTGATTCATATTTAGAGTTTTAATATGTTCATTAAAATGATCATAATCCAGGTTAAATGCATATCCATGGATATAAAAAACAGACTTCCATTCAAATAAATTTATTTTACACCCATCACCTCTTCATTTAGAACATTATTATGCAATTACCATATATACCAAAAGTTGGTTCTTAATACCCACCATAAAATATATTTTCAAATACCCTTTTCTTCTGAAAAAAAAAATTAAAGTAAAAAAATGTCAAAGGGCATATTTCCAAACATGTTTTGACGCTTTTTAATCTGATTTTGGCATCGTGTTTATGTTTTCTTCTCCTTGCGCTCTTTGTCTTGGTGAAGCCCCACGATCCTTAACTAAATATTGTAGATTAGGCGTTGTAATAAAGTCTATTGGTCTCTTCCGAATAACAAGTTATTTAAGAATATTGTAACGTTATTTATACAGTCCCAATGTAGACATTTACGTAGCATCGTCTGAGTCAGAGTCAAGGTCGATCTTATGGTCTTCACGAACAAAGAGAAAGCTCATAAAATGTGGAGTTGTTGTGAGGAGAGAAAAGGACAAGACGAGAAGCAGACAAATTTTGGCGATAGCTTCTTCCTCCGTGGCTCTAGTCAGAGATTCACAAAGACCGGTGTTATCATAAATTATACCAATCATTGTTTGCAGAAAACAAACTCCAGCTATCAACAGAACGTTGTAGAAACAGACTATGATCGAATAGAAGGTTTTTCCATACACATGGACCAAGGTGCTGATAGGAAAGATCACTGCTGCCCCGAACGAAGCGCCGATCGTTACCATGACGACATACATGGCGACGTTGCTCTTGAACAACAAGAAATAAACGGCAACAGAAATAGCGAACAGTGTGGTGATGGCGATTTGGGACCCAACTCGCCTCTGGTGGCTTCTACCGGAGGCAATGGAGTCGACAAAAGCGCCACTGGCAAGTCTCACGAGAACATTCGAGACTGATAGCGTCACTATGGCAACTTCGCCTGGCAAGCTCACTCCCAGCGACGTGTTGAATGTGGACACGTTGTTGACGAGCGTCAAACAGCAAGCCTGGAACATGGAACCGGGCCAAGCTATGACATGAAACAGCGGACTTCTGATCAGCCTTATCCAACGATCCTTGTGATTTGTGGCTTTTGTCACATCCACTTCGGCGTCATCGATGTTGTCAGCGTCTTTTATAGATACGATAACAAAGCTGTCACTGGAGTTGACAGGAACGGGTCGTAGGACAGCCGAACACAGAGCGATGATAACGAAATACATAGCAGCTGTCGCACGAAAGAAATCAGTCAAGCTCTCGCCCAATCCACGCTTAAATAAAACCACGTAGAAAGCTTTCGCAAAAGCGTTGGTTGCAAATATGGCGCCACGGATTTTCCCGCTGTCGTGTAAAGGCCAGTTGGACAGAGTCGTGGAGACGATTTGAAGGGACACAATCGACAGTGATGAAACTGAAACGTAAAAATTCAAGATGTATTCTTTCTGATTGCTGACATTTACTAGACGTATAACAAACTCCATATATACCATTCCTGTTTGCTGACATTTGGTAGATTTAGAGTAGGAAATCAATTGTTTAAAAGCAAACATTCCCGTTGGGCAAGTTGCCAGGTTTCTTACAATTGAAATGACGCAGGCTTCAGTTCCCGGTGAAATAGTGTACACCTTTCGTTTACTACTGCCTTTGTCGTTTTAATCAATTGTTTTCACATCAATGAGACGGACTTCACAAAACGTGTAAATGTAGATATGCGTCATAGCTCAGTGGCATTTTACTGTGCTGCGCGTACAGTAAGGCTCCCGCTACTTCATTTTTTATTATTAACGTAGTTTTTAAAATAAAAAACAAATTTTCTAAACTAAGGCTCACCCCATAAATCAAAGGTCTAACCTGATGTGAATGGCAAAAAGCATAGATTACCTTACCATATTTCCGCAAGCAATTGAACTTACTTGTACCGAAGTGAAGCAAACTCAGTACTAATGGTAGATTTGTCACTTGTTTTGAGTATTGGACCACGCATGACAGGAGCATGAGACATCCGGTTCCGGTAAGAAGAGTAATTCCGTAGGTGAGACCCACGCCACCCAGCTCCTCTAGTATGGGTGTCAGTGGAATAGTGAGGAATCCTGCCATACCGGAAATAGACACTGTCTCTACTGAAAGTCAAATGATTGAATAACAGAAAGTTTCAAAAGTGTCCAGGCCACAGGGGCATTTGCAGACAACAGAGACTTCAACGATGTTGTTATTGTTGTCCACCCACATTTCTCAAACGTCGAATACTATATTTAAACCTCGGTATTTTTTTTTATAATTTGCCGTTAATATTTAAGTAACATTGGCTGATTTTCATTTGTTTTTAACGCCATATATTCTCATGAATTTTTCACGTATCCGCTGGCGGAATATTTTCCCGAGTCCGCGGAATGAACTCCCGCCCTTCAGAAGTTACTCACAGCCTTTCTCACCCGTGACTAACAGATATTCATCCTACACCGGTGGAAGACAAGTGGCCTGCGACTAATGCTAGACTGCGCAAACGGCCAGGTGAGCATCGTCTACCGTTTATTGTCACCAAGACAACACAGACGAAATGTACAAATTATCTGCCGCAGGCCCGATTTGAACCCTCACCTCGTGTGTCAACCAGATTGGCGGGTTGTACCTCTAACCACTAGATCAAGGCGCCCTCCCTGTTTTTCTGTTTTACTGTTTCCACTATGCTAAAGTATATCATAATTTTATATAATAGCGATGTGGAGACGTAAATGTTACCAAGAGTATTTGAACCATCTTGGGACGACCATGGCACTTATCAGATCTGGTAGAAGTTTTCACAAAGTATTATCATATGGGTCTCCTTTTGTAGATACATGCATCGCACAATTGGTATTTGTAGATACTGAAGTATATTTCGTTTAGCGATGGTATGAAATCGGTGTCTCGTCGTCAGATGACTGAAAAAACTCTTAAAGGGATTTTATTTATTTATTTATTTATTTGATTGTTGTTTTACGCCGTACTTCTTAAAGTTAATGAACACATAAAAACAAAATTGTAGTGAACGAAAAGACCATTAAAAACGGTATCTGAAAATACCTACACTGAATTTTTTACTGGTTTTTTGTTGGGTTTTTTTTGGGGGGGGGGGTTGATCCGATTAAATGCAGTCAAATGTTTTGATTGTATGATGGATTTATGGACAATATTGATGATGTAGTTCACCAGTGACGTCACACCTACTCCTCTGGGGCCATACAGCAGAAAAACGATGGCATATTAGCGTTTTCAAACACAGGCAAACAATACAAGAGTAGTCTTCACAAGAAATATGTTCAGAGCTGAAAGTTGTACGAAAGGTTGTGTGACGTCACTGGTGAGCAACATTATCAACATGGTCCATAAAACCCACAAGACAATCAAAATATTTGACTTAAAATCTAAAAAACTGAGAAAAAAGTGTAAAGAAATGATTTCGAGTACTTTATATTGCGTCTTCATTTGAAGGAAAATGTGTCTTTACTCTATATACCCTTTATAGGATTATCCTACATAAAGGTGACATTTTAACAGATTTTTCAAACTGAAACAATTTATAAAACGATTCAAGGATTGGAACGGGCAATGTACATACATGTATATCAAATTTCGCAGGAAACTCAATAATACAGACTTGGCTTGGGGGGAGGGGGGCTGGTACCTCCGTAGCCAAGGGGGTTAGCGCGCCAGCGCGGTGTTATGACCTCGTGCCTCTCACCAATACTGTCAGCGTGAGTTCAAGTCCATCTGATGCTGACTTAAATTCCGGCCGTACGTGGGAAGGTCCGCCAGCAACCTGGGGCAGCCTGCGGATGGTCGTGGGTTGCCCCCGGTCTCTACCAGGTTTCCTCCCACCATATTGCTGGCCGCCGTCGTATGCTCTTGAGTATGGGGTAAAACACCAATCAAATAAATAAATAAATACAGAACACAGGTAAACCGTAAATGACAAAAACTCTTGCCTTGTGTTTGCGTAAGGTTCAGCTGATTCTTCATTGTCACGGAGTACACGGTGAAAGCCAAATCAAACCCAGTCGTGACGCTGGCCATGAGAGCCAAGCCCAGCCCCACCCATCTCCAGATGTAACTCCTGAGGGGTAACACAGGCCCACGGGCAGGACAGCCTGTTGACAGCAACATTAAGTAGTCGGTGACATAGGAGGTGTGATTACTTCCAAACGCAGAGCAGGATCTCGCCCTTTGCGTGATAACCTTTTCTGATGACCAAAACCGATCGGGTTTAGACTTTGTTTACACTTTAACACTTTGTACAATCCGGACGATCTATACTTATACACAAAACTGCCATGCCACCCAGGTGTTGACTGGGTTATCCGGGTAACCAGTCCGCATAGCGTGGAGGAAGACTGGCCCGATACAGGCCTGGTCAGCAGTATCCTTTTACGCTGGCGTATTCCAGGAAGGATCGAGAAAGCTACTACTGGCACTCAGGATGCATCGACAACCGACATTCGTAGAGTATGATTGTAAACGCGCAGTTTCCCCACCGGGCACCGTGCTGTACGCTGTTTACTGTATTGAAGTTTACAAATTTCGCTTTCGATAGAGTTCGGTAACCCAACTGTGTGTGTTGAGGACGGCCGCTTTGACCACAGCTATATTGATTCTTTTGGATCGATGTCGCGTGAGTCCACTGGACTCTGACCACACGACCTGACCACAGGTCCTTGTGTAACAGTAACAGCTTGCTAACCATCCTGGTGTAGAATGGATCTAGAGTCGTGACAAATATCTCAAGAGGCCATCGGCTTCAACATCCACATTTGTAAACATTTGTAGTAGGCGAGTCAATGACTGATTGATTGACTTTTCGATTTATCGTTTGATTCAGTGATACTAAACACATGGATTGGTTGATTGTTGGTTGTTTAACACGAGAGCGGCCGTTTACGGCAATGGTTGTAATGAACATCATTGCACGTATTTCTCAATGGTTCAAAATTAACGGCCAGTCCTTTCTTTACATCAAATGATTGTACATCAAATGCGTTAAAATAATAGATTTATTACTGATCTCAGGTAAACAGTGGTTGTTGTTGTGGTGCTATCTACAACTAGAACAAAGCTATAGCTTATAACCAGTCCATATTGGCAGTGTTGTTCCAAATGCCATGTCAAAGGTCAAATTCATCGTCTGAAAACTCAGAATCCCATGTCTGGAGAGAGATGTCAGTGTTATAAATCGGGATTTCAACATCGTCCAAAATTGTTCATATTGATACGGTCGTACATCTACTTATGTGTAGCTAAAATCTCGAAAATGATATCATTTTATACGAATTCTCACGTTATATGGCCCAATCAGCCCTGCCTGACGTCACCCGCTGAGATGTACCGGGCTAATAAATTAAATACTAGATAATAGTGGTAATACTGATCTCAGGGAGACAGTGGTTGTTGTTAGCATGCTCTCTGCAGAATATAGTGTTAATACAAAGCTAAGGTAAGCATTGGTTGCTGTCATGATACTCTCTACATAGTATAGCGTTGATACTGATCTCAGTTAAACAGCGGTTGTTGTAATGATGGTCTCTGCATAGTAGTGTTAATACTGATCTCAGTAAAACAGTGGTTGTTGTAATGATGCTCTCTACTAAAGAGTGTTAATACTGATTTTAAGGAAACAGTGGTTGTTGTAATGATGGTCTCTACACATTCGTTGAAGCGCGCCTTATTATGTATAAATTATGTAGGCCCCATAATGCGCAGGACGCCGCCTCGCTGTCTCGGGATATTAGAGCACTTAGCACGCTGACACTATCAGGCCCTTAAACCACGAGGTGACATGTTCGAATCCAGGTCTCGTTGTTGCTCCTGCCGCTGGAAATGAGGCGGTATTTTCAGGCGACTAAGGAAAGTCGGTGGCATATCCCGCTTCCTTCCATCTACATATCTGGCCTGCGTTATGTGAGTAAACAATTATTGATCGTTATTAATCACCAATGTTATAAGTAAACACTGCGCAGGGCAGAAATAGCACGAAGAGGCAGTTTTATGAACAAGAATTTCTTACATTTCTAGATCTTGTGTTTCCGTGTCACTGCAGGTATATTTCCTGCTAGCGAAATTATTGAGCAGCTGGGTTGTAGACCTTGGTCCTGTTACACAAAGCGTCGGTAGCCCGCGAAGGTCGGTTAGTCGCCTAACGGTCATTCACCAGGCTACGATAAAAATGCCCATGCCGACTTACCATAGCCGGCTATTTGAAGACTCTTAGTTATCACAGTGTCTGAGAGAATGAGGGTAACTTTGAAATTAGCTTTAAAATATAAATCAATTAAATTACTACATCTAAATATTAGAGACGACTGATCAATTCTCCGGCAATTTTTGCTCTACTGGTCAAAGACCAGTTAAATTATGTACCAGCAAGTTGTCCGTCATCCGCTTCTCTGTCTCTCTGGCGTCTCCTAACTTTTCCTTCAAAAAGTTACTTCTACAGATTTTCGCCGATTTCAGCGCTGTTTGGCTGAATTGTTGAGTGCATCAAGATAAATAATTCGTTGCCTCGATTTTCAATTTCGATCATCCGATGTCCGATAACTGTCATAACACACAGTCGAAGCGATACAACAACAAAAAACGTCCTGACATAAAAGCTGACACATTCCTGTTATTCTCTAATCAAAGTATCATCCTTCACAAAATGGGACATGTAACACTCACAAAAACTTCCGATTCCCAAAAAGAATTTTAGGCTAAAGCTGATGGACTTTTTCCTGTGTACACATAAAAATCAGATAAGAATAAGGTTGTACTTCAGGGCTTTTCTGAGATTAAGTTTAATTATCATTAGTCTACTATACTAATATACAAGGGGACGAATGATGGGGACAGAGCTGTGTCAGTAGCTGTTGTAAAGGAGTTAGCCAGTCTCTTCGTTTCCTCCCCCCCCCACCCCCCACCGCATCTTCAATATTTTCAGCCGGGGCCAAGGCTTTTCTCCTGGCATTACAATACATTTGTCCTGGATAGCGCTGAGAAGAGTTCCAGGTAGCAATCTGTTAACCCGCCAACTGCCAATCGCTTTCAGTTACTGTAAACGTCCCAAAATTCGACACTTCAATCCTTCATTGGAATTTAAAGAAGTTCGCACCATGTAGAAGGTCACTTTGTGTTGACTTCCAATACGGTCGATTGGGGCAGTTTTAAGGTGGTGAAATTTTAGATTGACGTTCTGCTGTGGCTTTTTAGAACCACACTGAACAGGCGCACTGACGTCACAGATTACTTTGGCGGCTGAATACGCTGTCGCTGTTTTCTACATCAAATAGTCACGGGAGTGGTACTAAACGTGTATCCATACATCAGATTGTTAAATGTCATTTAGAAAGTCAATTTATGTAACAGTATTACGTTACATGTAACATTTTGATACAGGCAGCGAAGGGAGCTGTGTCATTTCTCACCATATGAGGGGTAACACATGTTCGCCGAAAAGTCAGTTAGCTGGTACTTTAGAAGGGTTGGTCGAGGGGTCTAGGCGATTGGCATGTATTGCTGGCGAATCGGTGACTGACTCTGAGGTCGCTGGTTAGAAATACAGGATCATGTCAGCCAAGTTTCAGCACAAGAACCTGTGCTATACCATAAAGTGTAATCTCCAATAACGATCATACTGAGTATCCATAAAGCTCAGAAGATATAGAGCACCTAAGTAGAATCTGTGAGGTCGGTGTGCTTTAGCCGATTCAAGTTTTTTAAAATCGTATTTTTGTAATATTCTTAGCTATGGCGTAAAGCAAAAATGAGACAGATATAAATATATATATTTAAATCAATAAATAAATTCTTTAAATGCACCCCACCGAGAGTGATACCTAGATTACGGGAAACGTCTACACGGTATTGGCATGATATGGGGTTTAGCTGGCACAGACCAACTCTATTCCTGACTCATTCCGATGATTATGCAATAGTGTTTATGAGAAATATCAACATCACTTCGCATCTCCTCTACTTTTTGAAATACTATATTTGCATTACGATGAGCACACCGCTGTCCTTCTAAGACAATGTTTTGGATGAGAATAAAGAAAAAGGGTGAGTTAATTTTGCTCAGATATAATGTATCATCCCCGGCAGTGATCACAATTGTGATAGCCAGAAACCATAGGAATATTAAAAGAGACATGATTCATTACAATTAAGTCATCCAATCAAAACCAAATTAGAAAGTTAACAATATCTTAGTATATTATGTTAGATATTTTCAAACATTTAAAGTGTGTATTCTGCCTTTCAATCATTTCTAAATTATAATAATACCGATAAGTTACCGACTTCTTGGCGGCCATATTAGTTTTATGCTAATGAGATACAGTGGCGCTCAACAAATTTTCTTAGACTTTTAGTGTGCGTTTTTAGCCACATTTCTTACACGAACAAATCCAAAAGTGTGTTGCAATTTGCGCTGGATCATTTCTTTTCATCAGCAACATTGTGGTCATCAGCAGGACACATACCTGGAATTGATACCTACGACGTCTATGAGAACGAACAGACATCACTTGACATCTACAGTGTCATCAATTGGTTCAAGATTTCCCAGTGACTGTGGATTTCGTGATAACCGTGGACAGACTTGCCTTCGGAAGGTTGATATTCCGTAAGCATTTGGACGGTAATCCTGAAGAAACTATGATTTGTAATTATATATATAATATTCCAAGTTGTACTGTTCGTTTATTTTGTTCCGTTATATGTATAGAACCTATTCAGGCGTCTTCGTATTTCCATGTTTGATCTTGTGTAAGACCTATGGCTGTCTGAGAGTTGAACAAAGCCATTTGTTTGTCATTTTTCCTCTTAGATCGGCGCTATCCTTACACACCGTATGCTTGTCAGGAACCACAACCTGCTTGTGTTAGATGACCACACGTTGATTTTCAGCTTCTTAAGAGTTGTAGTTCCTGTTTTGGATCAAACAGAGATTGGTATTTTGCACAACTGTTAATATAGTTTCTTTGCACACTATATTATGTCATTATGGCTGAGGAATTTCATGTAGACTCATTCCTTGATAACGAGGATTTGTCAGTTGTTAAGATGTGTGAGTAAAGGAGAAATAAATGTGAATTAGACAAGGTAGAGTATTAGAAAATCTAAATGGTGGTGGCACAGTACAGTCGGATTCTAAACTTAAATTCTACGGCCATCGTACCCAGAGGTTAAGCCCACGGTCGGACTAAGCTATGTTGACGCTCGGCCGACCATACGCCGATCATGTTTTTCTCCCTCCGCGGATGGTGACGCGATCCTCCAGCCATCATCCTCGGATTCTGCTGTAGATTTTGTGCTATGGGACGTGTAAAGTTGCTAGTTTTTATAATAAATGAACGATGGAAACACAATTCTAACTAAGGTAACCTGGGAAGAGACCGAATTTCACTGACTACAAGTAACCAATTACCGGCCATCACGCAATCATCGCTACTGTAGTTTTACTGTCTTCTATATAGTATGTACTGTTACTGAATATTCCCAGGTGTCTTTAATAGCAATGCATGTACTTTTAGCATGTTCTGGCTATACTCTGTCTATCTTTTTCTTATAATTCAGCGTGCGTTAGCGAAAAGCAAAAAGCAAGTTGGAAATTTGAATATGTCATATGTCTAAATTTAGGATTTATTCTTTCAAGTATATTATTAATAAACATTATATTATCCTACATCAAGCAAGCAAATTAGCAGGAAAAAACTCATAAGAAGTATATATCAATATGTGGAAACGTACTAAAACTACAGGCTACAATGGTATGAGAAATTGTGTAGGATTTTTCCTCTACTTGCCATTTGAAATACCAACGCAGTGTGAAACAGAGCAAAATGATGTGAAATATGTGATTATGCCTGCATGATATTTCTGAGAGCATTTTCTTTCACTTTCCCGTGGGAAGCCTTCAACAGGTAAACTCCAGCACAGTTACGATATTTCTGTACGGGAGGGTGTACATTCGTAGTCACAGCGTGAATAAATAGTGCGTAGATAAAAACGGTTACGGCCGCGGCAAAAATGCTACTGCCTGACATAAATGTTTATGCCGTTCTTTAAGTTTTTTTTAAGGGCTGTCATCTGATGAGATGAGCTTATTCCCGCAGGTGTCGGTCAACACTCAGACAGGGACTCCCGGTGATTGGTGGCGGATACACATATTTCAATGGGTAGTCTTGTGAGGTATGGTGTGTAGTGCGTTTCGTTCTGGACATGTCCTTACTACACACGCTCTGCGTTTCACAGACCACTGATGATAAACTCACGACACGTGGTTGCGCATGTATTTATAGATGTGCACTATTTAAACAGAAGCATGTCGACTTGGAGGTGTTATATTATTGCTAGTGTATTTTGTTGAGGGCTTGCTTCAGAGACACACAGGATTTTTTCATTTCCCCAGCAACTGGGGAACAGAGGATGCCACGCTTGTGTGATTTACTCTATAATTTTTAGTGTAATCAACGGATGCTCATTTCCGGATATTGAAGGCATGAGGTGTGTTTGATTACTGGTGGTCTTTTACTTCACGCCTAATTTAAGATGTTTTATTGACGGGCACTTAGAAATACTTCGGTATGGTTACAGCATGTAGCAATTTCTTGCCAAATGTGCAGCTGGTTTATGCATATAGGTATAAATAATACCGGTTCAGAATAGACTAGTCTAAAGGGAGACAACAGACAAGATTAGTCTATAGGGAGACAACTTTGCGTGTCTGCGGCTTTTGACGTCGATTTCTGTGAACAAAGTACTTTCGATGTCAATCTACCCAGTGTTACGAACCTGTGAAGCACGGTGAGATTTATGTCGACAGGTAAGTTCTGTACACTCGGGTGGATGTGTGTTCGTGTGGACATATTGGTATCGGATTTTAGGCGTCCATATCATTTCACACTAACTGGTTATACGTGTAGATGTACATGCTGGAGCTGGTCGCCCTCACATACACACATGATAGACCGACGACTGGGGCGTGTCCACGTATAGCGTCTATAACCCCAGCCTGTGTGTGAGCCTCTGACACTGTTTGTGTCCTGATACAAGATTAATTTCTCATGGAAAACTGTTGACTCAGGTTGATATTGTATATGTTGACCTTGTCACTAGGGTATCACGTACTGTACGGTGTTGTATTAGTTTAGACCTTGAGGCCGTTTTGAAGGTAGATGCTTGATGTGGCGTGTTGCCTCGACAGAACTCCACGTTCTTACACGGTATCTCCTATCGCACGTTAGGTAATGACCAATCTATCATACCACCTTCAGGATAAAGGGATACGGAAGTAGGTCCATGAACATGGACAGTAAATAGAGGTGAAAGACGGCTGCAGATAAACAGTCATGAAGTATTTATTTTCAGATAACCTCAAATGATTCACGAATGTATATGAGTTTTACTGTGACGATCATTTACAAGTAGGTGACCATCCGGTCACAAAGTCTCTGTGCAAACCCGGTCAGTTAGTCTGGGTTTCAGGTCATCATCTGTACACAAGTAACCAACTGAAACAATACATGTATGAGTGATTCCATACTCAGCAGACATTACTACCTGACCCAGTGGTCACGGACAATGGAGGGTGTAACTTGACACAGCCAGTCAGTCAGGACTGGAAAAGACACGGACCTACTTATATGTAGTCTATCTTGGTAGCATAGGTCTGTCTGTGTGAAGAGAGGGATATACAGGGCTACATACATATATACCTATAAGGCTGAGGCTGAATGTGTATAGAGAAATATTCTGACGCTGACCTACTTCTACAAGCTGAAGGTGGTGTCATATCGACAACTCCAGTCTAAGCTTTCTGTGTGTGTTTGTATTTGAATTGCACCTGTTCACCTTGGTGTAGACCTTATTTGATTAGACATGTTGGAACCCGTCGGCTCGAGCATTGTGCCTTTCTTATCAACTTCGATCACCTGACACAGCAATAGCTAATCATGGCTCGCGGCTACATTGTATATGTGTTTTTCGTTAGAATAAGTCAATTCATGTGTTCAGGATGCACAAGGAATTCTGGGAAGGCTTATTTAACGCTAACCTATGCCAAGCATACATATTGTATCTATGTCAAAATAGGTTTGTTGATGTGGAATTTTCCATTCTCAGTGGCGGTCACGTGTCAGTCGCTGCTCCGTAGTCCAAGACAAGAACTGCCTTTAAACACGATACATCATTTGAAGGAGGAGAATGTAACAAGTCACAATATTAAGTCATACCCATTACCGGTACATTAAGACGTTATCATACTCGTCTATATCAACAGTGTGGCTTTACGACAATCTCAAAATTTACATGTCATTTTCATATTTAAATCAAAAACGATACAGCGGTGTTGAATGTAGATTTGTTTCAGTGGTATAAACTTCAAACTTGCCTACTGAATATCATCTCAACTTTACATACCTGTTTAAAAAAGCGTCTCCACGTGATCACGTATGGAAATGGAATAAGCATGTTCAGCCCACCAGATATGATTGCAAGATATATAATGCCTTGGCTTTTATTTTAATCCTGCAGACTTGTCTCTAAAACGTTCATAAAATTAACACTGTGTAATTGTGTAAACATTTTGAATTCAGTTTATTATGCCAAAGAGATAATGGCACCACAAGGTCTTCGTGTTTGTCCGTATGAATGAAGTGATCGTAATAGTCAAACCGCTTTAGGTAAATTGTCATATTTGGTGTGCTGATTCATAAGGAGAAGGGCCAGGTTCTGAGTTCAAATCTGTGACATAAAAAATGTCAGCGTGATAACGATAGCAGCTCAACTGTTTTAAATAAAGGCTTGGCCTTTGATATTTAGTTGGGTTGATTTTCGAATGAATTTGAGGAAACAGGATTCCCGGTTGTCTAGATGTCTCTCCTGAGTAGAGTGAACATCACAGCTTCCAGTTTTATGGCGAGACAATGGTGATGTGGTCAGCATGAATTCATTCACTGGAGCAAACTAGTTGTAGGCATTTGTGCTTTTGTACATCAGTCGATCAGACAAATGCTTTACACCTGTGTTAGGACATCCATTCGGTGTATGTAACTTATTGTTTAAATTGAGCCAGTTCAAGTTATCTGGTGTCGTTCTTTGTGGTTGTTACGACATGTATGTTTCTCCAGGAGAGAGTATTTATATGTTTATTATTAATCTTACCACATAGATTGTATGTATGCTGCTAGAGACGTCCTTTATTGTTTAAAGTGTGATCCTGGAAAACAGTGTTTATTACAATGGAGTTTTAGAACAGAATGGCATTATGATAGCAGGTAATCTCATTATATATATGAAAAAAAGTGACATTTCAAAGCCCTTTCTGTAAGTTGCACACCCATTTCCTTGTGGCGTCGGGCAACAGGAGGAACAATTTCACCATAAAGCCTAGAATTTATAATTTTAGTCAGAATCCCACTGTGAATAATATACTTAACACGGATGTCCGATAGGGATTCCCCAACTTTGCAGCGTCATTCAGGAATTGCCCGCTGGCTTCCACATCTAGGGAAAATATTTTTTTCATCTACATTTCTATAGATATCAGATACGTTTTCACTGGCTCAGTAAATCCTGTGTATATTTTATTTTGCGTCACCGAACACATAATCCAGTTTTGCTTTTGTGCATGCTTGCATCAATTTTTTTCGATTTCCGTTCATGTAAAAAGTTTCGAGGCTGTAGAAATCAATCATCGTGGTGCTGTTAAATCGCTTAGTAGTTGCTTGTTAGTCTCAGCAAGAGATTGGGTACTGATCTCATTAACTGATTAAGCTGTCGTGTAGAATATTGTCCTTTTAGATTCGACGTTTTGGTGACGAACAACCTTGTCATGGACCTCTCTGGTTTAGCGTACAGAGGTGCCGAGTTCTATAGAACGCAATGCAGTCTCTTAATTTTGTCTTTTTCCAAAATAGTGTTTCATACTGTTATTTTTGGCTAAAGGAGTTTATGTGGAATAATAGTTGAAGTATTTGGTCGCCTTTGATTAACATATCCGAGTTGCGCAGTAGTCGTAACAACGCCAAGAAAGGGAACTAATCCCCAACATTATCGAAAATAGCATCTTTCGCAGGAGGGTGACTGCTCTCTGCTTGTGACGTCACCCTACATGTGTTTGACTGGAGGCTATTTAAAGACCAGTGTCTCCTGGCAGGACAAATAAAGATCCTGTCAATTTTTACTGGATATGGACGTTCTGAATACGCTGCAATATGATCTAAGACTGATGGTATGATCTGACCTTAACGCACATAGAGCTTAGCCAATTATAAACATGGCTAATATCAATATTTACTGTACGGTGCCGTGGTTTTGTACCGTTGACAGCCCATGACGGTTGATCAATAACCTTAGCATCGCCCCAAAGCCGATTTCCGCACGGTTCACTCGCACAGTGTATAATCTTGCCAAGTGTGATGGCTTGGAGTGAATGTGAAAGATTGTCAATTCATCGCCTCTGTTGACTGTATGAAGTGTCGGTTAAGACTGTTCACTTACAGTGCCAGTAGATATCCAGATCGTGCCACGATGTGCCACACCACCTGGACTCGCGAGGTAAACTAGTCCTACATGAACTCCACTCTCGCTCCAATACTTGGATGTCGCTATACAAGTCTAAAGATTTAGACGTTGCATGCTACCGATACAAAGTCTAACAGAGGTCAATTTACAAAACGGGGCGTACTTTCCTATCCGTATCTAGACGATGTCTAGCCTTTAAAATCAGCATGTTCCTTCGTCAGCAATGATTAGCCAAGTGGATCGCATAAAGCAGGAGCTTTAGTACTCTTCTGTTCAGCTCACATCGCTTGTTTTAGGCAGCGGCCCCATTACTAATTACTTGCCAATCGCTGGATACTTTTTTCATCGACACTTCTCCGCATTGTGTGAGTTTTCAGCTTTTGACATACCCTAGGTTACAGTGTGAATCCTGCGTCAAAAAATTGTACATCTCAGTGATTACAGGATTCTCTTGACTGCTGATCAAATATGGGGGACTGCGGGAATTTTTGACCGAAGCAATGGTCTAAAACAGCCGGTATGGACCTAACTCGCAACTCAGGAACATATCTTATGTCTCTTGCCAAACTACAGACACTCGCAAACATGCGCGCTACAATTTCGGCCGTCTCACCTTCATGACTTTGGAGCTGAGCGGATTAGCTCTCCTCATCGCTTCATGTTAAAACATGTTTTATTTTTACGCGCTACAAAACAGAGGTGCCTCCATGAACATGGCGGTTTTGTTTTACACGGAGCGATGAAGTTTTACGCAGGTCTGCTCGCAAATAATGAAAGTGAGAGGGCCGAAAATGTAGTACGCCTGTTTGACAGTGTCTGTACTTTGACAGAAGACTTAAGATAAGTGGCTGAGTTGCGAGGCGGCAGATCTCTAGATCTCCACTGGTATAGCGTCGTCCAAATATGGGAGCTACAGTGGCGTTCATGTAGGATTAGGGGCAAACATGTTTAGTCCACTGTTGCCAAATGTGTGGATTAAGATTGTAATTTGGTATTACATGGCTTTATCAAGGAGATGGAAATAACCAGTTGTTTTCATCGAGGGTTGCAATTATTGACTCAGAATGCGCATTTTGGTTGACGGCGAATGTCAGTATGCTCATATGGAATACAGGGCATACTCACACCAGACTGCTAAGTGAATTGAAACAATTAGTAGTGGACTACCGTAGTTAAGATAAGATTTCGTTAAGCTGTGACACTTATTTGCTGTGTTATAAAGAGCCTTCGTCAAGTTCCTTGTTGGGAAATGTGGCTTAGATACTGACGTTGGACGAATTTACCTGGCCCAAATCATTTACATGCTTTAGGCCTCTGTAAACTTTGTAATTTGTTATATAAAGCCATAAAGGTTTCTTTAAATGCATGCAAATATGCAAATATTTTTAAGGATAGACAGTCGTTTTAATATACTTAAGTTGATCAGAAGTGTAAAAACTGTATGAAGTGCTGTACACAAATGTTGTAAACTTGCCTATAAGCAAGGATATATATATTTTACACATTTTATCCCTATAACAGTTTATGTAGAGGTAGGTACATGGTGTGTGGAATCACGTGCTCAATACGCTTATTAGGGCCGCCGTCGACGGGTTGGTCAGCGCTATAGCGCAGCGTAATGACCCAGAAGCCTCCTACCAATGCAATCGCTGTAAATTCAAGTCCAAATCATGCTGGCTTCCTCTCGTGGGAAGGTGTGCCAGCAACTTGCGGATGGTCGTGGGCTTCCGCCGGGCTCTGTCCGGTTTCCTCCCACCATAACGCTTGCCGCCGTCGTGTAAATGAAATATGATCGAGTGCGGCGTAATGCACCAGTCAAATAAATAAATAAATAAATATATATATATATGCACTTATTTGGAATGTAGAATTATTTTCACTTAAACTGTATTCTTTGACTGATTTTGTTTCCATCCTGCTTCTGGTTTCCATGGCAATTAAGTGCAAAAAACTAGTATCAAAGTTGCCGACAATGTATTCACTGTTGTTCTACGCCGCACTGAAGAATATCTCAGACGGTGGCGACCGCTTCAAATAAGCATTGCATATTAGATATAGCAACTTATGTTGAATTTAACTTATTTTTATTCAAAATGGTTGTTAAAAAAAGAGAATTTCAGTCACACCTACGCTAGAAAAAGCAAGTCACTCAAAATCGCAAATAACTATTCCTGAGCTTTACCCATCTAAAGCGATCCGATTGTGAGTTACACTTACTTTTTGGTGCCTCTTTTGAGTAATTTGCTGGGTTTATTTCAGAGTAAAGCCGATCGTGTGAAGAATGGCTGATGGCAACCAGATTAGCGAAGACGTTCTCACATGTCCATTGTGTGTGGAAACGTTTCGCGAACCTATAATGTTACCATGTCAACACAGTTTTTGCAGACAGTGTATTGGTTTGTATGCCGACAAGTCAGGGTCAGGAAAGCTGGATGAGGCCTCCTGTGGCTCGGGTAGCGAGGGTTTTCATCAAGTGATATCATGTCCTGTTTGTCTGGCCCAAACCAGTTTGGGGCGAGACGGTGTGGCCGGCTTGCCCTTTAACTTTCACCTGTCAGATATTGTGGAGAAATTTGCATCTGACGTAAAGGTTGAGGATAACATGCCGTGTTGTTCTGTATGTGAGGAAGACGATAAGGCTAGAGCTGTCAAGTTTTGTACCACCTGTTATTATCTATACTGTAAGGATTGTCTGGCTTCTTGTCATCCCATGAGGGGTGTTTTCAAGCGTCACCAGTTGATTTCATCACAGCAATACCGCTCCCAGGAAAACTCACTACATCAAATTGACAGTGGCCATCAATCAAGTCAGCAGCCGGCATGTACCAGACATGGTCAGCCATTCTCCTTGTACTGTGTACCGTGCCGAATGGTGATGTGTGTAGGGTGTGTGGTCGATCATCCGGAACACGGTACCAGAGATATACCATCTGCAGCTGAGATGGGCAAGGTAAGATCGTGCTGTCCGTGACGAGATATGCATGTTTCACACTTTCAATCTGTTGGTGCAAAACTTGCAATAGGCCTATACGCCCATGAATGCAAGAGGCACCCTTTCTTGTGCCCTGAAATAACATACTTTCACCAAAATTATTCTGTAATACACGAGTACTTCCAGCAAAATATCAGCACAAAGACAGGAATGAACAATAGACAAGGCACTACACAGCTAGGTTCGGAATACTTTTTGGTCCCAAAACATACACGTTTGAAAAGTGAAAACCGTATAGTATTTAAATTAATCTGTGGCTATTGTTTAAATATATGTGTTGAACTTAGGGTAGTGTCTTCGTGTTTCTCTGTTTGATCTTGTGTAAGGCTTATCGTTGTCTGAGCGTAGAACAACCCTTTCGTTTATCATTTTCCTCTCCCATAGTGGTACTCTTACATATTGTAATATCTAGGTATGTCATAAGATACATGTATGCCAAGTAGTTGAGCTGTTTACGTTTTGTTTCTTTTCTCATAACTGATAGGCCATCATGTAAAGACATTGGTTTTCTTCCAGCTATGTCTTCTTTCATTCCCCCAAACATGTAAAACGGATAGGCCATCATATAAAGGCAATGGTTTTCTCACAACAGTGACATAATCATTTACACATAGTAGTTTATGTATTTATATTTTTTTACATTACAGCCAGTTGTTTTTAACAAGACTGGTGAACTGGAGAAAGCCTTACAAGAAACTAACGATTCCCTGTCTGGATTTGTGAGGCTGCACAACAAGTTACAGGTAGGTATTTTGTTGACATCTGATCAACCTACACTATATTCCATCCTTGGTAACGCTTTTTGCCTTTGTAGTTTATTTTTACGATCCATAATACTAGGTAACATATGTAGCTGTTGCTTATCTAGTTTTGATAAAAATCTATTACGTCAAACATTATAAAGTAGAGCTACATGAAACGAAACAGTGTAATGGCAGGAGACTTGGGTAGTTTAGTGAGTAAATGCAGAGCACGTGTGATTTCACATCTCAGATATTAAATCTATTATGTCAAACATTATATAAGTAGAGGTACATTAAAGGAAACAGTGTAATGGCAGGAGACTTGTGTAATTTAGTAAGTAAATGCAGAGCACGTGTGATTTCACATCTCAGATATTCCAAAACCTCAGATGCATGATGAGAGCAAAAATTTATTTTAGTCCTGCAACCTAACGGAAGTAAATGCAAGCCCTCAGACCAAAATATTTACTAACAAAATTATTTACAACCATTTTAACTTTACCATACAACTTGGCCGTGTTGCCTTATGTCGACTTGTTGCTTCAGACTGGCACACGTGTACGACAGAGACATGGCAGATACGACTGGCCAACTGTATCATCGCGAATCACCTCTGTCATATGTATCTACATCTCATATGTACTGCACATACATACAGAACTTCTTGAGCATACATTTCTGAAAAGGTGCAATGGATTAATGAAAAAATTCCGTTTTGGCAGGATAACCAGGATGCTCATAACAAAGAAGTGGAAAAAGCTTATTGTGTAGCGGTAGAAGCTCTGAATGATTGGAAAGTTCGCTCGTTAGATGACATAAAGGATCGCTACTCAGGGTGGATTGTTGAGTGTAGTGCCATAATCAAAGATCTCCGTATCCAGGCTGGGGATTTGGAGAGAACAGTACTAGCTTCAAAGGAGTTATTAACCTTAAAGGACGTGGAGTTTTTACAGGTAAGACAAATGCACACATTCATCAGCCTCAAATCCAGCGAGTTCCTTCAGTTGGAACAGTGATGAGGAGTTCAAATAAAACTCCTGCTGTATTCTGTTTTCAAGTTTGTTTGTCTTTTATTTTAAATTGATTGATCTGAATTGAAAATTCACAGAAAAATGCTCTGCGTAAAACATTGTAGAATATTTTACGCATAAATATAGGTCTCATTTCGTCTCCTGCTATAAAATTGTAAAAGTCTTTTCAAGGCAGAGCATTTATGTCTGCTCCGTCACCAAAGCTGGCATATGTGTAGTCCACTAGCTGAGTTAGCTTCCGGTTTTTAGGTTTACATCATTTTATATGCATTCTATATTTTGTCTGTTGACAGGGTTCTACAGACTTCACCAAAAGGTATGTTTACACGTTTTAACTTTACCACTTTGAACAGATTCCTTATCAATGTACACGTGAATATTGTCAGCCAATGTGTTTCTTTAACGCTAAGTGCTATATTTGTCCTGAACATGACGCAAGTGTATATTGCACACACAGAGTTCAAACCCACATTTATCAAGCGTTGTGTATCTAACACTTTGACAGTCAGAGCTGCTCCCTGTTTGGGTAAAATTTGTAAACAATCAGACCCGCATTATTTGGTTAACATACGAAAAAGATTCCAATTAACCTTGAACTATACTTGAAGTGAAACACCCTCATTCTTGTCTATGAGCGGCTATTTACATGAGGCATCACAATGGTAAAAATATTTTCAAGGGAATACTTTAATACTTGGTCAATTTAATATCCAAATTCAGATTATTCATGTGCAAGTGCCTAACACTAATGTAACTCTTATCTTACGGTTATCTTGAATAGGTGTGTAAATGGTTCATAGAGTATATATATATATATATATATATATATATATATATATATAGCCTAAGTATAGCTGTGCGATCTAGTTGTGCTTAATATATCTGATTATGTATCATAAAAAACAGATACATATATATGCATGTATCTGTTTTTATTATACATAATCAGAGACATTACGCACACATAGATCGCACAACTATACTTAGGCTAAGTTTATCTGTGTTGTGTAGTGTTGTATTTGCTTTTATTATTCTCTGTCACTGCTCATCGTTGTTATGCTCCACAGTCACGTTTTCAAAGGTCAAATCTTTTCAATTCTTAACTCCCAGGATAATAGTAGTCATTATCAGTGAACTCTTAAATCTGAATCTTACTGAAGTCCCAATACGTATGTATCTATGGCTAATATGTTAAGTGTAGCTACATGTACTTTCGCAGCCAGTCTTTCCCAGTTACCCTTCCTCGGCACTGACATTACTTATGTTGGACAACCCCTATATGAATGGGATTTTAGATTTAAATTTCAACCCGATAGAATTAAATGACACAGATGCATCTTCATACTTAACAAATGATTGTTCCAATGAAATATCTCATTAGAAAACAATCAGTAGTCACCAATGAAATTGTTACAGTCCAAAGTCCTTTAACTTATATACTGAAACTAAAAAAAAATTAGTGATAAGGAGTCTCTGTCTATGATACATTTTAACGCCAGAAGTTTAAATCAAAACTTTACTGAGATAATAACACTAACCAACAGATTTCATTTTAAATTCTCTATATAATAGGCATAATATACCAACGCTGGTTAAACCCTTCAGAAGAACAGTTATATACCATACCTGGATATAAACTCCTTGCCCATTCTAGAAGCAAACAAATGGGAGGAGAGCTTCTCCTGTGTGTTAATCACAAGTTTTCCGAATGTTTGGTTTTCACTGACTTATCGCAAGCAGATGACGGCGAAGAGTTTGAATCCCTTTTTATTTAGTTAAAGAATGGTAATGCTTCATACGTAGTTGGCATTATTTATCGCCCACCTGGAAAAAATATGGAAATGTTTAATTCTAAGTTAACGACATCATTAGAAAACATCAAACAAGAAAAGATAAACTGCCTAATAATGGGAGACCTCAACATAGATGTATTAAAATCCGAAAGACATGGACCAACACAGGCATTTCTTGACATCTTCAGAGCATGCTATTTTTTAAATTAACAAACTAACTCTAACAAAAACTAACTTTCTAGCTAAACCAACAAATGTTACGTCACATTCGACAACCCTTATTGATAATACATTTAACAGTTTTCTCGATAACAGCATTATATCAGGACTTATTCCTTCGGAATTAAGCAAACATTTTCCAATTTTCGGCATAGACATTTTTTTCTTGCATCCTTCTGTACTTATAACAGAAATAAAATCTCCTTTCGCAGAACACGCGACGAACAAAAACTGCCATTCAAAGAATGCCTTCTTAATACTGATTGGCCTAAATCAGATGTAAATATTGCTGCAGATGCATTTGCGTGGAGTGTTGATGCAATATTCAATGACTGCTTTCCACTTGTGACATGTAACACCTCAAAATGCTCTATTCTCAAACCCTGGATAAGCCTGCAGTTCTACAGTCAATCCTAGAAAAAAACATACAGTTTCAAGAATATATAAAAGATAAAATTTGTACTTCTTCAACAGAATATAAACACTACAGAAATAAATTAAATCACACATGAAGGTTGGCCAAAAGCAAATAGTACGAAAACAAATTTAACCACCAGAATAATAATATAAAGGGAACTTGGAGGATTATTAATGAGTTCTTGAATAGAAGGAAATCTTCAAAATTCCGAGCATCTTTTACTATAAAAAACGATGTAAAATTCAGTAGAAATTGCAAATGGTTGCAATGATTATTTTCACATTATAGTCTCTTAAGTTAGCTGCAGAAATACGACCGCCCCCTCAATATTTCAGACAATACTTATCTTATTGTAGACTATTTTTAAAGAAGTAATAAATGGGACACCGATTGAAAACGTAGACAGATTTCAAGCCTTAAATGGCTTTAAATGCCAACGATCTCAGTTGGCAAACCCATGTGGAAATTGCGAAAAAATATCTAGAAATATTGGAGTTTTAAATCCTACCAGAATCTGTCTGAACAAAAAACTCACCATATACTATATTATTAACTTATATTTCCCAACCTTTCATATTTGACCCTTATCTGGGGCAATACGTTTGTAACACATCTGAAACCATTGATAATGTTTCAAAAAGAACCGAATTGTACGACTGATAGCTTTGTCAGAAATGCTAGCTGATATACCGAACCCTTATTTACGGATTTAAAATTGCTGAACTTGATCAAGTTTAATGAATTCCAAATACTGCAACTTGTTGATAAAATTATATACCATCACTATATTCTGCCGACGAATTTCCACGATATCTTTATAAATGTCAGTAGATTCCATATGTATCCCACTACCACCTCAAGAGTCAATTTGTTTCTTCGACTGTATCTCTCGAACCTCTCGTACTACACTACTCTACAGTAACATGAGCTGAGGTGTGCGATACATTATTAACCTAACTAAAATATATCCAGACGCAGTCTTTTTTTAAATCCCGATTTAAACAATAACTTTCATGTGGAGTATAATGGTTTACTTCACTATAAAGTTTCTACCATTAGGTCGTTAAGAGTGGAGCCTGTGTCATTTTACTCACATGTTTATAATTAGATACCCACATGTTCTATAATTAATTATGTGTATAAATCTATGCATATAAATATGTGTATAGGGTGAATATGATTGTGGTAATGTTGGCTTTCTACTTTTTTCTCTCATGGATATAGCAAGTTCTATGCGGTTTTATTATCATTAGTGGTTTTTCGTGCTACCATTTTGCTATTCGATATGTCATAAAACAATTACATACATTATTTTATTACAAATCGCCTGCATTATCAAATGGTGAATAAAATATATACATTTATGCTTTACTGAGAGCTTCAATACTTACCGGCACTGATGGTGCATGAAAAAAATTTTCGGATGAAAAAAATAAATAAATAAAAATCGGGGCCGCGACCTTGAAAGTCATGCTCCCGTGTTAAAAAATCAGGCTCCCGTGTTTAAAAGCAGCGGCCCATAAGTTTAAAAGTCGGAGCCCCAACTTAATTAACCAATGGCGGGTTACTTGCCATCAAACATCAAGCCAAAATGTCAGCCACAGACGAGGGTCTCCTACTGATGAATAAGTAATTTGAGAAGGGTCTTGCAAAAAGTGAAATATTTTTGATTTTATATCAAGAATTTAGATAAATTGGCCGTGGTCGCCTACACAAATCATTTACAGGCTGTTTATAGGCACATTATTCTCAGGTGTTATATTCTGTAGTGCTTGTGGGTTGACCAACTTGTCTTAGGCGAACAATGTATATTTCTCATTATCAACTACATGTAGATTTTTTTAAGAGACACTGCATGACCGTCGACAAAATATGTGATTAATCTACCATAGAAACCTGCGGTAAGAGTAAGATCAAGGTGAAAGCTGAATGTGAGAAATAAATGATTGGATTAATTCGAATCGGCTCTGGTGGGAACTCAGGCAAACTGCATGGGCGTTAGAATACACGTAAGAACTATTTTGTCGAAGGCCCTAAGTTGTGTGACGGCTGCGATTATTCCTGGAGGTTACTATTTGTCGAGATTAGGGTGGCGATCCTTGTAGAAGATAAAATTTGGGAACCATGAACGTGATCATTAGCGATTTACAACAGATCCTATAACTAAGGCATCGATTGAGATATGATTGTGTGCCATTTTCAATATTGAAGGGTCGTAGTTAAAGTATAATTATAAACTGACCAGAAGACCTACTTGTTGTAGAAAAAGTGTACATATGTGTATTTTGGATTGTAGGGAATTCATGCATAGTTCGCCAAGATATGGCTGAAAAATTGCCGATGTGGCGTAAAGCCATAATTATTCATTCATACATACTCTAATTATTGTTGACCAACATGTGACACGGTACATGGAAAGGTCTGCCAGCAGCCTGCGGATTATTATGGGTTTCCCACTGGTTTCCTCGCAGCAAAATACTGTAACACTGGTCTACAGCTGTATTTCATCACTTGATAGAAGTTTTTCCCATAATTTAAATTTTAAATCTTGTTTTTTCAAATTTTACCGAGGAAAAAACATTACTTGTTTTAGAATAGGCCTATTTGATGATACAGGGGGTGACACGTAACCATGTATTTTGCTGTGCTATCAGACTGATGCGTGGTTAGTTATCCCTGAGGAGTTACCTCCCTTTGTAGACTCCAGGTTTCGGCGGCTTGATATTCTACGAATGAGAGCGACAGCTTCGCACTGAACTATCTGTCCAAATGTGTCATAACTAACGCCAAAAACGAATTGCTTAAAACAGTAAGGTATTGTTCTAGTTGTAGATGATAAGTTTTATACAATATCGAGCGTGCAAAGTTCTTATTTGACAGCAAGAAGGTCACCTGAAGTTCTCGGTAATTACGCTGTGTGTTTATGGTTTGCTGTTGTTTATACCGTTCCTGTCGTGTTGTTTCAGAGCCGCCGCTGAGGTTTAGGAACATAGGTGACGGACGCCTGAGAAGATCGGACGATGCCTCCGTGGTGGAGGGTGAGGACTTGTCCGGGGGATGGAATATAGTAGCGACAGACGGGAGGTTCCGGGCCGGCAGGTACTACTGGGAGCTACAGGTCACCTACTCACCTGCCTGTGTCTGTTGCTGTCATATAGGTGTTGTACAGGAGAGTTGTGGTGTGTGGCGGGATATAAACCCTGACAATGACAGCTGGTACGTTGTAATGGCGTACAGTGATGCTAAGGTCTGGTGCTATAGTCGCTGTGATGGTGAGATCAAACCTGATTATCGAGAGGGGAGACCTCACACAGGACCTCATCACGTCGGTCTGGACCTGGACTGTGACCATCGGACTCTGACCATCCTGGACAGTGGTCAGAACAAGGTGATGGCCTCTGTCCGGGGACTGAAGGTCACAGAACCACTCGTCCCCTGGGTTCGGTTCTCCTGTGGTAAATCAGTGTCTGTTCGTCTGGTAACTGGTGACTCCGCAACTCTACACAAGTTCTCTGTGCCATGGTAAGCACATCCTGACCACCAGGTAATTATTTATACACTCATTTCCATTACCGTATATTACAATTTGTTGAAATAAACTCATTCAGAATTGTTTTAAAAGGTACTTAGCATCAGCAATGTCAGCAGTGTAGTGTCTTCAGCTTGGTCACCATGGTTACTGAACTATGAGGAACTTTTGGCATGATGTACTTACACAAAGTCTGTCTGATTTCACTTGAACAGAACAGTTAGTTTTCTTCTAGAGAGACATTTTTATTTTCAAAATGGTGTCTTCTAAACCAGCACTGAGCAGAAGAGATCACATTTCACACGGGACAGGGACAAGTAGTGAAGTTATTAGTAAACTGGGCGGTGTTGTGGTGAGTTTCTAGCATAAAAGTTAAATCAGAAGAGTATTAAATTTGCCCTGTCATGAGAACATTGTCAGCTGTTAGTTCCTGTCTTTCTGTTCTACTCTGTAAATTTGTCTATTGAAACTTTTGTCTTCAATACACAATGTGACCACATGCAGGTGTCAATATGGTTATAGTTTGGGTGTGTACATTAATATTTTTATGCATCATATTCCTGGATAAAGTTAATAAGTGAAATATCCTAGT
Organism: Acanthopleura granulata; assembly: GCA_016165875.1. NCBI lineage: Eukaryota > Metazoa > Mollusca > Polyplacophora > Chitonida > Chitonidae > Acanthopleura > Acanthopleura granulata. Next base: position 326,513 of record JABBOT010000038.1, read on the forward strand.
TTACGTTTGCACCGTTAGTGTGTCAGCATTTAAAATTACTTCAAACAGCATACTAAAGCCTGACAAACATGTGTCAATGTTTAAGTATATATTTTCCTATGATTTGATGATGTCTTCATAGAAATTTGTTTAAACCAACAAGCCTGACGTCTCCACTAAAATGCTCTACCTTTCTGTTAAACTTTCCCACTTCCTTTGACCTGTGCTGAAAGGAAACATTGAGTGAGATACAGATTGAGATCAGCTTGTGATTTCGGTGTAACATGATGCTCGCTGCTTTGAGTCTTGGTATGAATAACAGTTTTTAATAGATACCTAGGACACCACACAAGCAGTGTCACCTGATATGCATTATTGTGTTCCGTCCAACACAGAGGCTCATTCCTGCTGTCTACATATTACAACTTTTTTAATGAAAGTGTTAGATATTTTGATCATTTCACCTGTTATTTTCACATTAAACCTGTTGAATAAAATTAAAATGGTTTTTGACTGTAATACATACATTTTTAAATTGTGAAGCAATCTTGTTGAGAATCTATTACCCTTGAAGTAAAAATGGTGCCAGTATTGTTTAGCATATTTAGAAGACTCTTTCATGTTCCTTTCACATATTTTATCTCATAATAATATGAGAGTTTGTGGTGCCAGTATTAATGTTGATACATGGACGTCTCACTACTATGTCGTCTGGAAATACATGTAACTTCATCCTGGGCTGTAGGCCTGTATCTGGCTAAAGTAAATGTGCATGTACATATATAATAGTTTATTTACTCCTTAAACCTAACTGCCTCTAATCTACTCCCAACTTGTATTTTCTGTGTCTCATTTGCTGGTCTGCATGCGGATGTTTGTGGATTTTTCCCGGGTTTCCTCCCACCATAATCCTGGCCACTGTCGTGTAAGCGAAATAACCTTGAATACAGAGTAAAACACCAATCAAATAAATCAATATAGGAATTTTATGTGCACCTCTAAAATGTGTTCCCAAGGAAACCAGACTCAAGGATAATCAACAAGTAGCGCAAGTCATCTCCTCATAGGTCTTCTGTCATCGTCTGTGACTTTGTGAGACTGTTTCAGGCTCAGTTTCCACACATTCATTTGGAAGAAAATATTTAGCTGTCCGGACATCTTTGATTGATTTTTGTAGACAGACATGCTGTTGTTCAAAGTAAAATAAATAATTATGCAAAGTAATAAATTGGGTTTTAATTGTTTGAATGGTTCAGTTACATTGTTAGTAATGCAGAGTTAAGCATTTTTACATGCAGAAGGTTTGTACATTAGGGCCATGCTGTTTAAACATTCAACATGTTGAAATTTCTCTTGACTTCGTCCTTCTGGGATTTAATACTTTTGTATCATTTGATTAAAGGGAGATAATCGTCGTTGCATTGAGGAAGGAGATTCTCAATTTCTCATGTTTTCGCCCAAGCTCAAAAGTTCTGATTCCACTTTCAAGAATTCCTTACTTTGTATGCTGTTGGATGTTAACGCTTCCTCTCAGGCAGATACCTGGTTCACAAGTTACTTGATGTATACCTTCTCACGTTTTGTTGGTCTCCTCTCAGTCAGCTACCTTCCCTAAACAGTAGCTGAAGTGTTTCCTCTTAGTCAGATACTTACTCCAAATATTACATTAGGTATTCGTTCTCAGGTGTGGTGAATTTCCTCTTAGTGAGATACCTAGTCCATACATGACACGATGTGTTCTTTCTTAGGTGTGGTTTGTTTCCTCTGAGTGAGATACTCTCTCCACACAATGCCTTATGTGTATCTTCGCAGGTGCAGTGGGTTTCTTGTCAGTTCGATACCTACTCCACACATTACCTGGGGAGGGGGTGAGGTATTATTTCAGGTTTGGTTTGTTTCCTCTACGCCTGTTTCCTGGTGAACAAACTATCTGAGGTGTGTCTTCTCAGGTGTTGGAAATTACCTGTCGCTAATATACATGTACCTGGTCCACACATTAACTGAGATGTATCTTTTGAGGTGATGTGGGTTTCGTCTATGTGAGATTTCTTGTCCACCTGTTATCTGAAGGGAATCTCTCAGGTGTGGTTTGTAAACTCTGGCTCAAGTACCTGGTCCTCAAATTACCTGAGGAGTATCTTCTCAGGTGTGATGAATTTCCTGTCAGTCAGTTTCCTTACCCAAGTAATACCTGAAGTGTAGTTTCTCAGGTCTCGTGGGTTTCATCCTGGTCAGATTGTTGTCAAGGTGTATCTTCTCTTAAGTGGTAGAATAAATGCATCTCACTATATTCAAGAAGCAATTATACTTGGTGAATTTAAGAGAATATAACAAATGCTGTGGGTGGAAATTGCAGATATTGGTAAGAATCAATAAGGGCTATAGTGTTATAAGCATGCAAATATAAAACACTTCCACATATGAAAATATACAATACGCATGATATACGGAAATATTTCTGGCCAGTTACATTGCTTGTCCACATACTACCTGAGGGGTGCCTTGTCAGGTGTGACGGGGTTCCTCTCGGTCACAATCCTTGTCCATATATTACTTGAGGGCTCTCTTCTCAGGTGTGACAGGTTTCCTCTCGGTCACATTCCTTGTCCACATATCACTTCAAGTGTATTTTCTCAGGTACACATCCAGGCCAGTTTGAAGGTGCACCTCGCCATACTAATGAGCCTGGGTGAAATGTTATGGTGGAGACACAGGATCGGTGACTAAAGTGGTGTAAGAAATATTAAATTTGAAGACCCCTAATCTAAATTTTAGCATTTTTTACATTTTGCATTATTTGTGATCACCGAAGGAAACATGCTCTAGCTCTAAAGTTGTATAGCCCCATTTTATAGTCGTGCCAGTAGATATACATGTAGGTAAACACACAGGCGATCAGATCCCCAGTATATTTCCTTCAGTCTGTGTATTGGGGTATTAAATTACCGAGAGAGTATACCAGTCAGCGAAAAGATATATTGTTAGTGTGAACAAGCATAACTGCCAGGTATTTCCATCGGTAAAATCTGGGTACATCTAGGAGTGTACATAATATAGAATATCTATATTTTATCACCAAGGCCAATAGCGTGTAAGTATTGAAAGACTCCATTACAATGGCAGCTGTCAAATAGCTCAGACAGACAGCCGATTGTGTAGATCCTTTGCGGAACATGTGCGAACAAGTATACACTGTCAACCAGGATATGTTTGAAGCCGTATTGGGCACCACAAGGAACACAACCAGAAGCAAAGCTACCATCGAGGATAAATCTGTGTGTTGTAGGACAATTACCAAGACGATACCTTGTTAAAACTACTCGGTCTTGTCGAAGCATATCATGCGCGTATGGATTATTACCAGTAACAGGGTTAATGCCATGTAGTTTATTATGGGCTTGAAAGCCTCAGTCACACTTCGCCACGAATTTACCTAAGACTATGAGAACAAAAGTTGGTATACGGTTTTTTCGTGCTTGATTGATTGATTTATTTCCTTGGTGTTTTACACCATACTCAAAAATATTTCACTTATACAACGGCGACAAGCATTAAAGTGGGAGAAAATAGGGCAGAGCCCGGGGTAAACCCAAGACCATCCGCATTTTGCTGGCAGACCTTACCACTTAGGGCCAGAGAGGAAGCCAGGATAAGCTGAACTTGAACTCACCGCCACAGCATACTTGGGAGGCTTCTGGGTTATTGCTTTCCGCTAGCGCGCTAACTGACTGAGCCACAGATACCCCCACCCGCCTCCCCCGTGCTTGATATAGTTTTCTTGTTTCCATGGATACCAATGTAACTTGGTATCAAACACAGTAGAACATTTTCACATTTTTTTTTCAGTTTTCGTTCCTAATGCCAAAATTGTGGGCAGCAGTGAATTTTTCAGTTATTACTTATTATTGCTGAAAGGCGTGAGAGCGAGTCACTGCACATCACTGCTCTGTGTATCATGCTCAGAAAAAACAGGTGATAAGGCGTGGGTCTAGGCCGAACAGATGGATATGGGAGACAAAGAGAAGTGACTTGTTGTTCTTAGACAATTACAGTAGGAGAGATAACAGTCCACAAAAGACAGAGGGACTATCGTCTGTGACTTGGTGTTAACTTTCACAATATGCTCCCGAATAGGAAGACTAAACGAAAGGATCTAGGTAGGAGATATATCTAGGTAAGAGATATATTAAATTGATGTGCATGTAATTGATTTAAGCACAGTCGTAGACCACGTTTGTTGGAAACTCCAATAAATCAAACAGATATCTCCTATAAATTTGAGAAAATGTGACTTAAATTGACTTTGGAGAATTCAGAAGGAAACAGTCCGAATATAAATGGCTCAACATGCTTGGGTACTGAATTATAGGCATCTTGATCATACAACTCCCCACCAGTTGTGAAAGATGAAGCAACTTTCTTCTTCCCATTAAAAGGTATAGAAAATCATATTCTTGGTCTTCTAGGCATAGTTCTTAAACTTTTTATGGAATGGCTAACAAAAATAGTCAAGTTTTCCCTAGCTATAGTTGTTGATTGGATTAAGCTACTTAGAAAACATAAGATCTTTTCCAAACATAACACGTTTGATAGTGTTAATGGTCAGGAACTACTTTTAGATGACGAGTCTCAGAGACAGAAGCAGAGATAAACAGTGTTAAATGGGTGTAGACTGAATCCATTCTGCTCCTATCCCGAAATGCTAGTACAACATCCATCAAGAAATTTTCATGTCGCTTGATTGTGGTATTAGACCAGAGGTATTATTCGCTTATGTTGTTTGTTACAGCGAGAAACGAGATTGTGAGACAGTGACATTGTTTGAGAAAACAACTGTGCGCACCGAGAGCTGACAAATTGTAAAATATGGATGGATGTCTGTATAATACAAAGTCGACAAAGACGTCGTGGAGACAGCTCGCACATGTATTCTATGCTTCTCAAGTTACTCGATACTATGTATTAAATAGGAGGACACCTCGGTCGATATTGACAAAGAAATCACAAGACAAACGTGTGCATGTTTCCAGTGTTGTGGCTCCGAACGATCTGGTAAGCAAACCTAAGATCTAACTGTTGCCATTCTGCTTAACATTTTTCACGCTGATGGACGCAGTTGAGACGGTCTTTATTTCCTATAAGGTTTCCTATGACCTGAGGTGAATTTCTGACTGTAGCTCCAAAACGTTGAAAGCCGGCACCCACCGGCTATACTGCAGAATACAGTTTTTAATGGGATAATAAGACGCCTGAGGAGTGTTTAGTTACCCACCCAGACGAGATGTACGCAGTCCGTCTTACATGTCTGCGTTTGTATTTTTGGTATCTATTGAACTGATAGTCATAGGCTGCGAAGGTTAGGCAAATTTGCTGAGTACAAATAATATAATTCGGCATAGAAGTTGGTAGAAATGCTAGACGCTAGAGCGCGCTGACCTGTGGTCATTTATGCAGTAGTGCATTAAGGCAAACGCTAGTTCAGTCTCCGATAATGTATTTCTTATAGCAGAAGGTAGTTCTTTCTTGCTGACTTGTGTTCCTTCCAACAGAAAGAAATGGTAGTTACCTTTGGCACAAAAGGGTTCCCTCTAGCAGAATGTCGTTTATTCTAGCATGCCCCGGTATAGCACTTTATAGCGCACAGTCAACCGCCATATGTTTGAGAAATGTCCGTGTACATGTATTCGGTGTATCTGCTTGAGACATAAATTTGTTTTTTTGCACACACAAATCGACATGTTGTAACAGGAAGTGGTGAATAATAACAGAAAGGCTTACTGTAATGGAGCGCTTGTTAGTTAGTTAGTTAGTTTAGTTTCTTCGTTAGTTAGCTACTCAGTTAGTCACTTAGTTACTTACTTACTTACTTTGTTACTTACTTACTTACCTACCTACTTACTTACTTACTTGCTTCCTTCCTTAGTCACTTATTTACTTACTGACTTACTCACTCACTCACCCACTCACCCACTCACTCACCCACTCAACAATAACTCAACCACCCACTCACCCACTCAACAACTCACCCACCCACTCATCCATCCACTGATTCACTGGTCTAGGAACCCGAATTAAAGAACGCAAGTCATCTGTCGAAAAATCGAGATTCCAAATCCGTCATAAGTGACCACTTCCAAGAAAACCCACACCACAACATCAAATGGAACACAATCAGAACACTAATCTCTAATCAACCCAACTGGAAAAAGTGTAAACTACAAGAAGCCATCCAGAGTAAGAGGTTAAAGCCTAGTCTCAATAGAAATCAAGGGATTCACCTTCCGTCAGCCAATGACCTATTAATCCTCCAAACTGACTTGGAACCCCATCGAGCCTAATCTCCCCTGAATATTGTTCTACGTGTTGACACTTGTATCTCTACTTGTTATATTTAAGAACGCTGATGTCTTGATTTCACTCAATTGATAACGATGTTAGTATCTACATCGAAACGTCGTGATAAACCAAGAAGTTGCATATCCATACGAAAGACATGTTCTAGTGTACTTCCATCCCAACTTCTAAATGCCAATTAAACAAGTTAACGGCACGAAACTCGCTGAGTCCTGCGGTCATTGTCGCCCTTTTCTAGCTTCCGCTGCAGTTCTGAAACCGCACAAGCCGCTATCTTCGAGACTACGTCCCAAAAATATGGCCCATCTTAAAGTAGCAATTCACCTGATACTCCATTGCATTAGTAGAGTAACGCGCATTAAGATCTCACGAGAAGCTGGCTTCAGACCCGCTTCAAAGCGTATGAGGAGCATGATTTAAGTCTCAATTTAAACGTAATAAAGTCGATTTAAATATGCTGACATATTTCATCATGCTTGACAGTGCAGACTTTTTCGCAGAACTGAAGTCTTACACATTTGCTTATTAGTCTGTAACTTAATTGAAAGCTGGGGAGTTTATACACTTTTTATTTCCACCAAGGCTTATCGTGCGGTTTCGTAAAAGTTACATGTAACTGAGTTTTTATTGAGCCATGAAAATACATGATATGGGATGAGCTACATGTTACATGTCGATACCCTGCTCTTCACCAATTACCCGACAAACCGTCTGACAAAATAGGTGTCGACCAGTCCGCAGGAGCAGGATTCAGACACCTGACCACGAGTGCCTTTGTCAACATTCCTCAAACACATTATATATGTAAAGCCGTTTAGAACTATCAGTGATTAACATGGATAGATGTATATTAGTATATCTGACTTAATTAGGAATCCTCAGTACCGTCGTGAGTCTCAACCAAAAGATCAAAAGATGATCAAACCAAGCTACATGTTTCACCTTCTAAGCAGGCTTTAGTACACCCACCACTTACTGCACCACTGCGTACAGGTATTGCCCGAGTCCACGTTGAGACACCTTTACACAGCCCTGCATACGTACAACATGTACTAGCATGTATTTCACCGTACAGCTATGGCAACAAACTACTATATTCAGGTATGAACATCTCATACAACGTGCAAGACACATGATTAACACCGAACTGAGTGGAGTATGATTACGTGCCCTGACGGGACTTGTGACACATGATTAACTTGCTGTAAACGGACTTTATGCATCCTGTTGATGTTTAGCAGCATACTCTAGACTTACACAAGAACAATCGCGTTGACGGACACGTAAGAACAACTCTGACAATATATGAAACTTTGACATGGTAAATGTCACACTGCTGTACGTCTCCTCGTGTTGGAGCTTGTGTGACCATTTGGGAACTGTCACGCTGTCGTACGTCTCCTCCCATTGAGGCCTGTGTGATCACTTAGGAAAAGTCACAATGTCGTGTGTCTCTGCATCATGGGTTTTTACGTGATCACTTGGGAACTGTCACACTGTCGTACGTCTCTTCGTGATGGTGTTTTATGTGACCCCTTGGGAACAGTCACAATCTCACATTCATAGTTTATGAGTGAACCCTGGGCGAATGACACACTGTCATGGCGGATTCATGGGATACCTTTCACTAAGACGACGAAATATGTTATGTATAAAATACGCACTTATCGTATGATAAATTTCAAAGAATATTTCACTTATGTAAAGGCGGTCAGGATTATGAGTGGAGGAAGTGGGAGTGCCTGGAATAACCCATTGACATTCGGCAGCCTATACCTGAAAATCTTCAGCATGCGACCAAGGCATGATAGTCACTGAAAGCCAGTTAAACCCATAAATAATGAGTTGAAATGTTTGTTTGTGCTTGTGTTATGGCAATGTGCCAAATCAACACAATTCAATCCTCCTTTAAAAGGGACCGTAATTGCCCAAGGCGAAAATGTCAAGTACTTGAGAGGGCAAGGTTTCCAAATGTTGACGATGGTCATGACGTCTGTCTCTCTTACCACCCTCTTCCCGTGGATACTTTATAGCTTACAATGGGCCAGAAATACTTATAAATCCCTGAGATCTGTAATGTATATCATTGTTCACGACACAAAAGCTTGTTCACCTATAAATTGAAGACGTCATGAGGAAAATTGCCCTAACGTGATCACAATAACTTTCCTATCATGAAGGACGCCCTGCAGTTCTGCGATCTTAAGAATCGTAGCCTTCCTCGTGTTTAAGCCTGTTTTGAGGAGATAGAAATAAAGATATCCATCCTCGATGTCATGATTAGTTCATGTCCATTTTTACACAGAAAAAAAGAAGGTACGGCAATAAACTTCACTCAGTAAACTGGAACATCATTATTCTTGCAGAAAGCCACATCCGTACCATTAAATAATCCACCAACTAACTTGTAAACATACAGTTACGTGGAAAAATGACATTTATCTGTTTGATGCATGAATTGTTTACCATCGATATTACAAAATGTTAATATTCCCCCCAACAGAATGGTGGCCGCCGCCGAACAAGTGAAATTCTACTGAGTACGGCGCAAAACACCAATCAAATCAATACGGAAATAAATACTGGATCGCCTCCATACTTATTGTATACTTAGTTTTCATATATTACAAACACAGCCAAAATACACACACTGAGTGCACTAACTTCTTGTATATGTGCAACAACAACTCCTAGGATTTAAATAAATGCATATACCGTGTCAGTTGGAAGCCTTAAGCGATATGGAAAGATACATAGCACTGAAAATTATGGCATTCATCTTCACAGCTGTGCAGCACGCTGAAGCGTGAGGTTCATACGCCTGTTCTACATATGCAGAAAACATTCCATGTTCAATTCTCCACTGGTGACATTCTGAAGGGACTATGGTTAATCCTCAGGGGCTGGTAATGGTTAGCATCCAATGCGTTCGGGGTCACTTGTATCTGGTTCTGTCTATACAGGTATATGGAAAGATTAAGAATGACAATATTACTATCTCTGCATACATGTACATGGAAATATTTGGAAAGATAATTGTCTTATTTTCTGTATGAAAATGTTGAGAAAATAGATTTTTGGTAAATGTTAAATGCAAGTTAATGTTATTTCAGAAATGCGACTTTTTTACACATTGTCCCATGAACTACATTTATATGAGAAGGTTGACTCATAGATTACAGTATTAATCTAGTAGCATGTGTTAGCGACAGCTGATCTATCACTGATCTATCTGTCCAAATGTTCAGTAATTAACGCCTAAAACGAATTGCTTGAAACTAAGGTATTGTTCCAGTTGTAAATGATAAGTTTCATACAATATCGAGCGTGGAAAGTTCTTATTTCTCGGCAAGAAGGTCTACCATACGATCAGTGATGGGGCGAGTTTTTGTCCGAGCTCACTGATTTTTCAATCTGTCTGAAAATCATCCGATTGTCAAAATGTAAGAATTTCACTCCTTCATCAGTTAGTGTCATTTTATTCCTAGACATGGTATTCACACGGTATGTGTACAGGTATTTACACCTGAAGGTTCCGGTAATTACGCTGTGTGTTTATGGTTTGCTGTTGTTTATACCGCTCATGTTGTGTTGTTTCAGAGCCGCCGCTGAGATTTACCAATACAGGTGACGAACGCCTGAAAATACCGAAGGAGGGCTCCTTGGTGGAGGATGAGGACTGTTGGTGGTATAGAGCAGTGACAGACGGGAGGTTCAGGGCCGGCAGGTACTACTGGGAGCTACACATCACCTGCTCACCTGACTGTCTCTGTGGCTATCATGTATATGTTATACAGGAGAGTTGTGGGCTGAGGCGGGATAGAAACCCTGACAGCTGGTACATTAAGATGGTGTACAGTGATGATAGATCAGGTGTTGTAGTGACTGTGATGGTGAGATAAAACCTGACTATCTACAGGGAGACCTCACACAAGACCTCATCACGTCGGTCTGTACCTGGTCTGTGACAAGCAGTCACTGACCATCCTGGACAGTGGTCAGAACAAGGTGATAACCGCTGTCCGGAGACTGAGGGTGACACAACCACTCGTCCCCTGGGCTCGGTTCCTCGGTGGTAAATCAGCGTCTGCTCCTCTGGTAGTTCTCTGTGACATGTTAAACACCTCCTGACCACCAGTTAATTCTTCATTCAATCATTTACAATGCCGTTAGTGTATATTACATCGAATTTCTTGAAACAGGCTAATTGTTTTTGTATGCAGACTTCAACCGAGTCAGCAGTGCGTCTAATTCAGTTTGAATACATGTAGTGTCCTCAACTTGGTTGCCAGGGTTACTGATCTGTAAGAAACCTTTGGCCTGATGTAGTTGCACACAGCCTGTTTCACATGATGTGGAATATAAAAGTTGATTATCTTCCATGGGGTGATACTTTATTTCCAAAACGATGTGTTGTAAATCAGCATTGAGGAGAACAGATCACAACTCATACAGGACAGGGCAAATATTCAAGGGGACAGTAAACTAGGATGTCCTGTGGTTAGTTTCAATCAAAAAAAGCTATTAATGAGAAGTGTATTTAACTCGCACTGTCATGATGATATTGTCAGCTGTTAGCTCCTGTTTTTCTCATCTACTCTGTGATGATGTCTGTATTAAAATATTTCCATTCAATACAAAAGGTGACTAAATATGGTTACTTTGTGAGTATGTACATTAACATATTTTATACACAGATTCGGATAGGTAAAATCTCCTTTGGACAGGAGGTAAAAGACCCTAGTTTGTGCAGGTACAGCCAGTGTATCAACGTTTTAAATTACTTCACACAGTATTCTACATGTCCTAAAACCAAACGGACATGTATTCTTTTCACCTAGTCTTTTCTCCCATTTGTTGAGGTTGTTAAACCTGTTAACAAGTCCCTGGTCCGCTCAAATGCTCAATCTTTTTCTTAAACTTTTCACTTCTTTTGGCCTGCAATGAATTCGAATATAGAAATAGATACAGATTTAGCTCCGGTTGTCATTTCAGAATCAACTGATGCTGGGTTTGAACCTTGGTATGAATAATAGCGACTCTTTGTGATACATAAATATACATCACTCATGTTGTGGCAGTTATAGTGGTGCAGATTTACAGTGTATAAGGATAGATACTGTATACTTACATGTTACATGAAGTGCTGTCATGTCACCTAATATGCAGTATTGTGCGTTGTTAACTGTAGAGGATGATCCCGGCTTTTTACATATTACACTGTAATCTCTTGACAGCATGTAATATGTTGGTAATTTCTCATATGGGGAAGGCAAATGTTGTGTGTATTTTTTTTTACCGTAATACATATATTTCTGAATATACACATTATGCTGCACGTAACTTCAGCTGATTGTTTGCAAGGATACCAATATAACGTAGGCGTCGGAACCGGTGGTGGAGGTCAGAGGAGGCAGATGGATATATCTTTTTTGTCCCTCCCGCCCCTACCCCACGACATGCAGGTTTGCCGTTGGTGAACTTTTTCAAGTCAAGGCGAACTTTACCAAATGCATTGAGCAGTGACAGGAGGGCCCAGCAGGGCGCCCTCCATCTGTCCCCCCTCCACCTCCAGATCACGACAGCTTCCGACGCCTATGTATACATTTTCAATGCCATTGTTCAGTGTAACATTTTTTTCTCCTCAGTATTGGTATACATTTACACCTGCTCTTATTTTCCTCTTACAATGAGATCAGAATTTGAAGTACAGGTATCTACATTAACTTTGAAACAGGAATGTCCCCTTACTAGGTCCTGTGTGATTTCATGTAACTTTGTTCTCAGCTGTAGGCCTGTATCTGCCTAGGGTAAATCTAAATGCACATATACAATAGTTTGTACACCCTGAACTTATCTGCCTGTAATTTACTCACAGCTTGTAATGGCCATATCTCATTTTGTGTGCAGAATGAGTCGATAGTTTGATTTGAGGTTTCACCTCTAAAGTCTGTCCCCAAAGGAACCAAAGACAATCAACATGGTGCTCCAACATTTTGTGTGCTGTGTGGAATAATACGATGGTTTAGTTTAGGTGTAACCTCTAAGATCTGTTCCCAAGGAAACCAGACTCAAAGACTATCAACATGCAGCGCAAGACATCTCTCCAAAAGTCTTTTCTAATCCTCTGTTATTTTGTCACGATTTTTTGGGTTCAGATTCCCATTACATTTATTTTGAAAGGAGTAGAAATATTTCTAAGCAATCTCATCCATTTAAACTTAGCCCCCCTGTCATATATGATGTCCGAACTTTGTAACAGTGAAATTCGAGCTTCTACTAAATTTATGTAACGAAGTGGCTTGATTATCAGCATTGTGGTACTGTGGCAAGGATCTCGTCTTGTAAACAAGCCTCCCATTAAATGTGTTATTGGCATGGCGGTTGTTATTGTATTCATATATGGTGCAGTAATATTTCTCATTTGTTCTTCTGTCACGTCTGTCTTGTGTTTTCTAACTGTTGACACACAAAGTAATTGTAATACAAAATAAAATAACGAATTCCGCAAACTAATTATTCGTCTTTGTATCGCTACTTCACATAGTTAGCAACACTGAATGAAATCATATGCTATAAGGAGCATGTTCAAACAAGCTTGATCTATAAGGGGAGCTGAGTGTCTCTATGGTTTTCACATCCAACATGTCCAAATTTCTCTCGACTGATTCCTGGAAGGATTTGATTTTAAATGTTCTGTAAAGATGTTTGATATATTAGATATGCGCTACACCTGGGATGATGAAAAACACCCTGGGAAACTATAAATTCAGAATAGGGAACAAGTAAGAAATTTCACTCCGGATTTCATAAAATTGAGATTTGATTGAAGGGAGATAACTCTAGTTTCATTAAGGAAGGAGATTTTCAAGTACATCCTCATGTTTTCACTGAAAGCACAATAGTTCCGATTCCAGATCCAGGCATTCCTTGATGTGTATCTAACTTAGGTGTGGTGAGTATAATATCAGTATGTTACCTACTCCACACAATATCTGAGCTGTATATTCCCAATCAGGTGTGGTGGCTTTTCTCCCAATCAGATACTTACTCCCCACATTGCCTTAAGTTTTTCTCCTCAGGAGAGGTGGGTTTCCTCTCACACAGATGTATATGCCTACTAATCACATTACCTGACGTGTATGTTCCCATGTGTGCTGGGTTTCCTCTCAGTCAGATACCTGGTATTCACCGAGGCGTATCTTCTCAAGTGTCGTAGGTTTCCTTCAAGTCAGATAACTCCCCCCATAATACCTGAGATACATGTATCTTCTCAGGTGTCGTAGGTTTCCACTCTTTCCGATAAACTTGTCCGCACATTACCTCCGGTGTATCATGTTAGGTGTGGTAGGTTACCTCTCCCTCAGATACACATTACGGGAGGGCTATCTTCTCAGATGTTGTGGATTTTCTATCAATCTGTTTTCCAGTCCACATACTACCCAATGTCTGCATGATCGGGTGCCGTAGGTTACCTCTCAGCCTGTTTCCTGACCCATATATCGCCTGATGTTTTTCTCGGGTGTGGTGGGATACTTCTCGGTCAGATATCTGGTCCACATATTAGCTGAAGCGTATGTTGTCAGCTCAAGTGGGTTACCTCGCGGTCAAATGCCTGATCCACATATTAGCTGAAACGTAAGTTGACAGGTAAGGTGGGTTACCTCCAGGTCAACTACCTGGTCCACATATTAGCTGAAACGTATGTTGTCAGGTGAAATGGGTTACCTCGCGGTCAGATGCCTGGTGCACATATGAGCTGATGGTTATATTGTCAGGTGAAGTGCATTACCTCGCCATCAGATACCTGGTCCACTTATTAGCTGATGTGTATGTTCTCAAGTGAAGTAGGTTACCTCGCCGGTACCGTCAAATCGCACAAGGGCAAAATCTACCAACACAAATCTTCCAAGAATGTTGGTCAATTGGTCCAAGACAGTTGGTCAATTGGTTCAAGAAAGTTGGTCAAACGGTCCACAAAAGTTGCTCAAATTGTCCAAGATACAGAAACATATCGTCTAGTTTATATAATTCTGCGTTATATGCACAAAAGTAGCAACATACCAACAGAAGGAAAAGTCCATATGACTCGACTCCTCGTTCAACTCATTAATCCACCGATCTGGTCTTAACAAATTAATCCACAGCTATAGATATGAGCAACCAGCTACTGGTTGGAATGTTCACTAATCCTGAACTACGACCAATACTTTTGATACATAATAAAAATGGAATTATACTTAGTGAATTAAAGACCATGTGACAAAACCTCTTTTCTTTAAATCAATATTTCGCAAGAGTATATGTATTGTTTAATACATACTTTGGGTCGAAATTGCTGATATTGGTGAAAATCAATGTCCTCTCAGGTGTCGTGGGTTACATCTTGGCACATTCTTTGTCCACATATTACATCGGGTGTATTTTCTCAAGTGTGCATCTAGGTTAGATTGAAGGTACACATGGCCGAAGTAATAAGCCTGGGCGAAATGTTTTGACAGCTTCGAGACACGAAGCGAATTACTAAAGTGACGTTGGAAAAAGAAATTGTAACACACCTAATCTGTATTTTACTTTTTCTGTACTTTACCTTATTTGTGGGAACCGAAGCAAACTTGCTTTAGTTCTAAAATTGTATATAAAGTACAGACAATGTGTGCAAAATTTGAAGCTTATTTTGCATTTTATCATAAAAGCATGAAACTTGGCACATTTGCAGATTATGTCCTTCTGGGGAATTTTAGTTGTGGAACCATCGCGAAACTGAAATCATCTGACCTTGGCGGCCATTTTGTTTCCACCACTATACAGAAACTTATTTTCCTCATAATCTCTGTACGTGCACGACATTCGATGACATATTCACACTCTGCGCTTATGTTTTGATGGTCCATTTTTAATATGATTCCATTTAGAACAACATCAGATGCAAATAATACTGTGTACCACACAAATTAATGGCGCTATTATGAAAATCGGTTAAACAATACCAGAAAAATAATCTCTGTTTTCCGGGGCTAGCTAACAAATGTAGAAAATCTGGGCCCTGTTGCCTCTGGAAAGACGGCATATCTTTTAATCCTGTGAGGTGAGCCCACTGTGAGACAGGATCTTGAGCAACTGTTACGTCAAAAATTGCTTAAAATATTACAATGTATCGGATTCTGTTGTAACGTCGCGATGTTCTTAATTTCACGTTATCACGAGGAGCAGAGAAAAGGCCAATAAAATAGCGTCAAGGTCCTGTTGCTCGTCGTTTGACGGATCCCCATTAATCGCATTATTTTTTGTAAATGCACTCGCGAAACCATTGGAAATCTAGTTGTTGCAGAATATGATTTCCGGTCGACGACCCAATGGAAGCACGAATTACCAGCAGAGCACAGCACAAATAGAGAAACACCACGACCATCTACGTGGGACTGTCATCCTGTAGATTTACTTTTCTAGTTAACTATGCTGTGCATATCTTTTGACGGGCATGAAAATCAACCCATGTGTGAGGAAAATGTGTTAGCATCACCAACTAAAAACACAGATCTGCCGTGTAAATCTCCATGAGAGCGTAATTTAGTGACACCAGCAGCTACTGATAACACAGGCCACATGCAACCATAGCTCCAGATGAGCTTCAGGGTCTTTCTGTGCGTTGCGAATCCGGGAATCTGTCTGATCTAAGGCCCTGGCTGACGAAAGAATAGGACGAATACAGAGGGGAATTGTCCGCCCTAAACTTTCATCTCCCACAGGACCAGAATATGAGCTCTTGGAGAGTTGAAAGGTATTTTATGTCGTACTTGTTAAATTTTCAGCCATAGGATGACACGATTTCTTAAAATATCATTTTCAAAGCCTTTGGTATTATCCGACCATCTCTAAACCTCGACACACTGAGAAAGGTGGTTGATGCCGTTTCTACAGGGTCCACATGCTACAGATCCCGACAGAAGACCTTATTCTACCTTGCACTGTAATGGAAAGATGGTGACTATGAGTTGAGTCCACTCCCCATGTCTCTTTGTTGCCTTGCTGTCCTGCTACTTCACTGCCTGTGTTACCTCGCCATGCATTACAAAGGCTCTGTCGGTTTCCATAGCATACCCCTTGCTAAAAATGTTTGCTACCGCCTGGACTTGCCATGAGCATCAAATACCAGCTGAAGCATACAAAAAGGTGATATATACAAGATGTAGAAACCACTAATTTTTCTGATACGTTTGAAGACCGGTGCCTTGTAAGACAACTCCCAGTTTCTGTATTGGTATTTTGCGTTGCATCTGGAACCTTTATTCTTACTATCACTACGGAGACTTTCAGATACACATGTACACAGAATCTAACAAAGGCTACAATTGGTTCTTCACCCAGAATCACACTAAATTCTGCGTGGTAGCTGCCTGCTCATGTGATAGTCTTGATCAGGCTCAGTAAAGTGCCCCTTGGTCAATTCATAGTTCAGAAAATAAAATCAATATTCTCGACAATGGCCATCGGCCAGGTCTACTCTATGAAAACAAAAATGATGCATCAGTAACTGGAGATGGTGGGACTAACTCTTTTGACATTGTCCCCGAGTTTGAGAAGTTCTACCAAGATACAAGATATTGCAAGCAGCCTGAATGTATATGCACCACCTATGCTGATCAGAGGAAAACAGCGATCGATGTATTGGTATCCATACGGAACACGTTTACAGAGGAGAATAAGAATTGTCCAAACTATAATATATGCACCAAACAAGGCAGAGGAAGTGGACATTGTTATTTGATATGTATAGGAATGAGCAAGTCACTTTAATGTCAGAAACTGATTTCTGTTTGCCACCTTCTTGAGAACCCTCAAAGCCAGAACTCCAGGTCAAATTTCTCAAACATGGCCCACTGTGTTCAAAGATCTGTATACAGTCTGTCAGACAATAGATGGCCATCTGCACGATTTGTTCCATACCATCAATACAAACCATAAATATCCTTTCATGGCAAATCATATCTCAGAAAAGAAAGCATGCCTCGCAAGCTGTCTACATTGAAAAGTACGGAAGACGAGGAAGAATGTTCTCGAGTCAGATGCCACCGTACTTGACGAAGCTGTTGTTGTCGGTGGGTCCTCCGGCCTACTGCCAAACTGGCTGCAATTTGACCAAACCAAGTCAGAAAAAATATCTGCAATTAGTAAAGGGCATATTATACAATTATGATTTGATTTTATTGCAGCATAACGCCATGCTTAGGAATTCTTCCCAATGCGATGACGCTCAGTTCTATTTGTGAAAGAAATCAGAGTTCCCGGAGAAATCCATAGACAATTGGCAAGTTAATGACGGACTTTGCCACATGTATCATACAGATAGATACATCATAATTCATGAAGACAAATAGTCTTCAATGAATGTTAGACTGTGCATACGGTCATACGGGAGTCATCGACCACTTTCTGTCACTCATGTCCCACATTCAGTAAAAGCGAGAGAATCTGTAATTTCCTTCTCAAATGCCGGGCTTGGAAAGGTAATTGAAAGGAAAGCGACTGAAAGACAAACGCCCCTCACCACTAGATATCCGGACTAGTCCATGAAATATGAAGATAAATAGTAAGAGCACATGGATACATTGCTTTCTGCACTTAAACAAAAGACAAATATCAGCATACTCCTTCTAGCTTCCGCACATAACGGATGCTGTGAAACGGAGGAGACGGGGAGCAAGGCATCTTGGCATTTTAGATAATATTGCACACCAGGTGGTATTCTAGAATGTGCCAATGCACAGTAGAACCATCACAACAGTGGTAAAATCCCCATATTTGGCACCATAGCATGCCTTATCCCAAATATATTAAAGAACATGTCTTTCCCTTTTTTTTGGAAATGGCGGGAGAGTACACGTCCGTGCCTTGTAAGCTGTAGATCCGGGTTTCAGTCTCAAGTCTCATATCTGAGACTTCAATATCTGTAACCATTGTAAGACCGCAATTATCCGTCAACATCAGAGGAATAGATCAAGGTCTGGTCGGAAACCTGCCAGTATCATTCGACTGAGGTTGGTTCGTCGTTTCCTTTGAACTCCATCCAACAGATACGTCCGCATTCGGGTGTGTCTGCTAGAAGCAGGCATCCTCGCGATGTGATCAAAAGATGACGCGTCGGCATGGAAGCTGTAAAGTAGTTCAGATGTAGAGTCGACTGTGTAGACGCTTTGTCGAACATGTGTGAACAAGTCTACACGGTCAAGTAGGACTTGCTTGATGCTCTATTGGGCACCATAGCCAGGAGAAAAGCCACCATCGAGGATAAATATGTGTGTTGAAGGACAATTCCCAGCACGGCACCCGGTTAAAACTACTTGGTCTCGTCAAAATATATCATGAGCGTATGGACCAATGATATTGCGAATATCATGAAGTTTAGTATGGGCTTAAAGCTCCCATTCACAATTTCAAAGGCGACAAATATAGTTAGGAATATTGAAACGAAAATCTGTGTATTGGATTTTCGTCTTTGATATTGGCTCATTTGAGAGTAGCCTTTATCTCTTATTGTCTGATGTGACGTCGTTTGTGCTACCTAATTCAGTGAGATAACCGAGCCGAGAAGAGATTAACGGCCATGTCGTCGGATTTGGATGTTTACCTTGCGGCTTCGTACTTTGACACAGGCAGAGGGGTAAAGGGCGAAGAAAAGTTCACCCCGTGCTTTTCTAGTTTCTGTAGGTCTGAACTCTCGTTAGGTGCCCGCTATGTGTATCGAGATGTGCGCAAGAACTCTGGGCTTACTACAGGATATTGCAAGGTCAGCTTTTGTAGCTCCGTGCTCTAAACGTAATGAGTGCAAGAGCTTCGGAGCTACCTGGAGCTACACCTAAATATGGTTTTCAGTTTACTTTCACCCTGATGTCCGACTATGCCCTCGTGGTGTCTTCATGTATTGTATACTGCTATTATGTAAGACAAAATGTCTTTAAAATTCATTTCATAGATCTGACGGGAAGAGATATTATCCGATGTATTTTTTAAAAAGAGACAAAGGGGGCCTGGTTGGTAATGAATATTTTTACTTGGCCTATCTCTTCGGATAGATCTGTTATATAACAGTTTCAATTGCATACCGGGGAAGCCCTGCGTCATTTCGGAGCAGATCTGTAACCGTAAGCAGGATTGACATAGGCTTGAACGACATGATTTCCCATCTATCTGCAAGGGGGCCTTTATTTTTTTCCTTTTGCTAAAAAGCAAGAGAGCTAGTTACTTCACTTTAGTGCAGCTCTTTGGAGAAAAGAGGCACATGATAAGGTCTGGAGTACAGCGCTGTTCTCGACCAAGTGACCCATCTGTACATGTGCTCAACTTCACAATCCGGAGAGCTGGCCTTAATTTCAGCAAAACTGTATTGAAATTTAACAGGATACCTGTCTGACATATAGGAGAGTGTTCAAAGCACATCGTGGCTATCTCCTGTGGCTTGACTTTAACTTTCGCTATATGCACCCGAATGCGAACACTAAACGAAGGGATCTTGGTAAGAAATTTGTTAAATTTGTCTACGGGTTATTAATGGATTGAAAACACAGTCGTTGGCAAACTGCAATTACTACAGCAAACAACTCCGACTGGTATATGAATTTGACAGAATGTGATATCAAACTGACCTTTGAATATTCAGAAGGAAACTATCCGAATATAACAAACTCGAACTGTATACATACAGAATTGTTCTCCGAGGCATCTTGATTCTACAGCTTCACACCAGTTGGGAAACATGCAGCGGCTTTCTTCTTTCCATTACAAAATATAAAAAAAACAAAGAAGCCAAATTTTTGGTCTTTACAGTGATGTTTTCCAAAGCCTATTCCATCAAGGGGTTTCGCGGCGGGTAATATTAACATTCTTTTGCAGAACAGAATTATTTGAAATTTGTTTTCCCCAGCCACAGTTATTCACTGGATTAAGCTACTTAAATGCACCAGATCAGTGAAAAACATATACATCATTTGTGGTAAGGTCAGGAGTACAGAATTAAAGAATCTACAGCACAATTTACTTACACATCCCAGGTCTCCTTCTTTGATCCCGGATGCATGGTGCATAGTTACAGTCGGCTATTTCCATGATCATTTACCAAACATACAAAACAAGTTATTTGCCATTAAGGTCAATTTCTACAAGAACATGTAAGCTACGGATAAGTACTATGATTTCGAAAACGCTTGCAAACAATAAAGAAGAGAAAGCGAGACTCTACTTGACATTCATAGAGCTGCCAATTTTCGTGTCATTCTAATGTATACAATTACAGAATAGATTTATATTCTGTTTGGCTTGACTGTCGTGTTTTTGAAAGTTCACTTTACTGAGTGCAGTGATTAATATCCGCAACTAAACTTGATTTTTTTTAAACCTGCAAGTATGGTATTGATGATGTTGGACCGCGGCCTGAATGCCTATTACATGTACAAACTGCTTTCAAGCCAGGGGGCACGATTTTCAAGAATAAAATTGCTCTCAACAGGCACTGAAACTTTGTGAAATCATATTTGGCCAGATATCAGGCAAACAAGGGTAGTAAACAGCACCTACAAATTAATGTTAATCACACTGTCTCAACATGGATGGGATATAGGGTCTACCCTCATCAAGATTGTTATTGGGCTTTCCTGGTCATTGAGACAGACGACAGTCCCAATCAGGGTCTTAGCAGAGTTCGAATAGATACGGCTCTATGTTTGTTGGAATAACTTGTTAAGTGTTTTCGTTGACCTCAGTATCTTCGTAAATATATAAGGGGGACTTCGTGGCCAAATTAAACAAATTTCGGAAAGTCATTTTTAAAAAGAATATGTATGACTTCTTCACTTAAATCAAAAATGCACCAAGGAAAACCTTTATCAAGTATATCGGCTTTTCAAACTGAAGATAAATTATTTGGTGTCCGACAAATCAATTCCATCATTTGAAACGCTGAAGTAATAATAATAATAATATTGCTAGAATTGGCTAATCAATCAACAGAAGATTAACATTATTTCCACAGAGTGACCCAGAACTTGAGATGTCACAGCAGCACATTCACGGTAGACATGGCAATGGATTATGTTTATGTATCAATATGTGGTGTTGTTGGTGACTGCAGTATAACACAACACAGGAAGTATAGATCACGTGGGTAGTATTTGTTTTTACAGAATGGTGACAATTAACAACTTTCAAACTCTTTCAACTCAGTGGAATTCAGGCGGATTTCTCAAAATGGAAAACAGTGTCACAGTTTAGTTTGGACGTATTAATGCAGTGGAAACCGCGGTTCTTTGTAGTACAACAATGGGTGTATATTACGGGTGCTGCAATTCTGGACGACGAGTTAAGCAAGCCCGGAACATGTCGGCCACTATTGTCTTTACTTTTCATTTCTCCGATGTACAGAATATTTTTGTTACCATATCCTTACCTTTTCACTAGTTTGATGTTGGCTGTCCCATCTGTTACCATTGTCCCCACGTTTTCAATATTCTGATTGACGTCACTCAAAAGTGTTTTGTCATTTCTGTTCAAATTTCCATGCCCTCTGTGGAATTTGTTTGGCTGCTGGTTCCAATAAATTGTAAGCGAACCAGAAACTTTAAATGAGATATTTCGAGGATTACGAAGTTTAAGTGGTGTCAAGTAGATGCGAGGTATGTCAGCATGTAGAGCTTACGAAGGGTTTCAACTCCATTGAAGGCATACAGGCAAGTAGAGCTTACAAATAATGGGAATCCAATGACAGTCGTGTAAGGCATGTCAGCACATTTACTCCTGTATTTACGAGAACGCTTTGAGGGCAAACTGATAACGTTTTGCTCGTGCAATGCAAGAGAACAAATCAAGTCAGCTTGGGAACGAATCGTCAGTGCGCGGGAAGAGGTACCCAATTACAACATGTCTCAGACACAGTCCAAGCCTTAGAATTAGATTTTGAATGAACAAATGGACAAGAAGTCTCGAAAACTTGGAAATGATTTCATCACGGTAGGCACAAATCAGGCCCATGTAAATGACCTAGTTCTTAAGCACGAAGCCACCCTGATACTCTAGTACCCGGCCAGCACAGTTACCAAGTTCTTGGCCGGCCTAGTACTTATGTGCCCGGCCAACACAGTACTCAAGTACCTCACCAGCGCAGTCTGTGGCATATGCTATGTGGACTTCACATTTTAGATGTAACCAGTTGGTTGTGACGAACAGAATACATAACTACGTGACTGAGGCTACTATATCTGGCGACGAATGGTGAGCGAAAAAAAACATCAGACACCGGATTCAGATTCCTTTTGTCAACGCTGGAAAAAGAAGCTTCAGCGTTTCAACAACATCATCGCATCGATACATTATCAGACACTGTTGACGACAAGGACTTCAAGAAAGCTGTCGACACGCTAACAAGATACTTCATACCATTTGAAAATATATACTATGAAGTTCGCAAATTCAGACCACCCTCCCAACGTGCAGGAGAGAGAATATGCACTTTACACTAGATTCCGGCAAATAGAAGCCAATTGTAACTTTCAATCCCCTGACAAGGAAATCAAAACACAGCTCATACAAACCTGTTTATCAAACACGATCCGACGCAGAACTCTCCGTTAAACTGATTGGACACTGATTGAATTCCAGCAAGAGCATTGGGAATCTCTGAATCTCAAACACAAAGCGTTGAAGGTAAAAAAAACTGAAAGTGTATACTAGACAAACAACAAGCAACGGTCGACCACACAATCACACCTTCAACGATCAAAGCCAAGCCGGGTAAACAACAACAGGTCAACCCAAAAGGTGTGTTTCTTTTGCGGTGGCCTTTTTTCATTCACAGGGACTGGGGTCGCACAAACCCAGTGAAATGAGTCCTTAACAAACCGTCCAATAAAACCCATCACCACATGGCAACAATTAATATTAATGGCCAACCGTTCAGAATGTTAATCAACACTGGATCGACCGTTAATCTCATTCCTTTCCGTGCATGCGGCAAGATACCATTAAAGTCTGCCCTGTCTAAGACTGACACCAGAATATATCCATATGACTCTAACAAACACATTCCTGTAAAAGGCAAGTTTCAAGCTGAAATCGTGTCACCTTTCAATCGGTCTGTTGCCATCGTCTATGTCGTATGAGACCTAGCAGAAAACTGAGTCAGTTACCTCACAGCCACAGCTTTGGGTTTGATCAAGGTGGTTAAGTGAATGTCAACAAACACTGAGCGTATCGTACAAAGCTTTGCAGGTGTCATCAGTGCACACCCAATTCCAAATACACTCCAGAACAAGCCACCATACGCTGTGCTTCAATTCACATCAATTGTACTGGTGGGAAGTTGCTGGATCATTGTGGTGCGCTAACTCACTAACTACTTTCGCCATGGGAGTCTCCTTCATAACAGTTCCTTGTTGCTGATCAATTTACACTTTGGGCACCTTATGCTCTGATGCCAACAATTTACATTATTTTTAGGCAGTTTCACAATTACTCATCCAGTCATTCAATAATCATTACATTTTCAACCATACGTGTACATGTATACTGAAGAGCAACTGTAGCAGTTTTCCAAGCCTACGTATACATTGCAGAAATTACCTCTTTCAAACAGATGAGAATTCGTCCCCCTCTCAAATAGGGCTGTGTGTCAAACTGCTCTCACTGACAGATCTGCTGCAGAATGCTGCATGGACTTTCCCGGTGTGTGGTTGAAGTTGTTATGTAACAGGTCTCGCCTTGCAATGAGCCAACAATAGAAACTGTTCTCTACTCACCATGAGCATCCACCATGTCTTTTATACACAATAATTTGTCCCCCAAACTGTCTTCCAGTCAGATCTATAAGA
The DNA here is from genome assembly GCA_016165875.1 of Acanthopleura granulata. NCBI lineage: Eukaryota > Metazoa > Mollusca > Polyplacophora > Chitonida > Chitonidae > Acanthopleura > Acanthopleura granulata. The sequence continues at coordinate 350,701 of JABBOT010000038.1, forward strand.
AGGTTGATTTAAAATAAGTCTTGTCTCGGACTTGGCGGTATTACTTATTTATTTATTTATTTGACTGGTGTTTTACGCCGCCCTCAAGAATTTTTCATTTATACGACGGCGGCCAGCGTTATGGTGGGAAGAAACCGGGCAGAGCCCGACGGAAACATCCGCACGTTGCCGGCAGATATTCCCATGTACAGTCGAGGAAGAAGGCAGCATGGGCGTAGGTGAAAGGTTACTGGATCATTACGCTGCAATAAAGCGCTAACCCACTGAGCCACATATAGTTATCAAGGTGAACTGATAAACACACGTAGCTGGCTTTCTCCACATGTAACTGTTCGATATGCTGACACCTTGAGCGTTGTGTGTTCAAACGGACTTATAACGTGGACATCACTTACATTGTCTTGACTGACGTGACTGATTGGGCTTACCTCGGATGTATTTATCATATATCATCCATTATAGTTGGAAACATTTCTAATATGTAGTTCTGCGAAATGTTAACAAATAGGACCTCTTTCTGGAATGGCTTACTCATTGTCGTCGTTACTAATGTTACTAAAAAAAGAAACAACTCGATTCATTCATTCGCGCTACCTACTGCTGTACTATGGAGAAAAATGATCTAATAGCTATAAAATATTACGGTGAACTTGCAGTTCCACTGGCCCCAGAAAACATTTCATTTTTTTCTTATTGATCATTAACGTTGCCGTATTTTTACTATGATGAGCATTCTCTCAGCAAAACACCAAAAAGTAGCAAAATATGCATTTGACCTTACTTTTAACTGATTAAACAAAAAGTGGGAAACACACCATTCCAATTTTTCACATTTATTTTGGGCTGTTACTGTACTGACGTCAGATTTAAGTAGATATTCTCTCTTTTTTCTCTTTTTTCACCTTGGTCTCTGAGTCGACCCAGACGCACCCCTCTTTTCTGTTAACTGTCTTTTAAATAATCTCACTGTGCTTGCACCTAGTTTATTTAGTCTACTGTTGATCATTTGAGCTACAATGGAGGACGATGGCGACGATATGGACTGAGGTGCGACCTTCAGGGGGGGCAAGCGAGTGCGAAATGGAAATGACAGCGAGGAAGGCTAGGGCGGAAAGAAAGCACGAGAAGCTGAAACCAACTGTTGTTTAGATGTTGCCATGTCGGGTGTAGGTGGATTCCCTGTGTGCTCGTTGAATCCTGTAAAATTTGGTGAAGCCTTACATGAAGTTGTTGGGAGGGTGAAGTCCGTGAAAAGGCTGCCATCACGTGACTTGCAGGTAACAAGATCTGACAGGGGCCAGGTCAAGCGTTTGCTTAGGCTGACTGGGCATACAATGCTGCCAACCATCCATGTCGTCACGTAAGGGTGTCATATATGGTGTTGAAGAAAGAGTAACAGCTTTGGAAATCCAGGTGGCTTTACGTAGAGATATACATTAAAGCTGAACGGATGGATAAGGGTAAAGATCGTCAGGTATCATCTTGCATTTTGCTCTATTTTGACCGAGATGACCTTCCAACAGAAGTGTTGTTATGATATGAGAGATTTACTGTAAAACGTTATATCCCCCCTGTGTTGAGATGTTTCCATTGCCAGCGCCTAAATCATACGTCGAAATCTTGTAGAGGTTCCTCTCGCTGCTCCCGCTGTGGTGGCTCTCATGAATATGAGCAATGTCCAAATATAGCCTCAGCCAAATGTGTCAACTGTGGAGGTTGCCACAGTGCTGCTTATGGCGGCTGTTCTGCCAGGAAGGAGGCGAGTAAGGCTCAGTATATCAGAATTACCGAGAATGTCTCGCACTCCGCAGCTTTAGAATCTGTCCGCAACGCTCGTCCCGATCACACTTATCCCGACCATGTATAGTCCGACGAAAACAATGTTAAGAGTTCCCAGTCACCTAGAGGCCTTTTGCGTGTGTCACACGCGAAACCATCTATCCCTAACCCCAGACCACAAACTAATTCTGTTGGCGTACAGACTGACAATGACATGGCTATCCAGACGGAGTCCTCTTCGGGTGTTACCCTCGCAAATGTTGTGGAAATGATAACAGAGATTTTATTTCATTCTGCTAAAGTTCCTAAGAACTCTGAAGTTATCAGTTTCATCGCTGACTGTGCTCGTCGCCATCTTGGTAGTGAGACTTTTGTTCTGTCAGAGCTTGTTGCTTTGCTGAAGCAAAGGAAAATCGCCGGTAAATAATGCAAGAAATCTAAAAATCCGTGAGTTTATATTTCTCACGATGGCTTTCTGTATACTGCATCAAAACATTCAGTCTTTGTTTGCTCATGGTCAAGAATTCAAAGTTTTCGTAGCTGATCTTAATGTTGAGCATGATGTAATTTGTCTCCAAGAAACATTTCTTAAACCTAAGTATAACCCTACATTCCCAGGATACATCATGAAAAGAACTGACAGAATTGCCATGCCCAGAGGTGAAAAGTGGTATTTCATTCACGGAATTTTGCTTACCAGAATTTCGCAGTATTGAAGTCCAGGGATTTCAAATTTTCCTTACAGAGGGACGAGTTGTGAATGTAGTAAAGCTACACAACGCTTGTAAGAGACTAGATATTTCTGAGCTCAGTGCCATTGTATCGACTGCTAAGAGCCCTAAAACAATCTGTGGTGATTTTAATGCACATAATGTGTTGTTTGGCAGCTCATCAACTGATGCCAATAGTTCTGTAGTTGGAGACTTCATTGAAGATAATGATCTAATTATGGTAAATGATGGATGTGGAGCAAGATTCGACGTCCGCTCGGGCAAGTTATCTGCCCTTGATTTGATTTTGTGTTCCAACGAGTTATGTTCTGTTTTTTCATGGTATGTGGACTACGGTTCACTTAATAGAAGTGATTGCTACATTCTGGGTATCACCACACTATAATGATGTAGATAACTAGCCTGGATGGAAGATACAAAGAGCTGATTGGAATGCCTATGCCATTGAATGCTTTTCCTCATTGAATGAATCTGTTGTTTCTGATAACATTGATCAATTTACTGACAACATTATAGGCACTGTCAACTTTGCAGCCAGTGTCTCCATCCCGATGTGTACAAGGGGGTCTAGTCGATGGTGTTCCAGTTCCATGATGGACGACAGAGTGTGCTGATGCCATACGTCAGCATAGGAGAGCTAAGAACAGAGTGTGTCACACCCGGCTGATCAACGATATCGTGTTTTATCGGAAAAGTAAGGCTATTGCGCAGCGTACCATCAAGCAAGCCCGAAAGCCTATTGTCGAAAGTTCTGCTCTGGCATTACTAGTTCAACACCACCGAAGAGGGTATGGGCCCAGGTAAAGGCAGTAAGTGGTGCTAAGAAGTCTAATAATATTTATACATTGATATCTGATAACTCATCTTGTGTTAGTGACTTTGATAAGAGGATCTACTGGCGGAAAAGTTTGCTCATGTTTCAAGTTCTAGCAACCTTGATTCTGATTTTATCAAACACAAAGAACAACAAGAGCTACTCCACAGTTTTGATAATATTTTGTTCTATGTTCTGGCCACTAATTACGAATTTTCTGTCCTGGAACTCAAGCAATCTCTGAGAGGGGAAAAAAGATGGGAAGATGGGGTTTATTACACTGTTAAAAAACCTACCTGATGAATGCCTTAAAATTATGTTGTTGTTGTAAAACACTTTTTGTTCAAGAATGAGTCTCCCCGCGTGCTGGAAAACAGCCACTGTGATACGTATTGCCAAGTCAGGAAAGAATGCTACAGAGCCGGGGTCGTACAGCCCAATAGCATTAATATCAGTGCTGTGTAAAACGATGGAGACCATGGTAAACTCCAGAATTGTGTGGTTTGTAGCAAAAAATAATATACTTTCACACGTGCAGAGTGGGTTTGGAAATAACCGCAGCACATCAGATCATTTAGTGCATTTTGAGTCCTCTATCCAAAGATCATTTTTTAAACAGAGAATCTGCCTTGGCTGTGTTCTTGGATATAGAGAAGGCATAGGACATGCTATTTAGAAGAGGGTTACTCATCAAGATGCAGAATATTGGCATCGGAGGTAAAATGCTCGGATGGGTGAAAGGCTTTTTGTCTGAGAGAGTTATACGAGTTCGAATTGGCAAGACCTTCTCAAATCCAGTGAATATTGAGAATGGTACTCCTCAGGGTAGTGTCATATCTCCCACTCTTTTCAACATTGCTATAAATGACCTCATCCAATGATCCCTAGTACTCTTTTTGCAGACGACAAAGCTCTTTGATTCCAATCCCAGTATGTGAACGCTACAAAGTGGCACACCCAACAGGCTCTAGACTCAATAGCACGATGGGTAAGCTTTGGAGGCTCCGTTTTTCGTGTATGAAGTGACAGGCGTTTGTGTTCACGAAAAGGAGGATTTTGTCCCACATATCACTTAAGCTCGGTAACACCAACATAAAGCTGTCTTCATCCTTCCGATACTTGGGTGTCACCTTTGACACCAAATTGACCTGGGGTAAACACATCGATAATGTTGTTCTCAAATGCAAAAAAGTGCTTAACTTGAATAGGTCTATATCTGGGAAAAGCTGAAGAGCTGATTATAAATCCTTACTTTTAATATATAAGTCGTTAATCCGATCCAGGCTCGATTATGGATGAGAAGCTTTTGATTTGGCCTGCGATACGTTAAAATCTAGACTTGACTCTATCCAGTGTACAGCTTTACGAATTTGCACTGGAGCGATGGAAACAACTCCTTTAAATGTTCTTCAGGTCCACTCCCAGGAATGGCCTCTCTCAATCAGACGCAAACTGCGCACAGCAGAATTTGGGATGAAGTTAGAAAGCTCTCTACATAATTCAGTCAGTTCAGTGTTTTCACCATCTTGTTATGATTCTCTCTCTAATGCCAACAAAATGTCACAGCCTTTCAATGTTCGTGTCCAGGTATTTTGCAGAGTGCTGAGGTCACTATCGGACGTTTACAGAAGGAATGTGTCCCGCCATCTCCCCTCTGGAAGGCCCAACCACCATCTGTATACATGGGCCTGCACTCTAAGGTCCAGAAACCAGACAGTCCTCACCATATTTCTGTGATTTCTAACAAATACGTAAGCCAAAATTGGTCTGCATACATGCAAATTTATACCGATCTCTCCAAGTGCCCTGCTACTGGCAAGGTTGGGCCTTCTGTTTGCCTACCAGAATTGCGATATGAAAAAGTTCTTTGATTGTCGAATAACCTGTCTGTATATTCAGCAGAACTCTATGCAATTCTGAATACTCTGCTCTTTAAGAGCTGTTATATTCACAGATTCTCTTAGTGCTTTACACTCAATGACGTCATTTAAGTGGAAAAAATGCTACCCTGTCCTGTACGAAGTAGTTTTTCTGTCGTCCTCGCTATTCTTTGCTGGTTTTGACATTTGGTTCGCTTGGGTTCCTGGGCATTCTGGGGGGGCTCGGTAATGAACGAACAGATAGAATAGCCAAACAAGCCCTAAGGCTGCGTGATGTCACCTCTAATATCAAACTCATCATATCCGAGGCCCTAAATGAAGTAAAGTCATTGTCATTTAAACTATGGAGTGGGACGCCTCAGAAAAGGACCGTTTTTATCACTCATTTAACCCTGTTGTCAAATTTCATAGCAACCTCCCTTTTTCCTTTTCTAACAGAAAGGCAGAAATCCTGTGGTCAGAAAACCTCCCAGTTAATAGCTACTTAATAAAGATTGAAGGCAAGAGATTCAGGTCTGTGTGATGTTTGTCAATGTGAGGAGACAATCCATTATGTTTTACTCGTGTGTCCGCAGTACACTGTTCAGAGACAAATCTTTTTTCTGATTTTGTAGACGTGAGAATTATTGGCCTAACTCTGACGACTGTGCTCTGCCCACCGAGGAATGCAGATTTGGTTTTCAAAGCCGTGGGGAATTATTTATGTAGGATCCACAGATTTTAGACCAGATTTTAGATTTTAGTCCTGGGGCCTGTCTGCCTCTCCACCTGCTTGTCTCTTTGTCCACCCACCTGCCTGCCCTTCCACCCATCTGTCTACTTGTGTATTTTTTTAAAAAATAAAGGATTTGACGGTCCAGTTAGTGTTGTAGAAAGTAAATGACTCCAGATGAAATGTGGTAAATGCAGTCAAATATTAATCGATACCTCAGCGTGTGCAATGTGGTTGTTACAACGTCAATCCCACGTTTATGTTTATTCCATACCTGTTGCAGTGTGCCGTCACATTCTTCTGCTGATCATCACAAACATGACACAAACGTTACTTGACATGATCTAGTGTTAAGAGAGACTCCACATTTGCTATCGATGTCATATGACACCGCATGCTGACCCGAGACGGCATATGGCCTGTCAATGCTACGTGACACAAGCTGGTCTCCTGAGAGACTGCACATGCCCTGTCAATGCTACGTGACACACGTTGGTTTGCTGCTTCAGGAGGGTGAAATTACCCATCAAAGCTGCCCCGGGGCTAACCCTAGAGGCATGAAACGATGACGTCTGCTTTTAATGCGAATGATGGGAGAGAAAGAAAATGCTGGGAACTTGTGGCAGACGCACGTGTACATGTAGCATGCTGTGTAACGGCCATTTGCTTTGCTGGAACATGATCTGTGTCAAACAAGATGTGACTGGTACATGTGTGCTCTGAATCAAATGATTAATGAAATGAATTGAATATCCCGAAACATGTATGTCGTCAATTCAAGGCAGTTACACATAGATCTGGAGAAGTAAAGGATATATAGTATGCGTATCCTCCGTCTCAAATATTGTAATACATACAACTTCGAAGACTTTGAAATAGCATTTTGTTTCATGCATCTTGGTAAGTCGGATTACAGGGTATTTAAAACATCAGTGGTTATGTACACTGTTTTTTTTCTACTACTTCTCTACAATACATGTACTTATGTATTACATTGATGAAGTGCAAATATAATCATTTTACTTGATAATAATTTCTTTGTACTTGTACCTATGTAAAATGTTGTACATGGTATTTATGACACTTCTCTTGTCATCAATGAAATTCATACACCCGTATACACTGGGTACATTTTGTGAGGTTTACAACGCGACCATGTGTTCTAGGTACAGTGTTTTGGCAGTAGCAGTGGAGTACAAACATAGTTTCGTGGAGAGGTTCGTGGCGGAGTGGCAGGGGTTTGTCTTCAATAACCAAAACACACAGAGTGCCGGTTCAAATCCGGCTTTGGACAGGGAATTTCTCGATTCTTCTGCTTCTGCTTAAGCGCACGCGTGGCCTTCATGGCAGAAAGTCTTCAGTGATGCTTGTGTGACCATTTGAGCCTGAAGTTCTTGAATTCTACTTGTCTCCCCAGTCATGTGCACATTTTGCATGATACTTGCAACAGTTTATCAGTAACAGGTGGGAGGTTTTTATTGCCCCTGTCGTCCGGTTTGCCACACCCATAAAACCGACCGCTGTCACATCATCATCTTCATAACAGAAAAACGGGTGTGAGTTTAAACAACGATCAAATGCATGTAAGTAAGCAAATGATACCGTGTAAATGAAGACGTTTTGTAAAGCGCCTGTTTGTATATTAAGACCACTATCCAATCCGGTCATTGCCCGAAAGACCTGTTTAAAGCTGTTGTATTTGTTTGTTCGATTACCTGACTGTCTCATGAACTCTACTTATCGGAGAAGAGTATATTATTTTGCGAGACTACACCGTGTATTACGGACTGCCGCAAATGATGAACCTTGACGGATTACCCGAGTTTGTTCCCTTTGTGTCTTTAAACGCTCATTTTCCGTGACCAACTGTGTAAGATGTACGTAAATACCAAATGGAACGGCATCAAACTTCATCATTGCAACATGGATTTTTCAGTAGTTCGGCTCTTTAGACTTTGCAACATGACAGCATTTTGAGGTTCAATTCTCTTAATTAATTTTATTTACGACTTTCTCCTGATTGTTCAGGACATGTTGCATTTAAGGTAGGACTTCCAGTGACCTACAAACCTCCGTTTGAAATCAGAGACCAGTTACTGGTGAGATATCGGGCATATGCAAATCTCGCCCATAAGACCTACCCTTTGTATTTTCTTCTCAGGTGAGATTTTTGAGCCTCCGGTCAGCGTTATGGCACATTCCCTTGGATCGAAAGTATAATTTATCCCAATTTCCGCTCGTTGGCGACATTAAGGGAACGTTGCTTCTCTGAGAAATGGTTGTTTTTAAGTCTTTCTTTCCATCCGGGTCACTATGTGTTGTAAGCGGCCGAAGATGGCCGATAGCGTTCCCGTTTGTGGACAGCTGTTGCCATTTAAAATTAGCTCAAGAATCTTCAGGGAGAAAAAATCCCGCGAAACTGCCAAAATCAGAGAAAGTAGCACAGGTGAGCCTCATTTTGGTTACCTGTTTTGCCAAAATGGTTGCCTTGCACATGTACCCGGAAGGAGGAAATTTAGCGAAGCGTAGCCCAGATTTATGGTACAGTGATAAAGTTCTAAGAGTGAAATAAGTTCTGTATTACAAGGGCACTGACCTAATCTACACATTCAGCCTTTGCTTTTTTAATTTTACCGTTTTTCTTCTGGTACCTTGAAGCCCTATTGAAGAGGAGCGTTCTGAGTTTTTGGATAGCTAAAAATTAACCATATCCATAACCCAGCCTCAGGCCTTGTACAATAATTGGGCACATTAGAATATGTGTCGTCCATTAATCGACGATTTCATGAGCCAAAGATTAACATACTGGTACTTATGTTGGTATAGTAAACCGGACAGGTACTTAAGTAATAGCCTGACCAAGTACTTGACATACTTTTGCACTAGGCTGGGAAGATGCTTGAGTACCAGTCTGGTCGGCAACTTCAGTACTAGTCTGATCGGGTACTTGGGTGCTAGTCTGGCCGGGTACTTGAGCACCATATATGTTGGCCAGACACCTGACTACTGTTGCCCGTGAAGTTGAATACTATACTGGTCAGGTACTTGAGCACTGGGTTGGCCGGTATAGTTCTTAGCATAAAGAAATAAATCCTGAAACACGGAGGTAGCCTCAGTCACGTAGTTCTAAATTTCTCCTCGCCGCATCCAATTGGTTACAATAAACTCTGATGTCCGTACAGGATATGACCTCGCTACGTTGAAGAAAACAATATTTGGCGAACAGGCACAAACTGTGACTGACATTATGGAATGTTAAATGAAATGTTAAAAATGGCACTAACCACTGGCCATGGATGAAATATCAAAATCTGGATAACAGAAATGTCAAATGTCACTGAAACGCACTGGCCGTGCATGACGATATGAAAAGATGGATATCAGAAATGCCAAATGAAAATGTTCACGTCACTGAAACCCGAGCAGAAAGACCTCTTACATATTTCCATGAAGCCTGAACAGGACGTCGGCCTTGGGCGACAGAGGAAAATTTGGACCAGCAGTATAGGACTGTTTCAGGTAAATGCTCCTGTAACACCAGAGCCTATGAGATGCCGAGTCCCGTTCGTCGCCTGTCTGACCCTTCAGTTAAGAGAGGTTGACAGTCATTAACGTAGAAAATGTGATTTGGAACTCTTGCGCCATCTTGTGGCTTGGTCCGCAAACAGGCGAAGTGACGGGACTGGGTATTTGAGAGAAAGAGAGAGAGGGGAGGTAACTCAGGAGTGTATCCTTTACAAAGGTCTGTGTACGTATGTGTTTATGCTATGGATTTAGGTCGCATTCAACAATTATTCAGCCAAATGAAAGATCGAAGAGTCCTTAGAATGTATATATACTGTGGTTTCTTGTGGCAGGGCGAGTTCATCCAGCCATAGTGCTGCCGCCACAGGAACATCATGCAGAAGACACCAGACATGACACCCCACCCAGTTGCATTACACCGAGCCGACCAATCCTATTTCATTGCTCTAACCTCCCAGTGTCGAACCCCAAGCGAAGCGACAACAAGTACCAATTCGTACAGTCTTTGGTATGACCAGACCCGGGTTTGATCCCGGATGGTCCGACCACCATGCCGCCGTAATGCCAAATCTCTAACCACCAGGCCACAGAGGCGGTCGTAAAGGTCTGTTTCTTGTAGTAGGGGTTACTTGTATAGGCGAAGAGAGAATGGCGAGGACTACACGCAGATGATATTGCATAGATTCCAGAGTCGCCAGACTGAAGACTACAGCATTCAGAGTCCCACCAGAACAACGGCAGTGTGATACATACCGCAAATAGTCAAACCTTTCTTGTGAGTTTACCTTAGCTATGTTTTATTCTACAGGTCAGGAAAATGCTTGAAACATAACTGCTGACATAGTGTCTTGTGTCAAAAGTTAAAGCTCAGTGCGTTTAAAGGTGGAGAAAACACAAAAATATCGTTATGTTCAAACGAGAGTGCGAAAAGTTAGTTGTAACTGTGGTCTTCAATAGTTTTTCCGTTTTTGTTCACGGAGAAAAAGACACTTGAAACTAATTTTTGTATTGTGGAAATTTGAGACCAAACTTTGGTATATATTGTCTTTGCGTAATAATGTTATATATGGGAATGTAACACATGTTGAATAAATATTTTTTGCACTAGAATTTGTCCTTTCAGCTAAGAAATGTTTTCAGCCTGGATTTGAATCATATATCGATTTTTAGTAAGTTCATAAATATTATCATAATCCAGGTTAAATGCATATCCATGGATATAAACAACACATTTCTATTCAAATAAATTTATTATACACCCATTACATCCTTATTTAGAACATTATTACGCAACCACTCTATATATCAAAAGTTTGTGCTAAATGCACACCATACAAAAATATTTTCAAAATCTCTTTTCTTCTGAAGAAAAAAAACGAACAAACAAAAATGTCAAAGGGCATATTTGCAAATATGTTTTCCTCTCCTTGCGCTCCTTGTCTTGGTGAGGCTCTGCGATCCACAACTAATTGTTGTAAGATTAGTCGTTATAATAAAGTTTATATGTCTCTTCCGAGTAACAAATTATTTAAGAATACTGTAACTTTATATGCAATCCCAGGGTAGACATTGACGTAGCATCGTCTGAGTGAAGGTCAAGTTCGATCTTCTGGTCTACACGAACAAAGCGAAACCTCGTAAAATACGGAATTGTTGTGAGGAGAGAAAAGGACAGGACCAGAAGCAGACATACTTTGGCGCTAGCTTCTCCTTCCGTGGCTCTAGTCAGAGATTCACAAAGATCGGTATTGTCATAAATGATACCAATCATTGTTTGCAGAAAACTCCAGCTGTCAACAGAACGTTGTAGAAAAAGACTATGATCTTATACAACGGTTTTCCATGCAGATGGACCAAGGTGCTTACAGAAAGATCACTCCTGCCCCGAACGAAGCGCCCATGTTTACCATAACGACATACATGGCGAGGTTGCTCTTGAACAACACCAGATAAACTGCAACAGAAATAGCAAACAATGTGGTGATGGCGATTTGATTTTTTCACTTCCACTTTGGATTCGCCGATGTTGTCAACGTCTTTTATGCTTTCGATGATAAAGCTGTCATTGGAGTTGACAGGAAGGACAGCCGAACACAGAGCGATGATAGGGAAATACAAAGCAGCTGTCGCAAGATAGAAATCAGCCAAGCTCGCATCCACACCTCACGCAAATAAAACCACGAAGAAGTCTTTTGCAAAAGCGTTGGTCGCAAGTATGGCTCCACGGATTTTGCCGCTGTCGTGTAAAGGGCAGTTAGGCAGAGTCGTGGAGACGATTTGAAGCGACACAATCGACAGTGATGAAATTGAAACGTAAAATTCAAGATGCACTCTTTCTGTATGCTGATATTTGCTAGACATTTGGTAGATTTGAATGGGAAATCAATTGTTTAAAAGCGAACATTCCCGTTGGGCAAATTGTCTGGTTTCTTACAACTGAAATGACGCATGCCTCAGTTCCCTGTGAAATAACGAATATGCTTCGTTTACTACTGTCTTTTTGTACTTAATCAATTGTTTTTACACCAACGAGACTGAATCAGACTTCACAAAACGTGTAAATGTAGACTCGTGTCATAGTTTGCCACCATTTACTGTGCTGCGCATACAGTAAGCTTCCCGCTATTTCATTTCTGTATTATTTATGTAGTTTTAAAAAAGAATACATATTTTCTAAACCAAGGCGCACCATATAAACAAGAGGTCTAACTGTTGTGATTGGCAAAAAGCATAGATTACTTTTACCATATTTCCGGAAACAATAAAACTTACTTGTGCCGAAGGGAAGCAAACTCTGCACGAATGATAGATTTGCTACTTGTGTTACTCACAGCCTTTCTCACCTGTGACTAACAGATATTCATCGCAACCTGCTGGGTTAATTTAAGACTGCGCAAACGGCCACGTGAGCATCGTCGACCGTTTATTCAACACAGAGGAAATGCACAAATTACCTGCCACAGGCCGAATTTGGACCCTCATCTCCTGTGTCCTCGAGATTGGCGGGTTGTACATCTAACCATTACATTACTGCACCTCCCTGTTTTTCTGTTTTACTGTTTCCATTATGCTAAAGTATATCCTATTTCTATATAAAAGTGGTGTGGTGATGTAAATGTCACCAAGAGTATTTGAACCATCCTGGGACGACCATTACACTTATTAGATCTGGTAGACGTTTTCACAAAGTATTATCACATGGGTCTCCTTTTGTAGGTACATGTATCACACCACTGATGTTTGTAGGTACGGAAGTATATTTGGTTTAGCGATGGTATGAAATCGGTGTCTCGTCGTCAGATGACTGAAAAAACTCTTAAAGGGAATTTATTTATTTATTTATTTGATTGTTGTTTTACGCCGTACTTCTAAAAGAGAATGAGCACAGAAAAATAAAATTATGGTGAACGAAAAGAGCATTAAAAACTGTATCTGGAAATACCTACACTAAATTTTTTAGTGTTTTATTTTTTCATCGGATTAATTGCAGGCAAATGTTTTGATTGTATGATGGATTTATGGACAATATTGATAATGTGGTTCACCAGTGACGTCACGCCTACTCTTCTGGGACCATACAGCAGAAAAATGATGGCATATTAGCGTTTTCAAGCACAGGCAAACATTACAGGAGCACTCTTCACAAGAAATTTGTTCAGAGCTGAACATAAAGTTGTACAAAAGGTTGTCTGACGTCAGCGATGAGCCACATTATCAGTATGGTCCACAAAACCCACAATAAAATCAAAATATTTGACTTCGTTTACGTTGGTGAAGCAAACAAAAAAAAAATGAGAAAAAAATGGAAGGAAATGATTTCGAGTACTTTGTATTGCGTCCTCATTTGGTGTCTTTACTCTATATACCCTTTATGGGATTAACCTACATAAAGATGACTTTTTAGCAGATTTTTGCCGTTGAAACAGCTTATAAAACGATTCAATCATGGGAACGGGCAATGTACATACATGTATATGAAATTTCACAGAAAACTCAATAATACAGATGAGGCACGGGGGTCCCCGTGGCAGAGGGGGTTAGCGGGCCAGCGCGGTGTTATGATCCCGTGCCCCTCACTTATGCTGTCGGCGTGAGTTCAAGTCGAACTCCTGCTGGCTTGAATTTCGGCCGTACGTGGGAAGGTGCGCTAGCAACCTGCTGATGGTCGTGGGTTTCCTCCGGGCTCTGCCCAGTTTCACCCAACCATGATACTTGCCGCCGTCGTATAAATGAAATATTCTTGAGCACGGCGTCAAACACCAATCAAATAAATAAATAAATACAGAACACAAGTAAACCGTAAATGACTAAGTGAGGACTCTTGTCTTGTGTTTGCGTAAGGTTCAGCTGACCCTTCATTGTCACGGAGTACACGGTGAAAGTCAAATCAAACCCAGTCGTGATGCTGGCCATGAGAACCAAGCTCAGCCCCACCCATCTCCAGATTAAACTACTGGGAGGGGGGGGGGGGTAACACAGGCATGGTATAGTGTTAATGCAGAACTCAGGCAAACATTGGTTGCTGTCATGATGCTCTCTACATAGTATAGTGTCAATACTGACCTCAGTTAAACAGTGGTTGTTGTTAGCATGCTCTCTGCAGAATATAGTGTTAATACAGAGCTCAGGTAAACATTGATTGTTGCCATGATGCTCTCTGCATAATAGCGTCAATACGTCAGTTAAACAGTGGCTGTTGTAGTGATGGTCTCTACACATTCGTTCAAGCGCGTCTTATTATGTATAGATCATGTAGGCCCCATAATGGGCAGGACACCACCTTTCTCTCTCGGGATATTAGAACGCTTGGCACGCTGAGACTATCAGGGCCTTAAACCACGAGGTCACATGTTCGAATCCAGGTCTCGTTGTTGCTCCTGCCGCTGGAAATGAGGCGTTATTTTCAGGCGACTAATGAAAATCGGTGGCTTAAACCGATTCCTTCCATCCACGTATCTGGCCTGCGTTATATGCGTAAACAATTACTGACCGTTATTAAACACCAATGTGTGCACAGAGCAGAAATAGCACGAGGACGCATCTTTATGGACAAGAATTTCTTACATTTCTGAATCTTGTGTTTCGGTGCCACGGCAGGTATATTTCCTGCTGGCGACATTATTGAGCCGCTGAGTTGTAGATCTTATTCCTGTTACACAAAACGTCGGTAGCCCGCTATGGTCGGTTAGTAGTCTAACGGTCATTCATCAGGCTACGGAAAAAATGACCATGCCAACTTACCATAGGCGGCTTATTCACGGCTCTGTAGTTACCAGAGTAACTGAATTAATAATGATAACTTCTAATTTAGTTTCTAAATATAAATAAATTAAATTTCTAGGTATAAATATTGGAGAAGGGGGAGAGTTTTCCTGCAATTTTAGATCTACTGGTCAAAGAGCATGTAGATTATGTACTACCCAGTTGTCCGCGGTCCTCTTGGCTGTCACTCTGGGGTCTCTTAACTTTTCCTTCAAAAGCCTACTTCCTCCAACGGTTTTTGGCCGATTTCAGTGCTGTTTGATTGAAGAGTCGACTACATCAACATAAATAATTCCTTGTATCGATTTTCAGATTCGATAATCGGATGTCCGCCTGTGCGTCTGTACATCCAGAATATGTTAGCACTTTCAAAACGCCACTTTTCCGACAATTTTGGTCCAATTTCAATGAAAATTGGTTCAAGTGCAGACTACATAAAATCACATGATTCGGGGTATCAGTATTCCGTTTTGTTGATCAGTTTTCGGCCTGTCTGTCCCTTTATCCATCAGTTTCTGTATGATTTCAAATGAACTTGGTTGAAGTGTTGATTATATCAAGATGCATCAATTGTAAATTCGATTTTCTCCTTCCATGATCGAATGCCCGTCTGGCAGATATGTTGACATTGTTTTGCAATGCTCTCACTGTCACAGTTTTTGTCCCCTTTCAGCAAAACGTGGTACACGTGAATCAGGATACATATTTCGTACTACTGATTTTAATTTCGATTGTCCTTTACACATACATATATTTGTAACTGACTCCGTCATAATTTCGTCGAAACCAGTAGAGCTACTGTCTCGTCAGGGACGCTGGTCGTTTTTTAACCAGCTTGGAAACAAGGACTGATATATCTCATAACTCAGTCGAAGCGAAATAACAAGAACAAACGTCCTAAGCTGGCATATTCCTATTACTTTCTAATTAATGTATAATACTTCACACAACATGTAACACTAACAAAAACGAACATGCTTCCGGCGATCCGCCTCGTTATAGGACCGAGAATTTTAGGCTAAAGCTGAAGAACTCTTTTCTGTGTAGACATATAAAATCAGATAAGAATCAGGTTGTATTTCAGGATTTTGGTCTACTATACTGATTTGGAAGGGTTCGAATGAAGGGGACAGAGCTTTGTCTGCGGCTGTTGTAAAGCAGTTAGCCAGTCTCTTCGTTTCTTTTCCTCTCCAGAGCTTCAATATTTTCAGCCGGTTCCAACGCTATTCTCCTGATCTCACACTCCATTTGTCTTGGATAGCGCTGATAACGGTGTTAGGTAGCAATCCGTTAACCTGCCAACTGCCAGTTGCTTTCAATTACTGTAAACATCCGAAAATTCGACTTTTCAATCCTTCAATGAAATTTAATGGAAAGAGACAAATGCATCATATTTTTATCTTTAAGAGAAGAACGCATGTAGAAGGTCATTTGTGTTGATTTTCAATACGGTATTTTTGGGGCAGTTTTAAGGTGATCAAATTTTACATTGACGTTCGGCTGTGGCCTTTTAGAACCACACTGAACAGGCACAGTGACGCCACAGATTTTTTTGTCGCTGTTTTCCACATCAAATAGTAACGGGGGTGGTATTAAACTTGTTTTCATCCACCAGATTGTTACACGTCATTTAGAAAGTGAATTTATGCAACAGTATTATCGTTACATGTAACACTCTGATATAGTCAGCTAGGGGAGCTGTGTCATATCTGATCATCAGAAGGGTAATGCATGTTCCCCGAAAGGTCCACGGGTCAGCTACATTATACTTTGCAAGGCGGTTCGGTCGAGAGGTCTAGACGTTTAACATGTATTGCTGGCGAATCGGTGACTGACTCTGAGGTCGCTGGTTAGAAACACAGAATCATGTCAGCCAATTTTCAGCAATAGAACCCATGCTATACCAGAAAGTGTAATCTCCAATAACGATAATACTGTGTATCCATAAAGCTCAGGAGACATATAGCACTAAGTAGAAGCTATGGTGGGGAGCCTCCGTGGCTCAGTCGGTCAGCGCGCTATCGCAGCACAATGATCCGAAGCCTCCCACCAGTGCGGTCGCTGTGAGTTCAAGACCAGCTCATCTTCCTCTCCGGCCGTACGTGGGAAGGTGTGCCAGCAACCTGCGGATGGTCGTGGGTTTCCCACTCTGCCCGCCTTCCTCCCACCATAATTTTGGCCGCCGTCGTATAAGTGAAATATTCTTGAGTACGGCGTAAAACAACAAAAAAATAAATAGAATGTGTGAGGTCCGTGTGCTTTAGCGGATTCAATTTTTTCAAATCGTATTTTTGTAATATTCTTGATTATGGCGTAAAGCAACGATGAGATAATATAAAAATATATATTTAAATAAATAAATAATTTTAAATGCACCCCACCGAGAATGATGCCTAGATTACGGGAAACATCTACGCGGTATTAGCATGATATGGGCTTTAGCTGGTACAGACCAGCTCTATTCCTTACTCATTACTCATGATTATGCAATAGTGTTTATGAGAAATATCAACATCACTTCGCATCTCCTCTACTTTTTGAAATACTATATTTGCGGTAAGATCTGCCCACCACTGTCCTTCTATGACAATATTTCGGATGAGAATAAAGAAAAAGGGCGAATTTATTTTGCTGAGATATAATGTATCATCACCGGAAGTGATCACAATTGTGATAGCCAGAAACCATAGTAATATTACAAGAGACATGATTGATTGTAAATAAATCATCTAATCAAATACATTGAACCGCTTAATTATGATATACTGAATAAAGAAATCTGGCAAACATTATAACCGTTAAACATGAAAATCATACAAAATATGCTGGTTCAACAGAAAGTAAAATACCACTGCTGGTGTGTTTTTGACTTCTGCATCCAAATTAGAATAACATTCTGTTAGTATATTATTTTGGTGTTTTCAAACATTTAAAGTCTGTATTATGCCTTTTAATGATTCCACGGAAAAGGCCGTGGTCGTAGACGTTATCAGAGCCCAATTTTTCATCCCAATTTAACACTGTAAGTTTTTTTCTCTCGGTAATCCTTAAGAAACTATGATTTGTTGTACTGTTTGCTTATTTTGTTCACTTGAATATGTAGAACTTGTTCAAGCGTCTTCGTATTTCCTTGTTTGATCTTGTGTAAGGCCTATGGCTGTCTGAAAGTTGAACAAAGCCATTTGTTTGTCATTTTTTCTCTTAGATCAGCGCTATCCTTATATGCGGTGGGATAGTCTGGGAACCATAACCTACTTGTGCTAGATGGTCACACGTTCATTTTCAGCTAGTTACGCGTTGTAGTTCCTGTTTTGGATCAAACAGAGATTCGCATTTTGCACAATTGTTCATATAGTTTCTTTGCACATTATATTATGTCATTTTGGCTGAGGAATTTCATGTAGATTCATTCCTTGATAACGATGATTTGTCAGTTGTTAGGATTTGTGAGTAAAGGAGAAATAAATTTGAATTAGACAAGGTAGAGCCTTAGAAAAAGTGAAATGGTGGTGGAACAGTACAGTCGGATTCTCACCTTAAATTCTACGGCCATCGTACCCCGAGGATAAGCCCAGGGTTGGGCTAAGCTACGTTGATCCTCCGCCGACCATACGCCAATCATGTTCCTCTCGCTCCGCGGATGGTGACGCTGTCCTCCGGTCATCATCCTCGGATTCTGCTCTAGATTTTGTGCTATGCGACGTGTATAGTTGCTAGTTTTTAAAGTAAATGAACAATAGAAACGCTATCCCAACTGAGGTAAAGTGAGAAGAGAGCAAATTTCACTGAGTGCAAGTAACCAATTACTGGCCACCACGCTGTCATCGTTACTGAAGTTTTACTGTTTCCTATATAATATGCATTGTTACTGAACATTCCCAAGTGTCTTTAATAGCAATACATGTACTGTTAGCATGTTTTGTCTATACCTTGTAATCTTTTTCTTTAATTAGATCGCGTTAACGAAAAGCAAAAAGCAATTTGGAAACTTAGTGACGTCATCTGTCTAAATATAGGATAATTTCATGCAAATGTATTAATAAACATTATATTCTTCTACATGCGAGATGATATGAAAACTGCATAGGAAAATATTGTGTGTAAAGGTCACAACCCCTCCAGTATGAAAAACTGACCAAAATATTTGGTGTGAAAGGTACTAAACCTACCAGTCACAAAGGTATGGGAAATTGTGTAGGATTTTTCCTTCACTTGGTCACTAACATTAAGCCTACTCTGGTAACGTGGCCCTCACTGTTCGTTGCCATTTAAGATACCAGTGCAGTGTGAAATAGAGCAAAATGATCTGAAACATAGGTTGTGCCTGCATCATTTTTCTGCCTGCAGTTTTCCGTGGCAAGCCTACAAGTGGTAAACTCCAGCACAGTTACGATATTTCGTACAGCGTCACTGAAAACTGCGTAGATAACAATGCCTGATATAACTCTTCATGCCGTGGTTTAATGATTTTTTGACGGGTTGTCATCTGATGAGATGAGTTTATTCCCGCAGGCGTCGGTCAACACTCAGACAGGGACTCTCTCAGATTATCCGCCGGTGATTCGTGGAGAATACACGTGTTATAATGGATAGTCCTGTGAAATAAGGTGTGTAGCGCGTTTCGTTCCGGATATGTCCTTAATACACACCTGCCACATTTCACAGACTACTGATGATAAACTCACGACAGGTGGGTGTGCGTGTATTAATAGTTTTCCTTTCTTTAAACAGAGACCATACCCACTGGGGGGGTATTGTATTACTGCTAATGTATTTTGCTGAGGAATTACTTCAAAGACACACAGGATTTTTTCACTTCAGCGTCACATGGGGAACAGAGGATGCCACGCTTGTGTGAATTACTGTGTAATTTTTAGTATAATCAACGGATGTTCATTTCCGGATATTGAAGGCATGAGGTGTGTTTAATTACTGGTGGACTTTTACTTCACGCAGAATTTGAGATGTTTTCTGGACAGGCCCTTGGAAATGCATCGGTATGGGGGAAGCAGGCAGCGATTTCTTGTCAAAAGTTCAGCTCATTTATCCATATAGGTCTAAATAATACCGGTTCCGATTAGATTAGTCTAAAGGGAAAGAACAGATTAGATTAGTCTAAAGGGAGACAACTGTCAGTGTATGTGTGTGGCTGATGACGTGGATTTTCGTGAACAAGGTTCTTTCGATTTCAATCTACACAGTGTTATCAACCTGTGACGCAGGGTGAGATTTGTGTCGACAGGTAAGTCCTGTAAACTCAGGTAGATGTGTTTTCGAATGGAAATATTGATATCTGGTTTTACAAGTCTCCGTCATCCATATCATTTCACACTGACTGGTTACCCGATTTGCCTGACCTGGTCGCCCTCATATCAACACATGATAGACCGACGACTGGGGCGTATCTATGTAAAGGCTTCATAAACTCAGCCTGTGTGTGAGACCCTGAAAGTGTGTGTATATTGATACAAGATTTACTTCTAGCGGAAAACGACTGATAGTGGTTGATATTGTTTATGTTGACCTTGTCACTATAGTGTTCCGTACTGTACGGTGTTGTGTTGAATTTGACCTTGAAGTCGTGCTGAAGGTCAATGATTGATGTGGCGTGTCGCCAAGGCTGCCCAGCGCGTTCTTACAACCCAGCTGTCTCCTATCGCGTGTGAGGTAATGCTCAATCTATCATACCATCAAGATTAAGGAATATGTAAGTAGACCTATGTACATGTACAGTAAATAGAGGCAAAAGTATGCTTAAGATAAACAGTCGTGTGGATTCTTTATTTTGAGATAACTTCAACTGATTCAGGAATGTCCATGACTTTTACTGTGACGATCATTTACATGGAATTGGCCACCATCTCAGAAAGGTCTCTTTGCAAATCCGGACAGTTAGTCTGGGCTTAAGGTCATCCTATCTGCACGGGTGTCCAACTGAAACTCTGCATGTATTAGTAACTCCATTGTAGGTAGACATAACAGCCTGGCCCAATGATCACGGACAGTGGAGGATGTAACTTGACACAACCAGTCAGTCAGGACTGGAAAAGACACCGACCTGCTTATAAGTAGGCTATCTTGGAAGCATGGACTTGTCTATGTGAATAGATTGATATACACACCTTCATATATATGTATCTATAGGGCAAGGGTACATTTGTGTAGAGGAATAAAAAAAACACTCATTCGATTTTGTATCCAAGACTCAGGCGCACAGAAAATATTGGGGAGTGTAGGAATTGGCTGTATCTCTGAAGTGTGTTGAAGTACTACCAGGTAATTTCACGGGTTTAAACTATGACAAATAATGGTTGAAGAAAAGTCCATTACTCGTGGCTACAATGAAACAGAGAAAAATATCATCCAATGAGCGAGTGCTCCAGATTGTTTCAATAGCGATTGGACACCACTACCTGCATTTCAGCTGATTTGTTTTGAGAAAATTGTGGTCAACCCCTGATGATACTTGGATAAGTTGTAGGCCAGGCATCTAGTTATTTGACAGTATGTGTCATTTGGGTCAACGAAAATTACGGAATACAGTTTTAGGAGGATGTTCTTTGTGAAATTACTAATTAAATAGTAAGGCTATTTTTTAGTGTTTTTATACCTATAGAGAAACCTGCCTGAATGTGATAATTTAGATCTTCTACAATGAAGGTAAAAAGAATTACTCAGTCATGAAGGCTTATTGAGAGAAGACTGAATGGAGAATCTAGTGGCATTGTTTTTTGGCCGATATGTGGGCAAATATGAATGCATTGAATGGCTGGATGCCAAAACACCCAGGACGGCTGGTACTAGAGATACATGGGAACGAGAGAGGAGAATTCAGGGTACACAGGCTGGGTGAAATGGCGTTTTCCGGGTTCCAGACTGTATGTATGGTGTTGTTGCATCTACAGCTTGCAGGTCTGTTGTTTGTCTTGTCCGTATATACTAAAGGTTTAGAGGCGGTGACCATTGGGTCATTTTAGCAGGAAGGTAGTGCGCCCAATTCTGACTGTATTAAGTGTGTGTTAAATGATATTTCAACATGACAGTGCCCATTGGAATTGCTTCTAGCCTAGGTAAGAAAGTATTTCCCCAACAGCTACCAGCAATGAAGATGGCAAAAACCGATGATCTTATGTAGAGGGGGGGGGGGGGGGTAGGGTGACAGTTCATAGTTCCACATACATGCAGGCTATAAGATAACACACAGACATGCTATTGCTCTTTAACACCACATTGAATCAGTCATCCGTTAACACCAGAAGTTTTTTCACTGGCATAATTTTTTTAAAAAGAGACGCAGGGAAATAGAACAGAACAGCCTTGCCTCAAATCAGCGATTTGTAGAAGGCAACTGCCAGGCTGGCCAGACCAAGCTTTTCATAAACTGTTCCCTTATTATGCCTTGCTGAACTCTTTTATAAATGTGTGTAATTCAGGACAGGTGAGGGATGCAGTGTTAGTGTTAGTGATTGGCTGTATCTCTGAAGTGCGTCGAAGTACTGCCAGGTAATTTTGCGGGTATAAACTATGACAAATAATGGTGGAAAAAAGCCGATTACTTGTGGCTACCATTAAACAGAAAAATATATTATCCAAAGAGAAAGTGTCCCTTACACCCTGTTTCTATGGGAGAACGCTACTACCTGCATTCCATCTGATTTATTTTGAGAAAATGGCGGTCAACCCCTGATGATATTTGGATATGTTTTAGGTCAGGCATCTAGTTATTTGTCAGTATGTGTCATTTGGGCCAACAAGAATTACGGAATAGAGTTTTAGGTGGGTGCTCTGCGTGAAATTGCTACATAAATGGGAAGGAAATTTTTAGTGTTTTTGTACCTATATTGGTAACTCCATACTCAGCAGACATTCCAGCTTGGACCAGCGATCACGGACAGTGGCGGCTGTGACTTGACACAGCCAGCCCGTCAGGAATTTAAAAGACGCGGACCTACTTATATGTAGGCTATCTCGGTAGAATAGGCATGTCTGTGTGAAGAGAGGGGTAAACAGGCCTACATAGATATGTACCTATAGGGCTAAGGCTGCATGTGTATAGATGGTTATAGTGACGGTGATCTACTTCTACAACTGAAGGTGGTGACATATCGATATCTCCAGTCGAGGCTTACCCTTTGTTGGCACACGTCTGTTCGAGCATTGTGCAATTCTTATGAACTTCAAGCCCCTGATATAGCAACAGCTAGTCCTGGCTTGCGGATATATTGTATCTGTGTTGTTCGTTACAGTAAGGCAGTTCATGCGTTCAGAATGAACAAGGAATTCTGAGATGGCTTATTTAGCACTAACTTACGCCAAGCACACATACTATATCTACATCATTCCGTGCTTGTTTAGTTGGAATTTTCCATTCTCAATTGTGGCCACGGGTCAGTCGCGTCTAGTCCACGACTAGAACTATCCTATAAATACGATACACCAGGGGAAAGAGGAGAGTGTGACAAGGCACAATCTTAAGTCATATCCAATCACCGGTACATCAAGAAGTGTAGAGAGTCAAATTTACTTGTCATTTTTATATTTACATCGCAAAGGATATGGCAGTGTTTGAACATAAACATGGCCGTGTTTTTTTTTTCTTTGTTTTACCATAGGGCGATGAACTTTTAGGCAGGTCAGCTCGCAAATAATGAAGGTGAGACTGCCGAAAATGTAGCGCGCATGTTTGCGAGTGTCTGTTCTTTGGCAGAAGACGTAAGAGAAGTGGATGCGTTGAGAGGCGGCAGATCTCTGGACCTACTCGCTGGAAATTCATTGGAAGGTTGTATGACTACAGTGATATAGCGTCATCCAAATATGGTAGGGAGAGTGGCGTTCATGTAAGACTAGGGACAAACATACTTGACCCACTGTTGTGAAATGCGTGGATTTAGATTGTGGTTTGGTATCACATGGCTTTATCAAGAAGGTGGAAATAACCAGTTGTTTTCATCGAGGGTTGCTATTATTGACTCAGAATGAGCATTTTGGTTGATGGTGAATGTCAGTTTCGACGGTTATGTTCACACGGTATAAAGAACATATTCAGACAAGACTGGTGAGCGGGGTGCAACAATTAGTAGTGGACTGCTATAGTGAAGATAAGATTTTGTTAAGTTATGACAGAGATTTGCTGTGTTATAAAGTGCCTTCGTCAAGTTCCATGCTGGGAGATGTGGCTTTAAAATTGACGTGGAACGAATTTACCGCGCCCAATCATTTACAGACCTCTGTAAATTTTGTAATTTAAATCTTATAGAAAGTCATAAAGATTCATTGCATTTTATGCATACATTTTTAAAGTATAGACAACTGTTTTATAATACTTAAGTCAATCAAAAGAGTAAAAACTGTAAGAAGTGCTGTAAACGAATGTCTATAAGCAAGGACATATATGTTTTAAACATTTTATCCCTATAACAGTTTATGTACAGGTAGGTACATGGTATGTGGAATCACGTTCTCAGTACGCTTCTAGCGGCCTCCATCGCTCAGTTCGTTAGTGCTCTAGCGTAGCGTAATGACACAGAATCCTCCCTCCTTATGGAATCGCTGTGAGTTCAAGTCCAAGTCATGCTGGCTTCCTCTCCGGGCGTACGTAGGAAGGTGTGCCAGCAACCTGCGAATGGTCGTGAAATAAATAAGTAAAATAATAAATGAGTGAAATATTCGTGCGGCGAGTACGGAGTAATGCACCAGTTATATAAATAAATGAATCAATCAATGCAGTTATTTGATATGTAGAATTATATTCTCTTGAACTGTGTTCTTTGACTGAATTTGTTTCCATCATGCTTCTAGTTTTCACAAAAATTAACTGCAAAGAACTATTTCAAAGTTGCTGACAATGTATTCATTGTTGTTTTACGCCCCACTGAAGAATATCTCGTACGACGGCGACCGCTTCAAATAAGCATTGCATTTTAGATATAGCGACTTATTTTGAGTTTAACTTATTTTTATTCAAAATGGTTGTTAAAAACAGACAATTTCAGTCACACCTACGCTAGAGAAAGCATTTGACTGAAAACCGCAAATGACTGTCCCTGAGCTTTGACCATCTAAAGCGATTCAGTTGTGTCTGACACTTACTTTTTGCTGTCTCTTCTGAGTAATTTGCTGGGTTTATTTCAGAATAAAGCCGATCGTGAGAAGAATGGCTGATATCAACCAGAATAGGGAAGACGTTCTCACATGTCCATTATGTGTGGAAACGTTTCGCGAACCCGTTGTGTTACCATGTCAACACAGTTTTTGTAGACAGTGTATTGGTTTGTATGCTGACAAGTCATTGCCAGGAAAGTTGGATGAGACCTCCTGTGGCTTGGGTAGCGAGGGAATTCATCAAGTGATATCATGTCCTGTTTGTCGGGCACAAACCAGTTTGGGGAGCGACGGTGCGGCTGCCTTGCCCCTTAACTTTCACCTGGTAGCAATTGTGGAGAAGTTTGCTTTTAACGTAATGGTTGAGGATAACATGCCCCATTGTTCTGTATGTGAGGAAGACGATAAGGCTAGAGCTGTCAAGTTTTGTTCCACCTGTTGTTATCTATACTGTAAGGGTTGCCTGTCTTCTTGTCATCCAATGAGGGGTGCTTTCAAGCATCACCGGCTGATTTCACCACAAGAATACCTCTCACAAGCTCAAGTCAGCAGTGGCCAGCAATCAAGTCAACAGCCATCTTGTGCCCGCCATGGTCAGCCATTGTGCTTGTACTGTGTACCGTGCCGAATGGTGATTTGTGTGGGGTGTGTGGTTGATCATCCGAAACACCCTATGCAAGATATAAGATCTGCAGCTCAGAAAGACAAGGTAAGGCCTTACTGTCTGTAACCGGGTATACTTGTGTCATAGTTTGAATCTATTGGTATAAACCTTAAGATACACAACCATGAATGCATGAGACACGCTGTCCTGTTCCCTGACTCGGATACAAGGCAGCTTCGTCAACTTATAAAGTAACACACGAGTACTACGCACACAATGTCATCACAAAGAGAGGAATGAACAAGAGACAATAGACTATACACGTAAAGTTTGGTTGGAAATACCCTTTGGCCCCAAACAATTCTTGGCTAATATGAACACACGTGAGTGACAAATCAGAGTTGTTCAGTAATGAAATTAATCGGTAGGTGTGAAAGCAATATTTGTTGCCAGAAGCCCTTAGAAATATAAGAATTTTAGTGTGTAAGAACCCGAGGAAATTGCCGATTCTGTTGTCTGAACTGTTATTCCTGATGTGCGGGGAGACTCACGTGGGCCTTTGGTACTGAGACTGTATTCTTGTATCCCAGTGCCACGGTTCCCAAGGGAGGTGAAGCAAGTGTAAGTCTCAGTCATGAGATACATGCGTCCCAGGTAGCTGTCGTTTTCTCCACGACACGTTTTGTTTCTTTCACCACAACTGACAGACCATCACATAAGGACAGTGGTTTTCCCCCAGCTGTGTCTTCTTTCCTTCCCCCATACATGAATATCTTCTTGGCCATCATATAAAGTCAGTGGATTTCTTACAAGTATGGCAAGCCTTTATTTACACAGGACAGTGAATATTTATATTTTTAACATTACAGCCAGTTGTTTCGAACAAGACTGGTGAACTGGAGAAAGTGTTAAAAGAAACGAAAGACTCCCTGTCAGGATTTATGAGGCTGCACAACAAGCTACAGGTAGATACTTTTGGTGACACCTGATCAAGTTACGTTTTCTTCCACACCTGGTAAGGATTTAACCCGATGTATTTATTTCTTTCTTTGATTGGTGTTTTACAGCGTGGACATGGCATGTTACTCATACGACGGCGGTCAGCATTATAGCGAGAGGAATCGTGGCAGTGACCAAGGAAAACGCACAGTCATGGGCAGATTGCTTTTCCCTTAGGGGGTTATTGTTGCAAACCACAATGCTAAGTAACTATATAGGTGTTACTTGTCTTATCTGGATAAAAATAAATTGCATGAAGCATTTATGATATGTTCTATTTATAAGTAGGACTGCATGAAGTTAAGCAGTGTAATGGGAGAACACTTGGGTAATTTAATGAGTAAAAAAATTGAGCTCCTCTGATTTCAAATATCAGACTTTTTCCAAAGCCCGAGATGCATCGTGAAAACAAAACTTTGTTGTCGTCCTCGGCCGTTTTTGACTCGCACAACCTAGTACAGTTAAAAGGAAACCCTCACACATAAGTATTTCGTAACAGAATTATTTACAACCATATTCCCTGTACCAAACAACTTGGTCGTGTCGCCTTATGTCGGCCTGTTACTTCAGACTGGCAAATATGACGCATGTATGACACAAATAGGACAGGCCTGTTATATCATCGCCGATCATAGGCTGTCATAAATATATCCATATCTCATATATGTACACCACATATATGTAAAACTTCTTGAGTACACAACTCTGAAATGTACGGAAGCCTATTGGTGTCACAATGAAAAAACAATTATGAAACTTACGTCGAAATTTCAACATAACTAAGTCGAGTAGTTCCAGTAATGAGAATGGCAGTTGTGTGAAAATTGAGACTTTTCTCTCTCGATCCTGATAAATGCGGAAGCCTTGCGGTGTCACGATCACTAAAAAGGTAGGGTGACAGATAGTTAATTCGAAAATTTTAGATAGTTAAGTCGAAATTTCGACATAACAACTCTCCCAATTTTTTTCACCGTGACACCAATAGGCATCCGTAGAAAATCTATAATGATTTGATAAAAAAAAATCGGCTTTTGCAGGAAAACCAGAATCTTCATATTAAAGAAGTGGAAAAGGCTTATTATGCAGCGTTAGAAGACATAAAAGCCCGCTACTCACAGTGGATTGTTGAGTGTTGTACCATAATGAAAGATCTCCGTATGCAAACTGATGAACTGGAGAGAATGGTGCAGGATTCTAAGGATTTGTTATCCTCAAAGGACGTGGAATTTTTACAGGTAACTGAAACGTGCACATTCTCTGTCGTTCACAAGTCTCAAGTCAAACCATTTCCTTCAGTAAGAACGGTGATCAGTTCAAATCCAGCTTCTGCTGCCAGATCGATGGAAGCTTCTAAGTGCCGATTTTTTATTTTCAAGTAGAGATGTTACTGTATTTTCTTTTAAATGTCGATAAACACAGGGTAAATTATCCATGAGAAAGCAGTACAAGAGGAATACTAACAGGGAGAAGAGATCTAGGTCATTTCTCCATTGCCCAAATATCACTATAGAGGGTTCACGTTTAATACTATGTTGTGGCTTCTTTCACCCTAACCTGCTAAGGGACGGGGAGATAACTCGTTTGAAAGTTTCTCCTGCCAGAACTCGTGAAGTTGACAAAAGCTTGCTTCTGTGACACATTAAGCATTTACCTTACAACGCATGACTTATAGTATCATTATCTTGGTTAGTGTGTTACACATATTCTGTTTTCAAGATTGTCTTTTATTTTTGGATGATTGATCTGGATCGAAATGGACAGAAAAATGCTCTCTGTGAAACACTCTAGAACATGGTACATACAAATACAGGTCTGATTTTGTCTCCTGTTGTAAAATTGTAAAAGTGTAATTTTTCAAGAAAGAACATTTTCCTTAGCTCTGTCACCAAAGCTGGCATAGGTGTATTCCAGCACGTGGGCTGGTGGTCAGTGCTGGTATGACAGTTCAGATAATTTAGTTAAACTAGCTGAGTTAGCTTCCGGTTTTTAGGTTTACATTATTTTATATGCATTCTATTTTTTGTCGGTTGACAGGGTTCCACAGACTTCAGCAAAAGGTATGTATACACGTGTTAAATTTACCACTCTGAACAGATTCCATATCAATGTACACGTGAATATTGTCAGCCAATGTGTTTCTTTAACGCTTAGTGCTGTATTTGTCCTGAACATTAGACAAGTGTATAATGCACACACAGAGTTCAAACCCACATTTATCAGGCAGACCTAACCTGCTGGGAACAGTACACCCTGACATTCTCATTACCGCTACACGACTCTTTCTCTCGTCTTGTCACAGAACTGACGATCAGTTAACTGAAATAAGAGCAGCCCTTGACGGACATGAGATTAACAGAAAGAAATTGTCAGCTTCTGTGCAACGTGACCATGCTGTTGCTAGACAAGTCACTGTGAACAAGACGGCCCAAGAACGTCAGGATGTAGACACAGCGGTGGGTGGACAAATGAAGTTGTCAGCTTCTGTACAACGTTACAGTGCTGTTTTTGGGCAAGTCACTGTGAACAAGACGGCCCAAGAACGTCAGGACGTGGACGCAGCGGACGGTGGAGAAATGAAGTTGTCAGCTTCTGTACAACGTGACAGTGCTGTTCCTGGACAAGTCACAGTGAACAAGACCATCCCAGAACATCAGGATTTGGACACAGCGGTGGGTGGACAAATGAAGTTGTCAGCTTCTGTACAACGTGACAGTGCTCTTCCTGTACAAATGACTGTGAACAAAACGGCCCAAGAACGTCAGGATGTAGACACAGCGGTGGGTGGACAAATGAAGTTGTCAGCTTCTGTACAATGTGAGAGTGCTGTTTGTGGACAAGTCACTGTGAACAAGACGGCCCAAGAACGTCAGGATATGGACGCAGCGGACGGTGGAGAAATGAAGTTGTCAGCTTCTGTACAACGTGACAGTGCTGTTCCTGTACAAATGACTGTGAACAAAACGGCCCAAGAACGTCAGGATTTGGACACAGCGGTGGGTGGACAAATGAAGTTGTCAGCTTCTGTACAACGTGACAGTGCTGTTTGTGGACAAGTCACTGTGAAAAAGACGGTCCAAGAACGTCAGGATTTGGACGCAGCGGTCGGAGGACAAATGAAGCTGTCAGCTTCTGTACAACCTGACAGTGCTGTTCCTGGACAAATGACTGTGAACAAGACGGTCCAAGAACGTCAGGATTTGGACGCAGCGGTCGGTGAACAGATGACAGCCCTCTCCGTTACAAGTAGGTTCTTTTTGTCCTGAATCTTTTGCTGCATGTAAAACTGTACATTTACGTACATGCATGATAGCTGTGTGTGGAGGTTAATATTTATAATAGTACTGATTGTGTCCTGAAAAAGAAACAGATATTGTAAAAACGGCTACACTAAAAGGTGTGTCGAAAAAGAATTATAATATGAAGTACACAGGGGTTTCCGCGGGGCAAACCTAAATGACCAGAGGACATGTGTATATAGACAAATACCGGCGCAGTTGCCAATCATTTCTCTGTAGACCAGTTTAACCTATACTGTGGAATGCATGCTGTGCTCATTCAAGTTATGGGAGGAAACCCATAGCCTAAGCAATCCCTGTATAATTACAGACTACGGGGTTATCTGTCGAGTGTTGTTTTTAGAATTTGGGAATATGTTTATTCCTTCCTAAACCTACCTTTTACAATATGTACAACTCTTGTTTTGTTCCCAATCCAATTCTCTACATTGACTATGATTTGCAGATCAACATGTTCATCTCATCTCATATACTTTACCTAAAAAGGCCTAAACCTTATTAGTATGATAGTACTGAATCACTTATCTGCATTCAATACCTGCAGCAATACTGGTAGCAACCGTTGTGTATCGTACAGTTTGAAAGTCAGAGCTCCTCCCTGTTTGGGTAAAATTTGTAAATAATCTGACCTGCATTATTTGTGCAAGATACGAAAATGATTCCAATTACCCTTGAACTATACCTGAAGTGAAACACTCTCATTCTTGTCTATGAACAGCTGAATAAGTAAGTGAGGAATTACAGTTGAAAAAATATTTCTAAGGGATTACTTTAATTTATTTATTTATATGATCGGTGTTTTACGTTGTACTCAAGAGTATTTCACTTAAACGACGGCGGCTACATTATGGTGGGAGGAAACCTGGCAAAGCCCTGAGGAAACCCAAGACAACCCGATCTTGAACTCACAGGGATTGCAGTGGTGGGAGGCTTTGGGTCATTGTACTGCAATAGCGCGATAAGCGACTGAGGCAACCCGGAACTACTCTAATACTTCGTCAATATAATGTCCAAATGCAGTGCATTCATGTACCTGGTAAATGCCAAACAATAATGTAAATGTTATCTTAAAGTTATCTTGAATGGGTGTGTAAATGGTTCATACATATATATATATATAGTCTATGCATGTATCTGTTCGGGTGTAAACTTCCTGTTAACACTTATTGTCCTTTTTTGTTATCATGTATAATCTCAGAGATTAAGCACACATAGATCGCACAACTATACTTTGACTAAGTGTTGTGTAGTGTTGTATTTGCTTTTATTATTTTCTTCCATTCTCTGCCCTCTCTTCAATTCTTAACTCCCAGGATATTAGTGGTCATTATCAATGAACTATTAGATACTGAACTCCCAATACGCATGCATCTATGGCTAATATATTAAGTGTAGCTACATGTACTTCCGCAGACAGTCTTTCCCAGCTAGCCTTCTTTGACCTAGACATTGCTGACGTTGATTTTTGTCAAAACTCGGGCAACTGTATGGATGGTTTTTTAGATTTAGATTTCAACCCAATAGAAGTAAATGACATAGATGCATCTTCATCCTTAACAAATGAAATCTCTCATCAAGAAACATTAAGTAGTCATCAATCAAATTGTTACAGTCAAAGCTCATTTAACTCATATACTGAAACGAAAAAAATTAGTGATAAGGTATCTCTGTCTATAATACATTTTAACGCCAGAAGTTTAGATCAAAACTTTCCTGAGATAATAAGACTAACCAACAGATTTAATTTTAACTTCTCTGTAATAGGTATAATTGACAAAGCTGGTTAAACCCTTCAGCAGAACAGTTATATACCATACCTGGATATAGACTCTTTGCCCATTCTAGAAGCAAACAAAAGGGTGGGGAGATTCCTCTTTATGTTAATGACAAGTTTCCCGAATGTTTGGTTCTCACTGACTTATCGCCAGCAGATGATGGTGAAGAGTTTGAGTCCCTTTTCATTTAGTTGAAGAATGGTAATGCTTCATACGTAGTTGGCATTATTTATCGCCCACCTGGAAAAATATGAAAATGTTTATTTCTCAGTAAACGACATTAATAGAAAATATCAAACCAGAAAAGATAAACTGACCAATAATGGGAGACTTAAACATAGATGTATTTAAATGCGAAAGACATGGACCATCTCAAGCGTTTCTTGACATCATGAGGGCAAGCTACTTTTTCCCGACGATAACTAAACCAACAGAAGTTATGTCACATTCGACAATACTTATTGATAATACATTTAACAGTTTTCACGATAACAGCATTATATTAGGACTTATTCTTTCGGAATTAAGCAAAGATTTTCCAATTTTCCGTATAGATAAATTTTTTTCGCCCCTTTCTAGTACTTATAACAGAAATAAAACCTCATTTCGGACAACAAGCGACGAGCAAAAACTGCAATTCAAAGATTGCCTTCAAAATACTGATTGGACTGAATCAGATGTAAACATAGCTGCAGACGCATTTGCGTGGAGTGTTGATGCAATATTCGATGACCGCTTTCCACTTGTAACATGTAACAACTCCAAAAGCTCTATTCTCAATACCCTGGATAATCCAGCAGTTTTGAAGTCTATCCAAGAAAAAAAACATACTGTTTCAAGAATATATAAAAGATAAAAACATCATTTTTAACAGAATATAAACACCACAGAAACAAATTAAATCACAGATTAAGGTTGGCCAAACGCAAATAATACGAAAACAAATTCAAGCACTATAAAACTAATACAAAGGGAATTTGGGGCATCATTAATGAGCTCTTGAATAGAAGGAAATCTTCAAATCTCCAAGCATTCTTTACTATAAAAAAAGCGATTTAACCTCAAATTCAGTAGAATTTGCAAATGATTGCAATGATTATTTTCATACTGTGGCCTTTAAGTTAGCTGCAGAAATACGACCGCCCTCTCAACATTTCAGACAATACTTAGACCAACCTAGCCGACACAACTTTACTAGCCCATGTTCCACAAAAGAAATTATTCTCCATTTGAAAACCAGTGCACCTGGCATCGATGGTATCAACCCCTCTCTCATAAAGCCAGTGGTGAAATATATCAGCAACCCGTTTTTCCACATCTGTAATTTGTCTTTCCAGCATGACATTGTACCAAACTTTATAAAAGATGTATTAATTACACCGATTTATAGATCTGGTGAAAAATCTAAAGTGAAACACTATCGATCAATATCACTTCTCCTTTACTTTAGCAAAGTTTTAGAAAAACTTATGACCAATAAAATAAAGTCATTTTTATTGGGACATTAGGTCTTGTATATTAACAACTTCGGTTTTAAAGCAGGACACTCCACATTTATGGCTGTGTTAAGACTACAAGAGAAATTGATAAAAGCAAGGGGTTCTTACCACTGCAGCGCATTTGAATTTTTAGATCTATGAAAGGCGTTTGACATCGTCAATCATAAATACTGCTCGAAATATTGCATTATTATTGTTTTCAAGGAATATCAAATAAATGGCTGCGGAATTGTCTATGCTCTGGATATCAACAAATTCTAATGGCACCATTCCTTAGCCAAAAGAAATTACATGTTGAGCTCCCTAAGTGTCTATGTTAGGTCCAATTTTCTCCTTAATAAACGATATTGGTCAAGTCACACATCTCTTAGATCTTGTATTGTTTGCAGATGATGCCAGTGTCCTTTTCGCTGACAATAATCCAGATAATCTTGTATCAATCTATAAACTTAGTTATCTTGTAGTAGACTATCTTTAAACATCGGCAAAACGAAGGATATGGTTATCCGTCCAAGTAAAATTATAAATCCTACAATCCGGAAGTAGCAATAAATGGGACACCGGTTGAAAACGTAGACAGCTTTAAAGCCTCAGGCGTCTATTTCAATAACAATCTCAGTTGGCAAACCCATGTGGAAATTGCCCAACGAAATATGTAGAAATATTTGAGTTTTAAGTCATACCAAAATCTGCCTAAACAAAAATCTCACCATATACCATATTATTCCCTTATATTTCCCAACCTTTCATATTTGAACCTTATCTGGGGCAATACGTATGTAGCACATCTGAAACCACTGATAATGCTTCAAAATCGAATTGTACGACTGATAGCTATGTCAGCAATGCTAGCTGATATACCAAACCCTTATTTACGGATTTAAAATTGCTGAACTTATTCAAGTTTAATGAATCCCAAATACTGCAACTTGTTGATAAAATTATATACCATCACTATATTCTGCCGACGAATTTCCACGATATCTTTATAAATGTCAGTAGATTCCACATGTATCCCACTAGAAACTCAAGAGTCAGTTTGTTTCTTCCACTGTATCTCTCGAACCTCTTATACTAGTCTACTCTACAGTAACAGGATGTAAAGTGTGGGATACATTATCAACGTAACTAAAATAAATCCGGTCGCAGTCTTTATTTAAATCCCGACTCAAACAATACGTTTCATGTGGAGTATAATGGTTTACTTCACTATCAAGTTTCTACCATTAGGTCGTTAAGAGTGGAGCCTGTGTCATTTTACTCACCTGTTTATAATTAGATACCCACATATTGTACAATTAATTATGTGTATAAATCTATGCATATAAATATGTGTATAGGGTGAATATGATTGTGGTAATATTAGTTTTCTATTTTTTCTCTCATGGATATAGCAAGCAATATGCGGGTTTCTTATCACCAGTAGTTTTTCGTGACACCAGTTTGCTACGCGACATGTCATAAAACAATTACATAAATTACTTTATTACAAATGGCCTGTATCATCAACTGGTGAATAAAATATATACATTTATACTTTACTGAGTGCTTCAATACTCACCGGCACTTATGATGCATGAAAAAAAATTTCGGAAGGAAAAAAAAAGTAAAATTCGCGGCCGCGAATTTAAAAGTCAGACTCCCGTGTTCAAAAATCAGGCCCCCGTGTTTATAAGCAGTGGTTCATAAGTTTAAAAGTCGGGGCCGGGACTTAATTAACCAATCGCGGATTACTTGCCATCAAACATCAAGCCAAAATATCGGCCACAGACGAGGGTCTCCCACTAATAAATAAGTAATTTGGGGAGAGTCTTGTAAAAAGTGAAATATTTTTTATTTTATATCAAGAACTTGCATAAATTGGGAGTGGTCGCCTACTATTACAGGCTGTTTAAAGGCACATTATTCTCAGGTGTTATATTCTGTAGTGCTTGTGGGTTGACCAACTTGCCTTTGGCGAACAATGTATATTTCTCATTATCAACCTCGTGTACATTTTTTCAGAGACACTGTATGACCATCGACACAATATGTGATTAATCTATCATAGAAACCTGCAGCAAGGGTAAGAGTAAGGTGAAGACTGAATGTGAAAAAAAAAGATTCTATTATTTCGAATCGGCTCAGGTGGGAACTAAGGCAAGCTGCATAGGCTTTAGAATGCACGTAAGAACTATTTTATCGAGGGTTCTAAGTTATGTGACGGCAACGGTTATGCACGTCGATTTATATATCCATGGGTTATTATGCAGTAGTATGTTCACTTTATGAATAATAATCCAAAAATCCTGGAGGTTACTGCTTGTCGAGATTAGGGCGGCGATCCTTGTCGTGGAGGAGGAAATTTGGGAACCATGAACTTGATCATTAGCAACCTACAACAGCTCCCATAATTAAGGCATCAATTGAGATATAATTGATTGCCACTTTTAATACTGAGGAAGTCGTAGTTAAAGTATTATTATAAACTGACCAGAAGGCCTGCTTGTTGTAGAAAAAATGTACATATGTATATTTTGGATTTGTCGTTGGTAAAGGGTAGGGAATTCATGCATAGTTTGCCAAGATATGGGTGAAAAATTGCCGATGTGGCGTAAAGACATAATCATTCATTCATCCATACTTTAATTATTTTTGAGCAACATGTGTCATGGTACATGGAAAGGTCTGCCAGCAGCGTGCGGATTATTATGGATTCCTACGGGTTCCTCCCAGCAAAATCGTGTAAGACTGGCCTACAGGTGTATTTCATCATTTTCTAGAGGTTTTTTCCATGATTTAAATTTTAACTCTTTTTTTTTAAAATTTTACCGAGGAAAAAACAGTACTTGTTTTAGAATAGGCCTATTTGACGACACAGAAGGTCACACGTACCTGTGTATTTTCCTGTGCTATCAGACTGATGCGTGGTAAGTTATCCATGAGGAGCTAACTCCCTGTGTAACTTCATGGTTTCGGCAGCTTGATATTCTACGAATGAGAGCGATAGCTTCGCACTGAACTATCTGCCCAAATGTGTCATAACTAACGCCTAAAACGAATTGCTTGAAACAGTAAGGTATTGCTCTGGTTGTAGATGATATGTTTTATACAATATCAAGTGTGGGAAGCTCTCATTTTTTTTGTCCGAGCTCACTGCTTTTTCAATCTGTCTGAAAATCATCCGATTGTCAAATGTAAGAATTTCACTCCTGTCATCAGTTAGTGTCATTTTATTCCTAGAGATTGTATTCACACGATATGTGTACAGGTTTTTAATCCTGAAGGTATGGGTAATTACGCTGTGTGTTTATGGTTTCCTGTTGTTTATACCGCTGCTATTGTGTTGTTTCAGAGCCACCGCTGAGATTTACGGAGACAGATGACGAACGCCTGATAATAACAGAGGAGGGCTCCGCGTTGGAGGCTGAGGACTTTTCCTGGGTGTACAAAGCAGTGACAGACGGGAGGTTCCGGGCTGGCAGGTACTACTGGGAGCTACAGATCATCTGCTCACCTGACTTTTACTGTGGCTGTTGTGTAGGTGTTGTACAGGAGAGTTGTGGGCTGAGGGGGGATACAAACCCTGGCCGTGACAGCTGGTACATTGTGATGGCGTACAGTGATGATAAGGTCTGGTGTGGTAGGGACTGTGATGGTGAGATCAAACCTGATTATCTGCAGGGAAGACCTCACACAGGACCTCATCACGTCGGTCTGTACCTGGACTGTGACCATCGGACTCTGACCATCCTGGACAGTGGTCAGAACAAGGTGATAGCCACTGTCCGGGGACTGAAGGTCACAGAACCACTCGTCCCCTGGGTCGAGTTCCTCAGTGGTAAACCCGCGTCTGCTCGTCTGGTAACTGGTGACTCCGCAACTCTACCACAAGTTCTCTGTGACATGGTAAACACTTCGTGACCACCAGGTAATTCTTCATTCAATCATTTAGAATGCCGGTAGTGTATATTACATCGAATTTCTTGAAATACACTAATTGTTTTTGTATGCAGACTTCAGCCGAATCAGCAGTATGTCTAATTGAGTTTTATACATGTAGTGTCCTCAAGTTGGTTTCCATGGTGAGTGGTCAGTAAGAAACCTTTGGCTTGAGGTAGTTGCACACAGCTTGTTTCACATGATGTGGAATATAAAAGTTGACTATCTTCCATAAGGTCATATTTTATTTCCAAATGATGTGTTGTAAATCAGCATTTGAGGAGAACATATCACAATTCATACAGAGCGGGGCTAATATTCAAGCGGGCCGTAAACTAGGCTGTGTTGTGGTTAGTTTCAATCAAAAAAGGTATAAATGAGAAGTGTATTTAACTCGCACTGTCATGATAATATTGTCAGCTGTTAGCTCCTGTTTTTCTCATCTGCTTTGCTGATGATGTCTCTATTAAAATATTTGCATTCAGTACACAAGGTGGCTAAATACGGTTACTATGTGAGTATGTACCTTAATATATTTTATACACAGATTTGGGTAGGTAAAATCTCCTTTGGATAGGAGGTAACAGGTAGGTTTATGCAGGTACAGCCAGTGTATAAACATTTTGAATTACTTCACACAGTATCCTACATGTCCTAAGACCAAACAGACATGTATTCTCTTCGCCTAGTCTTTTCCCTCATTTGTTGAGGTTGTTAAACCCGTTTAAAGTAACAAGTCCTTGTCCACTGAAATGCTCTGAAATGCACTGAAATCTTTTTCTTAAACTTTTCACTTCTTTTGGCCTGCAATGAATTCAAATATTGAACTAGATACAGATTTAGTTCCGGTTGTCATTTCAGTATAAACTGATGCTGGGTTTGAACCTTGGTATGAATAATAGCGACTCTTTGTGATACATAAATGTACATCACTCATGTTGTGGCAGTTATATTGGCGCAGATTTACAGTGTATAAGGAGAGATACTGTATACTTACATGTGACATGAAGTGCTGTCATGTCACCTAATATGCAGTATTGTGCGTTGTTCACTGTAGAGGCTGATCCCGGCTCTCTACATATTACACTGTAATCTATTGATAGTATGTAATATGTTGGTAATTTCGCATATGGGGAAGGCAAATGTTGTATTTTTTTGTATTTTTTCTTTTACCGTAATGCATACATTACTGAATTTACACAGTATGCTGCACATAACTTCAGTTGATTGTTTACAAGAATACCTCTATAACATATTCGTCTGAACCGGTGGTGGAGGTCAGAGGAGGCAGTTGGAGATATCATTTGGGTCCCTCCCACCTCCACCCCACGCCATGCAGGTTTGCCGTTGGTGAACTTTTTCAAGTCAAGGCGAATGTCACCAAATGCTTTGGGCTGTGACAAACAAGGGATAACATTAGCCCCAGCAGGGCTGTGTGTGTATCTCTGACACAAAAGCTAATTGTGATATCCATTACATGTCACAACAATGTGGGCCTAATGTATGAACCTATGGTTTTCTATGATAAGACATATATAGGAAGAGAGTAGCCTAATATATATCCAGAGAATCTACGACAAATTAAATAATAGTCGTTCTTTACTACATTCAGGCCTACGCTGTATTTCGACTCAGGGCCACTTGATATACCTCTGTTAAAATTCAAGCTTTTAATTTAACCAGACAATATTCTGTGAATATCAAATGTTAAAAAAGGAGTTTTGAGTCTTCGTCGTCATATGGCTGACACAAGGTTGATGTTAAACCCCAAGCATCACAGAATCAAAAGGCCATGAAATTGCGACAATGTTTATCCGTATGAATTACTGTGGAGCCTTTTCTGTGCATTCAGAGCCCATGTTTTATTAAATCACAAGAATATTTCTTCTCTCATGCACATACTCTATTTCTGGTGATAGTGTAATGATAGAACTTAAGATATTTATTACATACCCTACTATCATCACTGATATGAATCAGTATTTCAGAATATATATGTTTGCAGCATAATACTTGACAGTCAAAGTTTGGAACATTCGTATAGTAAATGAACCAGCTAAAAATAAGTCCACTCTAATTATACAAGGCATTTTCAGCTCTTCACTTTAGAATGCTTCTCCAGTCATCTGGGTGCGTGGGAGTTCCGGGGCATAGACAGCCCCTGGGCTTGTTGGCTTTGATAGTCGATCCGCCCTCCACCTGCCCCCCTCCCCCCTCCCAGTCCACCTCCAGATCACGACAGCTTCCGACGCCTATCTACACATTTTCAATGCCATTGTTCAGTGTAACATTTTTTCCTCCTCAATTTTGTTATAAAATTACACTTTCCCTTATTTTTCTCTTACAGTGCGATCCGAGTTTGAAGTACAGGTACATGCATTAACTTTGAAACAGGAATGTCTCATTACTAGGTCATGTGTGATTACATGTAACTTTGTTCTGAGCTGTTGGCCTGTATCTACCTAAAGTAAATCTAAATACACATAGATAATAGTTTTACACCCTGGACTTATCTGCCTGTAATTTACTCCCAGCTTGTAATGGCCATGTCTGATTTTCTGTGCAGAATGAGTCGATAGTTTGATTTGAGGTTTAACCTCTAAAGTCTGTCCCCAAGGAAACCAAAGACAATCAACATGGAGCTCCAACATTTTGTGTGCTATGCAGAATAATACGATGGTTTACTTTTAGAGGTGTAACCTCTAAGATGCTCCCAAGGAAACCAGGATCAAAGACTATCAACATGCAACGCAAGACTTCTTTCCAAATGCCTTCTGTTATCGTGTGGGATTTTGTCACAATATTTTTGCTTCAGAATCCCAATACATTTCTTTTATAAGGATTAGAAATATTTCTAAACAATTTGATCCATTTAAACTTAGCCACCCAGTCATCTTTGATCTCCGAACTTTTTGAAAGTGAAATTCGTGCTTCTGCTGAATTAATTTATTGAAGGGGATTGATCATCAGCATTGTAGTACTGTGGTCAAGATCTCGTGTTGTAAACAAGCCTCCCATTAAATGTGTTATTGGCATGGCGGTTGTTGTATTCATGTATGGTGCAGTAATATTTCTCATTTGTTCTTCTGGCACGTTTGTGTTGTGTTTTCTAACTGTTGACAACAGATAGTGATACAAAATAAAATAACGAATTCTGCAAACCATTTATTTGTCTTTGTATCGCTACTTCACATAGTTAGCAATATTAAATGAAATCATCTGCTATAAGGAGCATGTTCAACCAAGTTTTATGTATAAGGAGAACTGAGTGACCCTACGGTTTTCACAGCCAACATGTCGAAGTTTCTCCTGGAAGGATTTGGTTTTAAATTTTCTGTAAAGATGTTTGATATATTAGATATGCGCTACACCTAGGATGATACATGACACCCTGGGAAATTAGAAATTCAGGACAGGGAACAAGTAAGAAATTTCACTCAGGATTTCATAAAATTGAGATTTGTTTGAAGGGAGATAACTCTCGTTCCAATGAGGAAGGAGATTTTCAAGAACATCATCATGTTTTTACTGAAGCACAATAGTTCCGATTCGAGATCCAGGCATTCCTTGATGTGTATCTATCTTAGGTGTGGTGCGTATCCTATCAGTATGTTACCTACTCCACACAATATCTGAGCTGTGTATTACCAGGCCGGTGTGGCGGATTTTCTCTCAATCAGATACCTACTCCACACATTACCTTAAGTTTATCTCCTCATTTGAGGCGGGTTTCCTCTCACACAGATGCATATGCCCACTAATCACATTACCTGACGTGTATCTTCCCATGTGTGCTGGGTTTCCTCTCATCCAGATACCTGGTATTCCCCGAGGCGTATCTTCTCAAGTGTCGTAGGTTTCCTTCAAGTCAGGTAACTTCCCCATATATTACCTGAGACACATGTATCTTCTCAGGTCTCCACTCTTCCCGATAAACTTATCCGCACATTACCTCAGGTGTAACATGTCAGGTGTGTTAGGTTACCTCTCCCACAGATACACATTACGGGAGGGCTATCTTCTCAGATGTGGTGGATTTTATATCAGTCTGTTTTCTAGTCCACATAATACCCGATGTCTATATGGTCGGGTGTCGTAGATTTCCTCACAGTCTGTTTTGACCCATATATTACCTGATGTTTTTCTCGGGTGTGGTGGGATACTTTTCGGCCAGATGCCTGATCCACATATTAGCTGAAGCGTATGGTATGAGTTGAAGTGGGTTACCTCGCGGTCAGATGCCTGGTCCGCACATTAGCTGAAGCGTATCTTGTCAGGTGAAGTTGGTTACCTGGCTGTCAGATACTTGGTCCACATATTACGTGATGCCTATGTTCTCAAGTGTAGTGGGTTATCTCGCTGGTACCGTCAAATCGCACAGGGGCAAAATCTACCATGACAAATCTTCCAAGAAAATTGGTCAATTGATCCAACTAAATTGGTCAAGTGGTCCACAAAAGTTAGTTAAATTGTCCAAGATACAGAGACATATCCCCCAGTGT
Organism: Acanthopleura granulata; assembly: GCA_016165875.1. NCBI lineage: Eukaryota > Metazoa > Mollusca > Polyplacophora > Chitonida > Chitonidae > Acanthopleura > Acanthopleura granulata. Next base: position 392,101 of record JABBOT010000038.1, read on the forward strand.
ATGTAATTATACGCTATATGCACAAGAGAAGCAATATACCAACATAAGGAATAGTTCATCGGACTCGACTCGACTTGTTCAACTCATCAAAGCACTCATCTGGTCTTAACAAATTAATCCACAGCTATAGATATCAGCAACCTGCTATGGGTGGGAATGTTCACTAATCCTGAACTACGACCAATACTTTTGATACATAATAAAAATGGAATTATACTTAGTGAATTAAACATCATATAACAAAACCTCTTTTCTTTAAATCAATATTTCACAAGAGCATAACGTCGTGCTGTCTTTAATTTGACGTTATCACGAGGAGCGTCAATAAAATAGCGTCAAGGTCCTGTTGCCGGGCCTTTGACGGATCCCCATTAATCTCACCATTTTTCGTAAATGCACTCAAAAACCATTGGAATCTAGTTGTTGCAGAATATGATTTCCGATCGGCGACCTAATGCAAGCACGAATTCCCAGTAGAGCACACCACAAATGGACTAGGCTGTGCATATCTTCTCACGGGCATGAAAATCAACCCATGTGTGAGGAAAATGTGTTAGCATCACCAACTAAAACCACAAATGTGTGCTGTAATGATAGCCTAAATTAGTGACACCAGCAGCTACTAATAACACAGGCCACATGCAGCCATAGCTCCAGATGAGCTTCAGGGTCATTCTATGCATTGGGAATCTGTCTGATCTAACACCCTGGATGAGGAAAGAATTGGACGAATACAGAGGGGTACTGTCCGCCCTATACTTTCATCTCCCACAGGACCAGAATATGAACTCATAGAGAGCTGCACGTTGAAAATGAATGAATGAATCTTAAGGTATTTATGTCGTACTTATCAATTTTTTCATCCTTAGGATGACACGAGTTCTTAGAATACCATTTTCAAAGCCTTTGGTATTATCCTACCCGTACTGACCATCTCTATACGTCGACACACTGAGAAAGGTGGTTGATGCCGTTTCTACAGGGTCCACATGCCACAGATCCCGACAGAAGACCATATACTACCTCGCCCTGTAATGCAAAGGTTGTGACGGTGAGTTGAGTCAACTCACCTCCTCTCTTTGCTGCTTTGTTCTCTCACTATTTCACCGCCTCTAGTAACTTCAGCATGCATAACTAAAGTTCCTGTCGCTTTCCACAGGAGACACCTTGCTGAAAATGTTTGCTATCGCCGGCACTTGCCAAGAGCATTAAATACTATTTGAAGCATACATAAAGGTGATATATAGAAGGTGTACAAACGACTAATTTTTCTGATACGTTTGAAGACCGGTGCTTTGCAAGACAACTCCCAGTTTCTGTATTGGTATTTTGCGCTGCATCTGGAACCTTTAGTCTTACTATCACATACGGGAACTTTCCGATACACATGTACACAGAATCTAACAAAGGCTACAATTGGTTCTTCACCGAAGATCACACTAAATTATACGCGATAGCTCCTAGCTCATGTGATAGTCTTGGTCAGGCTCAATAAAGTGCCCCTTGGCCAATTCACAGTTCAGAAAACAAAATGAATGTTCTCAACAATGTCCATCGGCCAGGTCTGCTGTCATGTTTCCCAAACCCTATTCCATGTAGGGGTTCGCAGCAGGTAACATTAACATTCTGTTGCAGAACAGAATTATTTAAACTTTGTTTTGCCCAGCCACAGTTGTTCACTGGATTAAGCTACTTAAATGCACCAGATCAGTGCCAAACATAAATCTTTTGTGCTAAGGTGAGGAAGCACAGAATTAAAGAATCAACACTACAATTTAAGTTACACTTCCCAGGTCTTCTTTTTTGATCTCGGATCCATGCAGCATAGTTACGGTCGACGATTTGCATGATCATTTACAAAACATACAAAACAAATTATTTGCAATTTAGGTCAATTTTTACAAGAACATATAGGCTACGGATGAGTACTATGTTTCTCTACTGTTTCTCTGAGACTCTACTTGACATTAATAGAGCTGCCAACTTTCGTGTCATCCTAATGTACACAATTACAGAATGGGTTTATATTCTGTTTTGATTGACTGTCGTGATTTTGAGAGTTCATTTTACTGAGTGCAGTGATTAATATTCGCAACTAAACTTGAATTTTTGTAATGCTGTCAGTATGGTATTGATGATGTTTGGGCCGCGGCCTGAAGGTCTACTTCATGTACGAAATGCTTTCAAGCTAGGGAGCTCGATTTTCAGGAATCAAGTTTCTTCAACTGGCACTGAAACTTTGCGAAATCATATTTCTCCAGATATTAGGCACAGAAGTGTAGTAAACAGCACCAGCAAATTAGTATTAACCACCCTGTCTTAGCATGGATATGATATAAGGCCTACCCTCATCATGGTTCTTATTTGGTCTTCCCTGGTCATTGAGACAATCGACAGTCCCAATCAGAGTCTTAGCAGGGTTCCAATAGATATGGCTCTAGATTTGTTGGAATGACTTGTTAAGTGCTTTCTTTGGCCTCAATATCTTCTTAAATATGTAAGCCTGCGTCCAAGTCGCATATTTCGCTCCTAGGGGAATTCAGACGAGTAGAATCTTCGCCTGATATGGGTAGGGGATCGATGTGCTCTGTTCCAGGACAAGACATGTTAAGTGACAACGCATGCCGTGCTCTGGCTGATAAGCCTATTGCCTGGTGACGTTATCAGCTTACCCAGGCGGACTTCGTGGACCAATCCAACACATTTGGGACATTTTTAAAAGAATATGACTTGTTCACTTAAATCAAAAATGCGCCAAGGATAACCTTTATCAAATATGTCTGCTTTTCTAACCGAAGATAAATTATTTGGTGTCCGACAAATCAATTCCATCATTTGAAACGTTGAAATAATAATAATAATAATATTGCTGGGATTGGGGGATCAATCAACACAAGATTAACATTATTTCCACAGAGTGACCCAGACCTTGTGACGTCACAGCAGCACATTCACTGTAGACACGGCAATGGACTATGTTTACTTATCACAATGTGGTGTTGCGGGTGATTGCAGTATAAAAGAACACAGGAAGTATATATCACATGGATAGTATTTGACTAGGTAACATGGGTAGCATTTGGCTGTTTTTACAGAACGGTGACAATTAACAAAACTTAAACTCTTTCAACTCAGTGGAATTCAGGCGGATTTCTCAAAACCGATAATACACGTAAGACATATGATACAGAAATAAATAAAAAGAAATACCTGGAAAATACACAAAAAATAAAGATGGCAAATCTTCATGACAATAGTATCAGTAAGTAGGGCGTTCATGTCAGCAGCCATCGTCTGTTGTGAATTTTCGTGACACTAGTAATGTAAACCTCGTAACGGACATTCGTGAATCAGTTGTGTATCAGACCAGTTTCTCAACAACCTTTAAAATAAACCACAAAAGAATTAAGAACACAAAGAAAGAAATTCGAACAGTGACTCGCATCCAGTTAGACACACAAGTTATTCAATGTTTTGCACAGAACAGCAATCACATGAAAGAGTTTACCTTGAATAAAGAAAATAGAGCAGCTTTTACGACTTATTACAGTAATGTTTACTATTTGCTGCCTCTTTTAGCAAATTCTGTGGAGCAGATATATTCACCGTCACTGGATCTGAAAGAGACTTTGCAGAGAGTCCAAATAGTTTATCTCCTTTAGATTTATTTGTGTTTAATGACGACAGCGATTCCCTCCCAAGCCAATGTTACAACAAGAGGAATAGTTTGAGGATTTCGATCATCTTGAGTTATAAATCAGGGATATTCTCTCACTACCGGGCATTGTTACTTCCTGTGAATTGTATGACAATTTCCTTCGTCTTGTCGAGTTATAACTCCAGAATATTCTAGCATAAGTTTTCACTCTTAGTTTGTTATATTTTACAGCCAGTGTAGTTTTAATGTGAGTAAATCTGGACGGAGTCTCCAGAAGGCGTGGCGCTTCGGCTAACATTGGCGTCTAATTCGCCGTCAAACAGCGAGTGGTAGATATATTTTTGACAGACTAAAAATTATTGAAGCTCACATGATCTGATAATTATCATGAGTATACCGATTAAATGCAGGCACCTACGACATTCCTTGCCGGAGAACTACAAAGCCTACACCTTTCAAACTCCTCACAGCACCTGGTTCGTTCCCTACTCTCTTTTCGGGTGCATTCAACGTCCTAACTTTGCCTGGCTGTGTCAGACGCCAGCTGTACTCCGAAATGTATTGCTGGGACTAATAATACTGTGTCATCACAACGAGCAGGTTAACCCAACCAATACTAGGTAACATTTTAGGAAACTTAACTGAGAACATGTGCTGCCTTTCACTTTAACATCCACAGCAAAACAAATTCATGTTCATGAAAATTCTATAGAAAGATTTAATTTTGAAAATACTTTTCAAATTTTTTGTCGACAAGTTTTTGTTGTTATATTTTAGCTTTTATATCTTCTTCGGGTCAAAGCTGTGTAGTCTATTGTTTACTGCTGCATTTACTATGACGCTGTGTGGGCATACTGATAACGTATTGGTCGTGCAGTGCAAGAGAACAAAGTGAAGTCAGCTTGGAACCGAATTGTCATTGCGCGGGCAAAGGTACACAATTGCAACATGTCTCAGACACAGTCCAAGCCCTAGAACTAGATTTTAAATGGACAAGAGGACAAGAAATCTCGAAAACCTTGAAACAATTTCATCACGGTATGGACAACTGCCGATGCATATGACCTAGTCCTTAAGGACGTGGCCAGCCTAATACTCTAATGCCCGGCCATCACAGTTCCCAAGTACTTGACCAGCCTAATACTCATATATCTCATACTCATGTACCTGGCCAAGCTAGTTCTCAAGGACACGGCCAGCATAGTTATCAAGGACACGACCAGCATAGCTCTCAAATACCCGGCCAGCATACTGCTCTAGTAGCCGACCATCATAGTTCACATGTACCCGGCCATCATATTTCTTAAGTACATGACCAGCCTAAAAATCTAGTGACGGGCCAGCATAGTTCTCAAGTACCCGGCTGTAGTGTTCTGAGTCCGTGACATATTGTATACGGACTTCACATTTTACATGTAACTAGTTGTTTGTGGCGAACAGAATACAGAACTATGTGACCGAAGCTACCTTCGTGTTTTGGGATTCATTTCTTTATGCTAAATAATATATCTGGAGACGAGTGGTGAGTGAAAAATAACACAACACACTAGATTCAGGTTCCTTATGTCAACGATAGAAAAAGGGGCGTCAGCGTTTCAACAACGTTATCGTATGTACATTACCGGACACTGGTGACGACAAGGCCTTCAGGAAAGCTCTCGACGCGCTGACATAATACTACACACCATGTAGAACTGTGGACTATGAAATTCACAAATTCAGACAAGCTTCCCAACACCAAGGGGAGCAAATACACACTTTACATACTAGACTCCGACAATTAGCAACCACTTGTGAATTTCAATTCCCTGACAACGAAATCAAAACACAGATCATACAATCTTGTTCATCAAACAGAATCCGAGGCAGGTTTCTCCGTGAAACTGACTGACCACTGACTGGTATGTAACAAGAGCACTGGAAATCTCAGAATATGAAACACAAAACGTTGAAGGTAAAAAGACTGAAAGCGTGGACTACACAAACAACAAACAACGTTACACCACACAATCACACCTTCAACGATCTAAGTCAAGCCGGATAAACAACAACAGGTCTACCAAAAATGTGTGTTACATCTGCGGTGGTCCTTTTCCACAGAGAACCTCCTCTGCCAAGGATCACACATCTGGATACTTTAACACGTATGGACATTTCAGTGAAGTGAGCCTGTCAAAAAAGAGACATTCAGCAAAAACAAGAAAACTGACGGAGAGTGCAACGGAGACGTCAGTTTCCTCCGGACATAACTCGTCATCAGAGGACGTCTTTGTCTTCCATGCCACATCACAAGCCCTTAACAAACCGTCCAATAAAACCCGTCAAACAATGGCAACAATTAACATTAATGGCCAACCGATCAGAATGTTAATCGACACTGAGTCGACACTTGATCTGATGCCTTTCAGTAAATACGGCAAGATAACCGACAAGCCCGTCCTGTCTAAGTCTGACACCAGAATATGTCCATATGATTGTAACCAACATATTCCTTTAAAAGGGAAGTTTCAAGCTGAAATCGAATCACCTTCCAAGCTGGCTGTTGCCACGTTCTATGTCATACAAGGCGAGGCAGAAAACTTACTCAGTTAGGACAGACAAAGCTTTAGGTTTGATCAACGTGGTTAACACACTGTCAACAAACACTGAGCGTGTCATACAAATCTTTCCAGATGTCTTCAGTGGACTTGGAAAACTAAAGGACCCGGCAGTCACCCTCCACACAGACAAGACCAGAAAACCAGGGCCGCATTTCACTAAAAGTCGTAAGTCGTGACTCGGGTCGTCAGTTAAAACTTACGACATACGGCCATTTCCCCAAACAACACTACCTTTACTCTAGCGTTTACCGACAGATGGAACTCAAAACATAAGGCATAAGATTAAGATTTACAACCTAAGATTTGTCAGTAAAATGAGATGCGGTAGCACAGCCACACAGCCGAATACCTTTTCACCTCAGGAAAGTTGTTGAATCTGAAACTGACAGATTGTTCTCCCTTGATATAACCGAGTTCGTTTCCGGTCCAGCACCGTTGGTCTTCCCTATTGTGGTTGTTCCCAAGTCCAAATCACCTGACCAATTCCGGATTTGTGTAGATCTACGCAAAGTAAATGAGGCAGCGATTAATGACATAATTTCTGACCTAAACGAAGTTTGATTATTCACAAAGGTAGATTCGAACTTAGACTGTCATGAGCTGGAAGTAACCCCAGAATTACGTCTAACAGCAACGTTCTCAACACATACTGGGCTATTCCGGTACAAAAAGTCAATTTTGGCGTGAATTCTGCAGCTGAAATATTTCAGAATGCCATTCAACAGTGCTTACAAGACATCCTCGGGTTTATTAACGCTAGTAACGACATACTGACGACATCAGCCAGAAACGATCCAGAGGACGATAGCCGTCTTACAGCCATCTTCAAACGTCTTCGAGAGAACAATCTCACATTGAACCCAGAAAATGCCTGTTTCGCTAATCAAAACTTGAATTCTTTGGTTATGCGTTCTCCGACGTGGGCATACCAGATGATCCCAACAAATTGACAACTATCAACAATGCCAGTCCTTCATTGTCACCTGCTGAAGTTCGCTATTTGCTTGGAACTTGCTAATAACTGGCGTCGCTTCACCCCGAACTTAGTAACAATCACTCAGTCCCTTAGACAGTTAGTTGTGCCAATAGTTCTTGTCAGCCCTGTAAAACTTGGTGCCATGTTAACGTAAACTCAAGAAAAGTCGATAAAGGTTGCGTTGGCAAGTTGCCCTCTCACAGACGCAGAACAGAGAAGCTTTTTGCCATCACATGGGGATTTCGACATTTCCGCTGATACATGTAGAGAAAACCATTCCACAGCGTGACAGACCATAAACCTCTTGAGGCAATTTTTGGAAACCCCACATCAATCCCACTACTCCAAATAGAGAGATGGAGGATTAAGTTGCAGCCCGAGTATGACTTCAAAGTAATCCATAGGAGAGGTGTCGTCAACCCTACAAACTACATGTCTCGACATCTATTCACAACCGCGACAATCACTAGGCATTGTAATATTGTCGAAGAGCACGTAAACTTCGTCAGTTCACATGCCGTCCCCCAAAAATACGACCCTTCAAGACATCAGCACAGCAAGTAAACAAGACCCAACACTCCCGGGTCTCATTCGTTCACTGCAAACCGGACAGTGGAAGGATGTGGAAAACTCCCACCTCAATTAATGTAGGATATTTGCCAGGCTGAAAGACGGGCTAACCCTAGACTCACAAGGAGACATTTTGCTTCGCAACAACAGAATTGTTATCTCCAGTGAACCGCAGCAGCAAACAATTGACACCACCCACGCTGGACACCAAGGTATGGCAAAGAATCATGCCCTTCTGAGAGAAACAGTCTGGTTTCCGTACCTGGATGAGCAAGTTTAATCAACTCTGAAGTGTTGCGTTGCCTGCCAAGCCCCTTCTGCTGTCTGCACCACAAAAGAACCTCTGAGCATGACAGAGATGCCAATCAAGCCATGGCAGAATGTTAGCGTAGGCTTTAACGGACCTCTGCGGTCCGGGAAATATCTTTTTGTCGAAACTGATGATCATTCAAGACACTCAGAGGTCGACATCGTTACACAGGAGGCAACCTTGTTGTGAAGAGCTTCGATTGAAGGAATATCTACCCGTTTTGCATCAACCAGTCTTGTACTCTGATTAAGATCAGCGAGTCGCTTATTAAAGTGACTGATGGTTCCGAACCCTTTGCACGCAACATGTCCTGTTTCAAAGCCATTCCACCCTGACCCAGCACACCACTAGAGCTTGAAGCTGATGACGAGGATTACATTGGCCAAGGGCAGCACATATCGTCGGAAATATTCGAAAGACGCTATCCTGTGAGACATTCCCACGGCCCACCTGTAGATCTCAAGGGCTATGTGTACAACTAGGTGTCGTACCTCTCGACCTGTTTAGTGTCTCATTGTTGTACATTGATGTTAGTGTTTCCAACTGCCTCTAATTTCTTACCTGGTTTGATAATGACATAAGAGGAAATCTCGGTTTTCATATGTTAATGCAAGGCTGGTGCGTTTGAGTTACATTTGAACATTTTTATTTGACATTTCTGATATCTAGCGTTTCCAATCGTCATGCACGACTGGTGCGTTTCAGTGACATTTGACACTTCTGTTATCCAGATTATGTACTCAAGTACCCGGTCAGTATAGTGCTCAAATACCTGGCCGGTCTAGTACTCAAATACCTGGCCGGCCTAGTACTCAAATACCTGGCCGGTCTAGTACTCAAGTACCTGAACAGTCTAGTTCAAAGGCATGTCAAGTACATGGCGGTCTAGTACAAAAGCATGTCAAGTACCTGGTCACGCTGTTACTCAAGTGTTTGTCCAGCTTAGTACATCAACATAAGTAAAAGTATACTACTCTTTTGATCATGAAATAATATTTTCTTGTGAAAAAAAGTATTAAGAGCCCAATTACTGGAAAATCCAGATTGCAACCATGAAGTTTGATGCAATTCCATTTAGTATATACGTACAGCCTACAGAGTTGGTCACGGAGGATGGCCGTTTGGAGACACAAAGGGCATGTTGGATTGCAGACTGGGGAACAACTTCGTGTAAAGGGTTAAGGTTCATCATTTTCGGCAGTCCGTCATTCACGGTGCAGTCTGGCAAGATATCCTCTCCTGTCATAAGTACAGTTCATGAGACCGTCAGGTAATCGAACAAATACAACAGTCACAAACATGGCTTTGATTCAATGACCGGATTGGATATTAGGCCAAATATACAAACAGGTGTTTTACAAAACGTCTTCATTTACACGGTATCAGGGTTGAATACATTTGTTTACTTACATGTATTTGATGGTTGTTTAAACTCACACCAGTTTTTCTGTGAAGAACATGATGAGGTGACCGGGGTCAGTTTTATGGATGTGGCAAACCGGACCACAGGGGGCAATGAAAAGCTCCCACATGTTACTGATAAACTGTTGCAAGTATCATGCAAATTGTTCACATGGTTGGGGAGACAAGTGGAAATCAAGAACTTCAGGCTCAAATGGTCACACAAGCATCATTGACGGCTTGCTGCCATCAAGGCCATAAGTGCGCTTAGTGAGAGCAGAAGAATCAACAAATTCCCTGTCCAAAGCCGGATTTGAACCTGCAATTTGTGTGTGATGGTGGTTAAAGACAAACCCCCTTACCACTGGGCCACAACCTTCTCCACGCAATCTAGGTCTGTACTCCACTACTACTGCCAAAACACTGTGCCTAGAACAAACGGTTGCGGGGTAAACCTCACAAAATGTATCCAGTGTATACGGGTGTATGAATTTCATTCATCACTGCAGAAGTGTTATAAATATCATGTTCAACATTTTACACAGGTACAAGTACAAACAAATTATTATCAAGTAAAAGGATTATATTTGCATTTCATCAATGTAATACACAAGTACATGTATTGTAGAGAGGTAGTAGAAAAAAAGAGAGTGTACATAGCCACTGATGTTTTAAATACCCTGTAATCCGACACATCAAGATGCATGAAACAAACCATGCTATTACAAAGTTTTGTAAGCTGTATGTATTAAAAAATTGATTACAATCTGTGATTTAGAAGATATGTGGATCACAGTGTTTACAAAATTTCACATAAAAAAATCACAGTTTTTATTACGTAATTTATATCACATATTTGATTCCCAAGTTACCTGCATGCATCACAAACTGAGTGTCCTTGATTCAAAAGTTATATGTATATGAATCATGTTCACTGATTCCCAAGATACATGTATCACAATCTCTCATTCCCAGGATACCTGTATCAAAGCCTGTGATTCACAAGACACATGTATCACAATCTCTGATTCCCAGGATACCTGCATCACAGTCTGTGATTCACAAGATACCTGTATCACTCTCTGTGATTCACGAAGTATATGTAACACTGTCTGTGATTCACAAGATACATGTATCATTGTCTGTGATTCACGAGGGACTTGTCCATGTCTCATGGCATTTGATTCCCAAGAAACCAAAACATGGCGTTCATACATGTATCGTAAACATCACACTTTCCCAAACAGAGGATACATGTACTCTGTATCCTTTGCCTTCTCCAGATATATGTATAACAGCCTTGAATTGACGACATACATGTTTCGGGATATTTAATTCATTCCATTAATCATTTGACTCAGAACACACATGTACCAGTCAAATCTTGTTTGACACAGATCATGATCCAGCAAAGCAGATGACTGTTACACACCATGCTACATGTACACCTGCGTCTGCCACAAGTTCCCAGCATTTCCTGCCTTTCCCATCACTCTCACTAAAAACAGACGTCATTGTTTCATGCCTCTAGGGTTTTAGCCCTGGGGCAGCTTTGGTGGGTAATTTCACTCCCTGAAGCAGCAGACCAACGTGTGTCACGTAGCATTGACAGGGCATGTAGAGTCTCTCAGGAGACCAGCCTGTGTCACGAAGCATTGACAGGCCAAGATCAGTCCCTCAGGTAAGCATCTGGTGTCATGTGGCATGTATAGACCATGTCGAGTCTCTCAAAACACCAGATCGTGTCACGTAGCGTTGACAGGCCATGTGGAGTCATGTTTGTGATGATCAGCAGAAGAATGTGACGGCACACTGCAACAGGTATGGAATAAACACAAATGTGGAAGTGAGGCTGTAATAATCACATTGCATACCCTGAGCTATGGATTCAGATTTGGTTGCATTTACCACATTTCACCTGGAGTCACTTACTTTCTGCAACACTAATTGGACCGTCAAATACTTTATTTTTATAATATACACAAGTAGTGAGATGTGTGGGTGGATAGACAGGCGGGTGGACATGCAGACAGGCAGGTGGACAGACAGAGAGGCAGGTGGACAAAGAGACAAGCAGACGGATATGTGGAGAGACAGACAGGCTCCTCCACAGACAGTGGAGTGAGTGGATGAACAGACAGGCCGCTGGATATGCAGACAGGCAGGAGAACAGACAAATGAGTGGTTGGATGGACAGACAGGCAGGTGGACAGACAGAGAGGCAGGTGGACAAAGAGACAAGCAGATGAATGTGTGGAGAGACAGACAGGCTCCTCCACAGACAGTGGAGTGAGTGGATGAACAGACAGGCTGCTGGATATGCAGACAGGCAGGAGAATAGACAGATGAGTGGTTGGATGGACAGACAGGCAGGTGAACAGACAGAGAGGCAGGTGGACAAAGAAACAAACAGATGGATGGGCAGAAAGATGGGGGGACAGGCAGACAGGCTCCTGCACAGACAGTGGAGCGAGTGGATGAGAGACAGTAGAACGGACAGATGAGTGGGTGGATGAACAGACTGGCAGGTGAACAAGCAGATGGATAAGCAGACAGGCGGATGGACGGCTAGACAAATGGGTAGATGAGCCGGCCGGTAGGTGGACGGAGGTGTTCAAGTGTATTTTAGAATGAAAGACGCCATACTGCTACTGACATGGCTCACCTTATTTTTAACCTAGAAGATGTCCGAGAAATCCAATCGTTCCATCATGACTGCATGACGAATACATGCATTCGGAACGGAAGCATGCAGATTATGTAACACTGTGGCAAAGTTGCAGTAGTGTTTAACACTATACCAGAGTCATGGGAGTGTAACACTAAGCCAAAGTTACATGAATGTAACAGTGTGGCAGAGTCACGTGAGTGTTATACTATGTCAGAGTTACAGATGTTACATGAGTGTAAAGTTACATAAGTGCAACACTATGGCAAAGTTACAGTAGTGTTTAACACCATACCAGAGTCACGGGAGTGTGACATTAAGCCAGTGTTACAGGATCCAACAGTGGCCCTCTTTGACCCTCACCCATTCAAATCATGTAGTGTTACACTGGTAAGGGGGGTCTTCTTTTTCACATTCTGGAGGAGTGAAGAGGAAGATGAAGAATGATCTGTGCTCCTCAAGTCGCTGTGTGTGTGACTTCGACTAAGGCTTTGAACTCTCTTCAAATTCATGCCTCCAAAGCCTGTTAGCAAAAATGAAACGATTCATTAAATAACGGGACAAATAAATGCTTTCTCTCTTTTAATTACTTTTTTTTTTCATATGTTTCCATTATTTTCGAATATTTTTCAGTCATTTGAAAATGGTGATTCTTAGGGAAAGACTGAAAAGCCATATTCATTCATAAAAATGACTAAAATATCTCTACATATTAAAACAGGAAAAGACTGAAAAGCAAAATTCGATGAAAGGAATGGTTGAAAAATTATAGCATTTTAAAGCAGGAAAGCTGAGAAGTCAGAATATTAAGGGTACAACAATAAGGAGTCCATATATTGACACCTTTTGACTCGAGAACCTGGGTATTCATCCGCTCTATCTGCCCCATGGAGAGGTTGGAGGGCTGAGTCCTGAACTGCATGGGCACAAACTTGTTGTGGAGCGGCTGAACCTTCTGAGAGATGAGTTCCATGGGTGGGGCCCACGTTGGGGTCTCCATCAGCAGAGGGCTGTGAGAGGGAGGGTTTGTCAGGAACTTGTTCCCCCTGTTCAGGGGCCTGTAGATGTAGATGGAAACACAGGTTGTGATCTTCATTACTTACATACATGTATACGTAATGTGGCATTGGTTATTGACCCCTGTTATGTGTGTCACTACTGCAATGACAAAAGGTTCAGCTAGGACACTGTACAGCTTATATACCGCAGGATGCGAAAAGGGGAGTTGTAAGGGCATGAAAGATGAAGTAAAGCTTGGAATGCCTCAGAGGTGGGTATGGCTGTATGCGAGCAATGACTTTACTTACAAGTTATGTCTATGGCTCAAAAAGTCAATCACATCAGTCACTAGTACACAGGCGTGGCAACACATAATTTGCCCAGTACAGGAAAAAGCATACCAATCAATATCCATGTCCATCTTCTGCTGTTAAATCAACATGTCACTGATCATACATGTAGGCCTACTTTTCACATATAAACTCTATAAACAACAACAACAAAAACAACTGAGATGCTGACCTCAGCGTGATGCCGTACCTCCGCTCTCCCTGCCTGGCTGCTGTTAGCAAGCTGGACTTCTCTCTCCTCATGCTGCAGGTGGGAGTGGTCAGACCCACAAGGCTATCTGTACTGGTCAATGAGTTAAGCAGCTGGCCATTGGTATCAGCTGAGGAGCTCTGCGACATTGAACCAACATTGAGGGGGAACACGGGCTTACTCCAGGCAGGCAGATCTTTGCTCTGGCCACTCACATGGTCCCTCTGATGACCAGGTGCTCTTGGGAAGCAGTCTGAGTTCCTTCGCCTGGACCCATACTGCAGTGCCGTGCGTTCTCTCCTTACTGACTCCCTCCCCACCAGGGACTTGCTTCCTTTCCTCACTGTTGCCAACTGTACAAGGGAAAATAAGATGTGTCATAAATACCCTTTGACCATGTTTGCCAATCTTGACCGCCATGCACTTACATGTATGCTTCAAACTAACGTTACTTCATGCTTACATGTATTCACTAACCTTCAAGCGAAGGGAACTTGAAAATCAACTACTTTTTTGTGACCCCCTGATAAATTTCCCTCCATTGCTTGCCTTTCCTTGGTGTTGTTTATTGGACAGGTGCCTAATGCCGATCTCAAAAATATTTGATTCATATGATAGCAGCCAGCACGATGATGCGGAGAAACCAGGCCAAGCCTGACAGAGACCCACAACCATCCTCAAGATGCTGGCAAAGCTAACTCCAAATACACCCCAGAACAAGCCATCATGAGTTGTGCTTCAATTCACATCAACGGTACTGGTGGGAAGTTGCTGGATCATTGTGGTGTGGTAGCTCACTATCTGCTTTGGCCATGGGAGTCTCCTTCATAACAGTTCCTTATTGCTGATCAATTTACACTTTTCACATTTATTATTCTGATGCCAAGAGTTTATACTATTTTTAGGCAGTTTCACAACCATTCATGGGAATCGTCCCCGTCAACTACTAGGCTGTGTGCCAAACTGCTCCCAGTGACAGATCTGCTGCAGAATAATACAAGGGCTTCCCAAGTATACAATTGTAGTTGTTATGTAGCAGCTCTCCCCTTGCAATGGACCAACAATAAATATATTCTCTACTCACCATTTGCATCCACCCTGTCTATTATACACAATAACTGATTGGCCAAAATCTCTTGGAAGCCAGTATGAGCTGGACTTGAATTCACAGCGACCGCATTGGTGGGTGGCTTTGGGATCATTACGCTGCACTAGTGCGCTACCCATGAGAGCCATGGATAGTTATCAAGGTGAATTGATAAACACACGTAGTTGGCTTTCTCCATTTGTAACTTTTCGATATGCTGACACCTTGAGCGTTGTTTGTTCAAACGGACTGATAACGTGGCCATCACTTACATTGTCTTGACTGACGTGACTGATTGGGCTTACCTTGGATGTATGTATCATATATCATCCATTATAGCTGGAAACATTTCTAATATGTAGCTTTGCAGAATGTAAACAAATAAGGCCTGTTTCTCACATAGCTTAATCAATGTCTTCCTAACTCATGTCACTGAAAAAACATCTGCACACATATTGCGTTCGAAATCCTGAACTCTACTTGCTGGCCGAATTCATAGCCACGCAAGCCACCGTTGTACTGTGTGGAACAATGATCTACAAGCTAGGAACTATTCTAGGGAATGTGCAGTTCCAGTGGCAAAAATGTTTCCTTTGTTCGATTTATAAAAATATAATTATGTGAACCAACATGATACTTGGTAATAGATAAGAACTCTCCACCTTGACACCAAATATGCAAAAATAATTTTCGTTCACGTTATTATATTTTATTAGGATGAGAATTCCCTCAGCAAAACACCGAAAAGTAGCAAAATCTGCTTTTGACCTTACTTTTGCCTTCTGATGAAACAAAATGTATGAAACACACCACTCGACAGACAATGAATGTATAGTGAATGAGTCTTTTGAAGCCAAAGCGAATACGAGACATAGCAAAACACGTTTGATCAGGGATACTGATTTGTATCATTTAATGTTGAATCATTATTCACGAACATTCCACTATGAAGAGTTGTCAATGTAAACTCTGGACCGTGTTTACCAACAGAAGCAGTTTCCTAAAACCCTTCGTAAATCAACTTTGAAAAGGCTCATAAAGGATTCCTGCACCAAATCTTCTTTCTCATTCAACGGCATCCTTTATCATCAAACGGACAGCGTTTCCATGGAATCACGTCTGACCCCAGTTCTGGCAAACACATTTATGACAGAAATGGAAAAGACGATGGCTGATCAACTTTTCCAGAATGACATAACCAAATTCTACTTAATTTGTTCCATCCTCAGCTTAGATTCACCTTTGAGGAGTTCGTTACTGACTCTGATCTCCACTTCCTCGATATCAAACTTGACTATACCCTTTCAACAACAATTCTGATCAATAGCTTCCAGCCATGAGTGACAAAAGTTGCCTGGATCAGAGCCCTTGTCACCCGACCACATAAGATTTGCAGCAACCTTACATTTTTCAATAAAGAACTGGAAAATGTGAAAATATTCATGTCTTGGAATGAATTTCCAAAGACGGTATGTGATAACCTTATAGAGAAGTTCATTGGACAGATTTCCACCCCCACCCCCGGGATAAGCCCAAGTATGATATTCCAGTCATTTGAATATTTCCCAAATGTCAGAGGACAAGGTGAGTGGATTGTCCGGAGATACTTCTCCAAGATACGGGACCTACTGAATGGACCAGTAAAGATTGTCAGCCACTGGCAAACAAAAACAATCTCGACCATAACCACCAATATAGATCCCACACCAGCAGAATACAGAAGGAACAGATTTTACCAGTTCAAATGCCCAGCGTCTTCCGCTAGCTACATAGGGAAGACGGAACCTGCCTGCTTAAATGGCTTCTAGAATATGTCAAAGGCCTGAGTGAAATCCATAACCAAGGAATGGAATGTGAACATTTCAAACATATTAAGGACTTAATCGACCCTCCAAACAGGCTCAATGATATGCCGCAGTCTCCAATATACCCGTTACTGTTATGGCCTCTAAGGAGCTAAAACTGTTTAGAAAACCTTTTTCTGTTTGAAATTAAAACTTACAGAATAATTGACATCCACATACGACTTTTTGAAATCCTACCCTTCATTTCAGATGCCTTCTACAACTGTTTATCGTTATATGTAAACATTCATGTAGACACTGCACATGTACATGTATTATTATGTTATAACCAAACTGTTACCTATTCTAAATTTATTTTCATTTTTAATTTCTCGGACCCTCCTCGTTCTTAATGTTCATTTGGCACTTTACTGACAATTAATTTCTCCACAGTTACTTTCCTTGTTTATTATGCTACGCTATTCAGGGGATAAACCAGAATGTACTGGCTTCATATTCACGTAGATTTTCTGCAACACCAAGGGAGGATTTCCCAGTTGCAAGGCGTCCTTTATTTCTTTATTGTTACAGCTGGAAACCAGCTTAAAAGATTTAATCAGCCATTGGTTTCAAACTCCATTCAGCACACCAGATCTAGTCAGGTGTTGGATTGAAACTGCATTCAATACAACAGAACTAGTCATGAACTGTTGTAAACTGCATTCAACACAACAGATCTAATCAGGGTAAGGGTTCAAACTGTATTCAACATAATAGATCTAGTCATGAGCAAGATTCAAACTAAATTCAGCACAACTGGATTCAAACAGCATTCAACAGGAACTAGGATCTAGTTGGAACTGGGTTCCAACTGCATTCAACTTAACATATCTAGTCGGGGATTGAATGCAAATTGCACTCAACATAACAGATCTGTCTTTAGGACTGAATTCAAACTGCATTCAGCATCATGTATCTACTCAGGGATTGGATTCAATCTGCACTCAGCATAACAGATGTAATTAGGGACTGAATTCAAACTGCATTCTGCACAACAATTCTAGTGATAGACTATATTCCAGCTTAAATGAGTACATGTATATGTATATTACACTGTATCCCGGGGCTACACAAGCGCTGATCTGTGTACCCATGTACATGTATATTACACTGTATCCCGGGACTACACAAGCGCTGATCTGTGTACCCATGTACATGTATATTACACTGTATCCCGGGACTACACAAGCGCTGATCTGTGTACCCACGTACATGTATATTACACTGTATCCCGGGACTACACAATCGCTGATCTGTGTACCCACGTACATGTATATTACACTGTATCCCGGGGCTACACAAGCGCTGATCTGTGTACCCATGTACATGTATATTACACTGTATCCCGGGACTACACACGCGCTGATCTGTGTACCCATGTACATGTATATTACACTGTATCCCGGGACTACACAAGCGCTGATCTGTGTACCCATGTACATGTATATTACACTGTACCCCGGGACTACACAAGCGCTGATCTGTGTAACCATGTACATGTATATTACACTGTATCCCGGGACTACACACGCGCTGATCTGTGTACCCATGTACATGTATATTACACTGTATCCCGGGACTACACAAGCGCTGATCTGTGTACCCACGTACATGTATATTACACTGTATCCCGGGACTACACAAGCGCTGATCTGTGTAACCATGTACATCATGTGATCACGCCACTTCCTTCAAACTGGCTTCAGAATATTGACAAGTCAAGGCTGAGGCTGAGCTTCAGTGTACAGTCAGTCTGACAGATGAGCATTCACAATGGGCTTAAAATACTACCACCTCCATATGTACAATGGAAGACTTGATGGGCGACCCAAACTGAGTTCAGGTGAACACAACATAAGCCCAAACAAATACATTCAATGTGCGAAATGTATAAAAGAATACCAGAAGCACTGTGATGAGCGTAAACTGTCAGGGAAAGTACTTCATAGGTTTTCAAGTTACGAGTTACGATTCATCGTCATATCTGTATCTAAAGTATCCACCCAGAAATAAAAACTGAATATGGCCCAGAAGCAAAGTTCATACCTGCATGTTATATATAGTTTATATGAGGGAAATAGCAACCTGGTTACCATGGCAACCATGGAAACTTAGAAATGTGGGCAGTAACACCTCATCATCTGTGTATCTACCATAAATTAAAATTGTACATGGAAAACAGTTTTAACTAGAGACCGGACATGAAGTCAGGCCTATTAATACAGAATATCTGGGGAAAATGGTGATGTGATCTACATGGGTTGAAGATGGGAAACAGCCAGACAGATTCAGCTGCAATATACTTACTGGATAGCTGTCATCTATGTGCCACTCTTTCTCCTTTTTCTGATGTGCATCTTTTACTCCTGTAAAAAGACAATTATCCACTGTCACTGTGATGAAGAACAACAGTGCAAACAATTTTAAACTTTCTCAAATGTTTTTTCTGTGTGTATGCATGTATCTATCTAGGCTTAAATGTATATATGCTTCCAACATTATTTCACCTACACCCCAATGATTTCAATGTTTTAAACCTTTGAATTTATAGCCACCCTGGTCTCAACTAGACATAAGTAAAGTTTAATTTTCGTCTTTCATTAAAAAACTTGAAATAGCAGAATAACTACCAGAGTTTGTTGGGGAAGTTCTTGACTCTCTCTGAAAAAGAAAACATCAATGTTTTAAGCCTGTCCATGTATAATCAGTTAGCATACACATGTGTTTAACTCTTAAATATGCACTACAGGACATAAAGATGAGACTGTACAATACTATGAAGAGAGTTATGTCTTGTAAATCTAAGCTTGTCAAATGAAATGCAGATATGCAGAAAATAAATTCATGACTTATTTGGAGGCGGGAGGGATGCCCAGAAATAACCTGATAATACATGTTTGAGTGCAATAATAAAAATATTAAAATAATGTAAATCACTGGATTTGAAATGAACAAAAATATCTAACTATAATGGAGGTAATCACTCCACAACTTGATCTGTTTGTCACTTGTCAGGTATACTGGCGATCAATTGAAAGTGGAGCCATTTACGCCATGAATTGTCTTCTACCATGTCTACTGTAAACTAACATCACTATAAAATAGTGGAGAGGAGCTAGATGCCTTTTGATGAGGAATGCTGAAACTGACCGTTAAACTGAAAGTTAGGACCGTTATAGAGGCACAGGTAGAGCGTACAATGTACTTATAGTACATCAGACACACCCAGATAAACTGTTGTGGTGTTTTCTAGTCAGATAATGAGTACATCAAGTTTTGATTAATTTACAGTTCATGTACATGGAATACGTCAGAGATGCATTTCTACAAAAAATTTGCAAATTTACTCTTTACCTGACTAGAAAAACCACAAGTTTATTTGGGTGTCTCTTTCGTAGTAAGTATGCACTGCATGTTCTGCCCGTGTCTATTTAATGCTGCCAACTACAAGAAGTGCTGCTACACAACAGTAAGACACATGTGAATTCTATTGTCAATGCTACAATCAGGTTGCTAAGTTACATTTGTACAATCTACTTTTATTCTATTTTGCATGTGTGTTATGACCATTACTTAGAAGTTGTACATGTTTCCAGTGCATAAGGTCTGACGACAGCTTTTCTAGCTCAGGACGCTAGGCCGATTAAGGGGTATCAACATGGCTTGCTCTGAGCAGTAACGAATCACGTGGTGATTATCTTAGGTGCTATGGAAATTTTTTCCCAATCAAATGCCCTGTGTATTGAATGTTGAAAACATACATACACAAATTTTCCAGCAGATTTTAAAAATATTCTGCCAAACTTTGGCATTTGACTTCATCACCTGACAAAAATATTCGGTTTTGACTACTCACATTTTCTTGAATGCTCGTCAAGCATCTGGTTTTTCATTCCGTTTCGAAACAAAAACTAAATTTGGTCTTCTGATTTTCTTCCGATTTTTCAAAATAATTTTTAAGTCAATATGGCAGTAAACTGGGGAGAAAGCTGTGTCTCCTGACCTTCACCAATGAGAGACAACAGATCATTCTGCATCACAGACTAGAATCTTAAGACTTTAGGGAGACCGATGTTGTGTATGAATACATCTACTGGTACAATCTTTCTCAAGAATATGGGGGAAATATGGAGAATTGTGTTTTTCCCCTGTATTTTCAAACTTAGGAACTGATTATCAGCCATTCAGCCCTGAGCTGTAACTTCTGAAGCCCACAGTGGTAATCCTTATGACAACTGCATGAGCCGCGATGGTAACTGGAGGAGCCCCTTATGACAAGTGGAGGAGCCCCTTTTGCAACTGCAGAAGCTTGGTGTGATAAATGGAAGAACTCACTGTGGCAACTGGGAGAGCCTCTGAAGGCAACTAGAGGAGCCACTTAGTGGAAACTGGAGGAGCCCATTATGGCAAGTGGAGCAGTTCCTTATCGCAACTGGAGGAGATGCAATGACAAATGTTGGAGCCCAATGTGGTAATGTGAATGCGCCTTATTGGTAACTGAGGGAGAGTCCATTACCAAATGGATGAGCCTCGATGGTAACTGTTGAATGAGCCCAAGTGGTAACTCGAGAAACAGGCCAATTGAAGCTAACAGAAGTTAATTAAGCCAGTGACATGTGTTACTTCACCATGAGGTCTAATAACTACAAGAACATCAGAACATTCTCCAGCGCCACACAACACATTCACGGAGGTCAGACATTAGGCCATCTACTGTGCTCTTAAGCTGCAACATGTTACTTTTACTGGTTATTAATCTTAAAACTATAATTATAAATCGTGCACACGTACTATATGCTATGGACATTCAAACTCTACTATTACAGACAACACATTATACAAACCTTTACAAACTCCTTCGTAGAGTTGAGATCAATTTTGGTCCATGTCCTACACAGCTTGTAATTAGTCATGGCAGAATGCTGCATGTAATGACGTCTGCATAGTATTACAGTGTCAAACTGATTAACACCTCACTGTTTGACTTATTTTCTATCTCTGGTGCGTAACAGTGCTCAGCTCTAGACTTGACTGATATACTCTCATGTCCATAATATCAATGCATGCTACATGGTCATCAGCCACTAAAAGGAACTGGAACAGTACCGGTAATCACTTTTGTTCTTTACAAATTTTCATGTTTTCCTAAGCATGAATTTATTCAAGGCAAAAATTTTAATATGTAGTTTTAAATTCTACACTGATATGAACAGAAAGCACAAACTCTTAAGCTCTCTTCATGTCAACTAAATGTAACAGTAACTATTACATGCAAACTCTTTTTAGGCATCTTAGGCATCTTCTCGAATTTTAGCCAATCAGAATTTCTGACAAATATATGCAAGTAAATTCGCCTCACTTAACTTTTGTATGATGTAAAATCATATCAATATACCACTTACTAGGCACTGATCAGTAGTTTTACTTTATGTCGACATTAAAACTCTATACAACCGGTCTCATGACAAACAATTACATGTCTATGCATCTTTCAATCTTAAATACTTTATATATAGTACTTCTGAACTGGATTGGGGCCTCTGTGGCTCAGTCTGTCAGCGTGCTAATGCAGCGCAATAACCCAGAAGCCTCCCACCAGTGCAGTCGCTCATTCTGGTTTCCTCTCCGACCGTACAAAGGAAGGTCTGCCAGCAACCTACGGATGGTCGTGGGGCTCCCCCGGGGCTCTGTCAGGTTTTCTCCCACCATAATCCTGGCCGCCTTCGTACATGTGAAATTTTTTCTTGAGTAAGGTGTAAAACACCAATCAAATAAATAAGTAAATTTAATTGAATCCATGTTCATCACCTCCCTGATCATGATGCTGAAGTACTCAACTTTACACACAGGCACACACACAAAGATGACAGCTTTCAACAGAACAGTCAGGTGAGATCAGTGGTTGAGAATATTACAACCAAAACGTCTACCTTTCAGCACAACGAAATCAACAGGAAAAAGCTCTTACAGTCATGGCAGTTATTTCCTCTTTCAAAGGTTTTACCAAAGGTATTAAATTGCATTGTTAGTCCCCATGCATGTAGGTTTCACTATATTACAATATCTGTATCAGATTTACCCCAAATGCCCTAAAACTTCATCCAGACAAACTTGCTCTCCCCTCCACCCAACACCCCCATTCTCAAAGTTCCAATTATTTTAGAAAAGTGATTTGAAGTCTGTTTAGATGGTAGAATGATATCCTGCTGGGAACATGTTTTATATTTTATGACATTAATTTCCTTCTACAAATACAATTTTGGGGCTGGGATATTAGGTCATTTTACTGTAGCTGGTGTAATATGGCACTTTCATGAGGCCAGCAATATCAGCCTTACATTTCCATCTCCTACAACAACTCATTTCATGATATGGCATATATCAAATACACTCACTGTCACAGAAGTCTGGAGTTATTTACCAGCTAACAATTAACTCGAGGACTATAGTTATTTTTCTTTACCTTCAAATACTGTTTGGTCTGTTCTAGATTTGATTGGTCTCGTATGTCGACGGTTAACAGTGGACTAGTGGATATCAACCACTGGCAAATGACAGACGGACTTCACCATGTATGTCTTAACATGTTTACCATTAAAAAATGCACAACTGACCTTAGTAACCACCTGTTACTAAGACCCCATGGTCAGTGAAAGCAGGGACATCTAAAATAAGCCTTGTCCATGGCCAGGACTGAAAACTGTCAACCATCTCTTATTCTCTGACTGTTACTAAGACCTCGTGGTCAGTGAAAGCCAGGGACATCTAAAATAAGCCCTGTCCAGGACTCAAAACTGTCAACCATCGCTTACTCTCTGACTGTTACTAAGACCTCGTGGTCAGTGAAAGCCAGGGACATCTAAAATAAGCCCTGTCCAGGACTCAAAACTGTCAACCATCGCTTACTCTCTGACTGTTACTAAGACCTCGTGGTCAGTGAAAGCCAGGGACATCTAAAATAAGCCCTGTCCAGGACTCAAAACTGTCAACCATCTCTTATTCTCTGACTGTTACTAAGACCTCGTGGTCAGTGAAAGCCAGGGACACCTAAAATAAGCCCTGTCCAGGACTCAAAACTGTCAACCATTGCTTATTCTCTGACTGTTACTAAGACCTCGTGGTCAGTGAAAGCCAGGGACATCTAAAATAAGCCTTGTCCAGGACTCAAAACTGCCAACCATCGCTTACTATCTGACTGTTACTAAGAACTCGAGGTCAGTGAAAGCACGACATCTAAAATAAGCCCTGTCCAGGACTCAAAACTGTCAACTATCGCTTACTCTCTGGCTGTTACTAAGACCTCGTGGTCAGTGAAAGCAGGGACATCTAAAATAAGCCCCGTCCAGGACTCAAAACTGTCAACCATCTCTTACTCTCTGACTGTTACTAAGACCTCGTGGTCAGTGAAAGCAGGTACATCTGAAATAAGCCTTGTCCATGGCCAGGACTGAAAACTGTCAACCATTTCTTACTCTCTGACTGTTACTAAGACCTCGTTGTCAGTGAAAGCAGGGACATCTAAAATAAGCCCTCTCCACAGCCAGGGATGAAACCATTTCTTGCTTCTGAAGTCATTTGATTGCAGTTTTATACTGCATTCAAGAATATTTATATGACAGCCGCCAGAATTATGTTTGGAGGAAACCAAAAAAACTAGGAGGAAATCCTCGACCATATCTTTGTAATACTCTTAGAGAGGAAGCCAGGTTAACCTGGATTTGAACTCACAGCAACTGCATTGGAGAGTGGCACCAGTGGCTCATTGCGTTGCAATCTAGGTCGATAACCACCTTGGCCATGGAGCTCCCCCAGCTCCAGTTACTTTTTGAAAGACAGAAAATTAATTAACATGTCCTTTGACCCAAATCAACCATGTTAGTGATCAAAAATTCTGGTCTTGTAGAATGTCAGCTTGTATTAGCTATGTTTACATGTAGGTCAACTTCCGAACAGTGTCATAGGGCACATGATGGGTGATACCATCAAGACAAAGACACATGCATATGTATGAAATGAGTTCATGGGAACCAATCAAAAAGCACACAAGAGACCAAGAAGAAATTAACTAGCATGCAGACAACAAAAGCAACGACAGACAAAACCATGATCACTGAGAAATCAAAGGCAGCCCAATACAGAAGTCACCACAGCCATTTACCTGATCAAAGACATCGGCACTTTCAGGAATGCTTCTCACAACAAAGGTTTTAGCTTTCTGATATATAGGCCTATTTAACACCTGGAGGATGTTAGATAAGTGTTACTGTCAATCATAGAGAGGCATTTATTTCTCTGTTTATTTGCTTGGTGTTTCACGCCTTATTCAAGAATATTTCACTTACATGACATAGGTCGACATGGTGATGGGAGGAAACCAAGCAGAACCTAGGGGTAATACAACAGTTAGACCATCAGCAATTTACGGGTAGACCTTCCCATTGATGACCGAAGAGGAAGCCAGACAGAGCTGGTCCCGGTTTCATGAAGCATACTTAGTGCTAAGTAGCACTTAGCTAAGTGCACTTCCTATCTCTACAACATACGTTGTCATGGCAGTTAAAGGAACACTGGGCTAAGTGCACTTAATGAAACCAGGACCAGGTCTTGAACTCATTGAACTGATTCCAATAACTGACACTTCACTTTCTCTGATAAGGAAATAACTAAATTTACTTTCTCTGATAAGAAATCACCCACACTTCACAGAAAACTCTCATTGATCTGTAAGGTGGAGGTCTGAATCAATCAGAAGCAAGCAAAATGTGTCAACCGAAGAGAAGTAAATCTTAAGTGTAATACAGTACTCAAATGAAAAAAAAACTGCAGTTACATTTCTGTACTTTAAATAGCATAACATCTTTACCTACCAAGCAACTACCTGCCGATTTTGAGGATGGATGCAAACTGTCTTCATAGTGTAGACTATAAAATCACTGCACCACATCACAAAATTATCACTTTTTTGATTTGTGATCTTATCTACAAACTAATTACAGCATCTGAGACTTCATGTCCACATATTACAGTCAAACAGTTTAACCTCTGACTCGGGCTCTATACAAATTGTTCAATCTCTGTCTATGTTCACACAAATTGTATAACCCCTGTCTTCATGTCCACAAAAAATTTCATCAGCACAGAAAAAGTGTATAACCTCTGATTTCATCATCACAAATTGCACACTTCCTAGTGTCACTGACTCGGTACAAGCCATGACTTCACCTGTACATAAAATGTACAACCCCTGAATTTATAATTGGTGCATTCTAAGGCTGACTTCATTTGCACCCAAATTTCAGCTTTATGAATTTGAAGCATACACAAACCCATACGTACAAACTCTGACTTCACGCACTCACCAACTGTGTAAGTAGTGGTTGCCTACACTCAAATCTTGTACAACCTCTGATTTCACACAGACATCTATTGTACAACATCTGTCTTAATGGAGACACCAATTGTACAACCTCTTACTTCATGCAGACACCTACTCTCATGACTCTTCATTCAGGTATCAATTGTACATCCTCTCATTTCACGCAGACACCAACTGTACAACATATGTCTTCATGCAGACAACAACTGTACATCCCCTGTCTTCATGCAGACACCAACTGTACAACATATGTCTTCATGCAGACAACAATTGTACATCCCCTGTCTTCATGCAGACACCAACTCTCATGATTGTACAATATCTGACTTCATGCAGACACAATCTGTACAGACTCATCAGTCTTCAACAGAGTTTCAGCTTAAACCAACCACGAACTGTGCCACCTGTACAACATTTAATCCATGCACACAAGCACTGTGCCAACTGTACATGACCAAATTCATACACACAAGAACTGTGCCATATGTACATGACTGAATTCATGCACACAAGCACTGCGCCACCTGTATATGACTAAATTCATACACACAAGAACTGTGCCATCTGCACATGACTGAATTCATGCACACAAGCAATGTGCCAAATACATGACTGAATTCATGCACACAAGAACTGTGCCATATGTACACGACTGAATTCATGCACACAAGCACTGTGCCAACTGTACATGACCAAATTCATACACACAAGAACTGTGCCATATGTACATGACTGAATTCATGCGCACAAGAACTGCGCCACCTGTATATGACTAAATTCATACACACAAGAACTGTGCCATCTGCACATGACTGAATTCATGCACACAAGCAATGTGCCAAATACATGACTGAATTCATGCACACAAGAACTGTGCCATATGTACACGACTGAATTCATGCACACAAGCACTGTGCCAACTGTACATGACTAAATTCATACACACAAGAACTGTGCTATATGTACATGACTGAATTCATGCACACAAGCACTGTGCCACCTGTATATGACTAAATTCATACACACAAGAACTGTGCCATCTGCACATGACTGAATTCATGCACACAAGCAATGTGCCAAATACATGATTGAATTCATGCACACAAGAACTGTGCCATATGTACATGACTGAATTCATGCACATAAGCAATGTGCCACCTGTACATGACTGAATTCATGCACACAAGCGCTGTGCCATCTGTACATGACTGAATTCATGCACACAAGCACTGTGCCACCTGTACATGACTGAATTCATGTACACAAGCAATGTGCCACCTGTACATGACTGAATTCATGCACACAAGCAATGTGCCACATGTACATGGCTGAATTCATGCACACAAGCACTGTTAAACCTGTATATGACTGAATTCATGCACACAAGCATTGTGCCACCTGTACATGACTGAATTCATGCACACAAGCATTGTGCCACCTGTACATGACTACATGCGCCCACCCTCACCACTGCTTACCTTACTTGAAGCACTAGCTGTCCTAGTGGGCAGTTTAGTCTCGGTGGTCCCCGTCAAGGACTTCCTCTTCCTCACCGGGTCTGTGGGTGGGACTTTGGCAGGTTCCTCCTCTTTACGGACAGGAGGCTGGTACAACGGAGCACGATTCACATCATCTGTAACAGGAATGCTGGTCCATGTGAGTCTGGCAGACTTTTACAGAATATGGAGTGTAGATTGAATAACAACCAGAAGAATGTACCTTTATTCTGATACCTATTATTTGCCTGATATGATTAATACATCTAAGCCTCAGTGACCTGGAGGTTGGAGCGTCAGCCAGGAGATCAGGAGATCAGGGATCAATCCCAGGTCTTGTCATACTAAAGACTTTAAAAATGATATCTGGCCCTGCCTCGCTTGACGCTCAGCACTTAGAGGTTACAGCAAGGAAACAGGACTGGTCGGCCCGATGCCACTATAATGCGACTCGGCTGGCTGTCATGTCGGGTGTCTTCGGCATGATGTTCCAGTGGCAGAAGCACTTTGGCGGTATGGACACGCCACGCCACAAGAAGAAAGTGTATATATATACATTCTAGGGACTCGTCCTCATCATATGACTAAAAAAAGTGTTAACGGTGATGTAAAACCCAAGCATACATGCATCCATATTTATATACCAGAATGAACACTTTCTAGTCCGGGTGTCAATTCCCGGAATTAATGCAGGTACTACAAGCACAATCAGCTGTGTGTATCAGTTTTCACAATCACTTACATTCATCCTTAGATGTTCTCCTCTTGGCAGGCTTACTTTCAAACCTTCCTTCGTTTGTGAGTGCAGTAACCTGACAAAACACATTCGTATTGTTTTACCACAGTACAAGCAAGTACATTACGAGAGGATACAACACGTACAACATACATATGTACACAAGGATCAAGCTATTTGTAGTATTTCATCTGAGTGGTTATCAATAAATTTAATCATTGAGATGATGTCTGGAGCAGCTAATGCACAAATTACATATTACGTATAACCATGAAAGAGAATCATGGAATGCATTAAATACAGAAATTATGCATGCGTAATGAAGTAGTTTTAAAAGATTCACAGAGTCAACATGAGCATAAAATTTACAATATTTCAAGCAGTTGCAAGTATTACTGCATGTAAGCTTTAAACACCATGAATATTATTTTATGACAGTCACTGCCACACAAAAACTTATCACAAAGCTGTATTCTGAGTCAGCCACTCAACACGCGTGTATTCTAAGTCAGCCACTCATCACACGTGTATTCTGTGTCAGCCATTCACCACACGTGTATTCAAAGTCAGCCATTCACCACAAATGTATATTTTGTGTCAACCACTCACAACAAATGTGTGTTCTGTTACAAACTCACCCAAATGTGTATTTTGTGTCAGTCACTCACCACATGTGTGTGCTGCTTTCAGCCACTCACTCACCACAACCACGACAAATCTGTAATCTGTATCAGTCACTCACCACAAATGTGTATTCTGTGTCAGCCACTCACCACAAATGTGTGTTCTGTGTTCGTCACTGACTCACCACAACCAAGACAAATCTGTAATCTGTGCCAGTCGCTCACCACAAATGTGTATGCCACTAACCAAGTGTGTACCCCTTCAGCCATTCACTACAAAGGTGTGTTATGTGCTATCCATTCATGACAAATGTGTACACTGTGTCAGGCACTCACCACAAATGTGTCTTCTGTGTCAACCGGTAACCACAAATGTGTATTTTGTGTCAGCCACAAACCACATGTGTGTACCGCTTCAACCACTCACTACAAAGGTGCATTATGTGCTATCCATTCATGACAAATGTGTACACTGTGTCACACACTCACCACAAATGTGTATTCTGTGTCAGGTACCAGTCTCCTGGCCCCAAAGCTCAGGTCTGTCCCAGAGTAGATTAGTTTACCATTCATGGTGAGATCATAACGGGTAATACGCCCTAGGGGCACTTCTGGGGGTTTCCAGGAAACATTGATCTCATTTCTGCCCATCACCGATACCTCAGGTTTACATGGAGCATGGGCACCTGGCAAAAATAAAGATACATGTAACTTGCTCAAGACAAGCAGGACACCTGGACAGTGATGGTTTACAGGAAATGTGAGCACCTAGTATTAAAAATAGCAAATGTTTATGTGCCCACATGTAGGTAGAGCCAGATATGTTACCTGGTACATTTATTATAAATATTATACATAAAAAGTTTAAACATAAATGTTTAGCATCTAATACAATATTTAACTTACATGAACAAGTTTGTGCTGAAAGAAATCCTTCATGTTCATGGTAAAAAACACAGTTCATTAAATATTGGACCATAGTAAAGAGCTACATGTACATGTACCATGCAGACTGTAAGTTTACCTCTAATTGACTGGCAAAGCTACATGTACCATGATGTGACTGACAGTCAACCCCTGAAGACTGTAAGTGTACCTCTGATTGACTGACAAAGCTACAGGTACCATGATGTGACTGACAGAAGAGTCCCGAAGACTGTAATTATACCGCTAACTGACTGGCAGAGTTATATGTACAATGATGTTACTGATTATCAACCCCTGAAGACTGTAAATATATCTCTAGCAGACTAACAAAGCTACATGTAGATCCATACAACTTGTCAGATGTAGTGTTGACACATGTAGCAGTTCTATAGTTTATTTATTGATTTGATTGGTGTTTTACCAAAGAATATTTCGTTTATATGAAAGCAGCCAGCATCATAGTGGGAGGAAACCAGACAGAGCCCTGGGGATGCCCAAGATCATTCGCAGGTAGCTGGCAGACCATCCCACATACTGTCGGAGAGCGAAGCAGCATGAGCTGTACTTGAACTCACAGCGACTGCACTGGTCACAGGTACCTGGGTTATTACGCTATCCTGGCGTACTATCAGCCTCGGCCATAACAGTTATATAGAGTTTTAGTAGTACTTTAACAGAGACACTGATTTAAGCACTACATACAGTCGATCGAAATGTCTGATCTTGAACTTGAATACACCACAACACATGCTCTAGTTACCTGTGTCAGCTGTTTGTCCTACAACACATGCTCTAGTTACCTGTGTCAGTTCTTTGTCCTACAACACATGCTCTAGTTACCTGTGTCAGCTGTTTGTCCTACAAGACATGCGCTAGTTACCTGTGTCAGTTGTTTGTCCTACAACATATGCACTAGTTACCTGTGTCAGCTGTTTGTCCTACAACACATGCTCTAGTTTTCTGTGTCAGCTGTTTGTCCTACAATACATGCTCTAGTTACCCGTGTCACCTGTTTGTCCTGCAACACATGCTCTAGTCAGTTGTTCGTCCTACAACAGATACACCAGTCACCCGTGTCAGCTGTTTGTCCTACAACACACACTCTAGTTACCTCTGTCTCCTGTTTGTCCTACAACACATGCTCTAGTTACCTGTGTCAGCTGTTTGTCCTACAACACATGCTCAAGTTACCTGTGACAGCTGTTTATCCTACAACACATACACTAGATACCCGTGTCAGCTGTTTGTCCCACAACATATCCTCCAGTTACCTGTGTCAGCTGTTTGTCCTGCAACACATGCTCTAGTTACCTCTGTCAGCTGTTTGTCCTGCAACATATGGGCTAGTTACCTGTGTCAGTTCTTTGTCCTACAACACATGCTCTAGTTACCTGTGTCAGCTGTTTGTCCTACAAGACATGCGCTAGTTACCTGTGTCAGTTGTTTGTCCTACAACATATGCACTAGTTACCTGTGTCAGCTGTTTGTCCTGCAACACATGCTCTAGTCAGTTGTTTGTCCTACAACAGATACACCAGTCACCCGTGTCAGCTGTTTGTCCTACAACACATGCTCAAGTTACCTGTGACAGCTGTTTATCCTACAACACATACACTAGATACCCGTGTCAGCTGTTTGTCCCACAACATATCCTCCAGTTACCTGTGTCAGCTGTTTGTCCTGCAACACATGCTCTCGTTACCTGTGTCACCTGTTTGTCCTGCAACACATGCTCTAGTTACCAGTGTCACCTGTTTGTCCTACAACACATGTGCTAATTACCTGTGTCAGCTCTTTGTCCTACAACACATGCTCTAGTTACCTGTGTCAGTTGTTTTTCCTACAACATATGCGCTAGTTACTTGTGTCAGCTGTTTGTCCTACAATACATGCTCTAGTCACCTATGTCAGCTGTTTGTCCTGCAACACATAATCTAGTTACCTGTGTCAGCTGTTTGTCCTACAACACATGCTCCAGTTACCTCTGTCACCTGTTTGCCCTACAACACTTGCTCCAGTTACCTCTGACAGCTGTTTATCCTACAACACATACACTAGTTACCCGTGTCAGCTGTTTGTCCTACAACACATCCTCCAGTTACCTGTGACAGCTGTTTATCCCACAAAATGCTCTAGTTACCCGTGTCAGCTGTTTGTCCTACAACACATGCTCCAGTTACCTGTGTCAGCTGTTTATCCTACAAAACGCTCTAGTCACCTGTGTCAGCTCTTTGTCCTACAACACATGCTCCAGTTACCTGTGTCACCTGTTTGTCCTACAACACTTGCTCCAGTTACCTGTGACAGCTGTTTATCCTACAACACATACACTAGTTACCCGTGTCAGATGTTTGTCCTACAACACATCCTCCAGTTACCTGTGACAGCTGTTTATCCTACAAAATGCTCTAGTCACCTGTGACAGCTGTTTATCCTACAACACATACACTAGTTACCCGTGTCAGCTGTTTGTCCTACAACACATCCTCCAGTTACCTGTGACAGCTGTTTATCCTACAAAATGCTCTAGTCACCTGTGACAGCTGTTTATCCTACAACACATACACTAGTTACCCGTGTCAGCTGTTTGTCCTACAACACATCCTCCAGTTACCTGTGACAGCTGTTTATCCTACAAAATGCTCTAGTTACCTGTGACAACTGTTTATCCTACAACACATCCTCCAGTTACCTGTGACAGCTGTTTATCCTACAAAGTGCTCCAGCTACCTGTGTCAGCTGTTTCTCCTGCAACACATGCTCCACTTGCCTGTGTCAGCTGTTTGTTCTACAACACATGCACTAGTTACCTGTGTCAGCTGTTTGTCCTACAATACATGCTCTAGTTACCTGTGTCAGCTGTTTGTCCTACAACACATGCTGCAGTTATCTGTGTCAGCTGTTTGTCCTACAACATATGCGCTGGTTATCTCTGTCAGCTGTTTGTCCTGCAACACATGGTCTGGCTACCTGTGTCAGCCGTTTGTCCTACAACACATGCTCTAGTTACCTGTGTCATTTCTTTGTCCTACAACACATGCACTAGTTACCTGTGTCAGCTGTCTGTCCTACAACACATGCTCTAGTTACCTATGTCAGCTGTTTGTCCTACAACACATGCTCTAGTTACCTGTGTTAGCTGTTTGTCCTACAACACATGTGCTAGTTACCTGTGTCAGCTGTTTGTCCTACAACACAAGCGTTAGTTACCTGTGCCAGATGTTTGTCCTACAACACATGTGCTAGCTACCTGTGTCACCTGTTTGCCCTACAACACATGCTCTAGTTACCTGTGTCACCTGTTTATCCTACAACACATGCTCCACTTACCTGTTTCACCTGTTTGTTCTACAACACATGCTCCACTTACCTGTGTCAGCTGTTTGTCCTACAACACATGCACTAGTTATCTGTGCAAGCTGTGTGTCCTACAACACATGCACTAGTTATCTGTGTCAGTTGTTTGTCCTACAACACATGCTCTAGTTACCTCTGTCAGCTGTTTGTCCTGCAACACATGCGCTAGTTACCTGTGTCCGCTGTTTGTCTCGCAACACATGCATTAGTCACCTGTGTCAGCTGTTTGTCCTGCAACACATGGTCTAATTACCTGTGTCAGTTCTTTGTCCTACAACACATGCACTAGTTACCTGTGTCAGCTGTTTGTCCTACAACACATGCTCCAGTTACCTGTGTCAGTTCTTTGTCCTACAACACATGCACTAGTTACCTGTGTCAGCTGTTTGTCCTACAACACATGCTCCAGTTACCTGTGTCAGCTCTTTGTCCTACAACACATGCTCTAGTTACCTATGTCAGCTGTTTGTCCTAAAACACATGCTCTAGTTACCTGTTTCACCTGTTTCACCTGTTTGTTCTACAACACATGCTCTAGTTACCTGTGTCAGCTGTTTGTCCCACAACACATGCTCTAGGCCCTTTACCCTTAGAAGTTGCCGTACAAATCTGCAGCAGAAAGAAAGAGAGGAATTATCTATTCTGGAGACTGAAATGAATACTGATACCACTGAGTATGTACACATGTAGACATGTGCAACAAGGGAAAAACAACCAAAATCATACTGACACCACTGAGCATGTACACATGTAGACATGTGCAACAAGGGAAAAACAACCAAAATCATACTGACACCACTGAGCATGTACACATGTAGACATGTGCAACAAGGGAAAAACAACCAAAATCATACTGACACCACTGAGCATGTACACATGTAGACATGTGCAACAAGGGAAAAACAACCAAAATCATACTGACACCACTGAGCATGTACACATGTAGACATGTGCAACAAGGGAAAAACAACCAAAATCATACTGACACCACTGAGCATGTACACATGTAGACATGTGCAACAAGGGAAAAACAACCAAAATCATACTGACACCACTGAGCATGTACACATGTAGACATGTGCAACAAGGGAAAAACAACCAAAATCATACTGACACCACTGAGCATGTACACATGTAGACATGTGCAACAAGGGAAAACAACCAAAATCATACTGACACCACTAAGCATGTACACATGTAGACATGTGCAACAAGGGAAAAACAACCAAAATCATACTGACACCACTAAGCATGTACACGTGTAGACATGTGCAACAAGGGCAAAAACAACCAAAATCATACTGACACCACTGAGTATGTACACGTGTAGACATGTGCAACAAGGGCAAAAACAACCAAAATCATACTGACACCACTGAGCATGTA
This sequence comes from Acanthopleura granulata, assembly GCA_016165875.1. Lineage (NCBI taxonomy): Eukaryota > Metazoa > Mollusca > Polyplacophora > Chitonida > Chitonidae > Acanthopleura > Acanthopleura granulata. The sequence goes on from JABBOT010000038.1 coordinate 426,655, forward strand.
CACGTGTAGACATGTGCAACAAGGGCAAAAACAACCAAAATCATACTGACACCACTGAGCATGTACACGTGTAGACATGTGCAACAAGGGAAAACAACCAAAATCATACTGACACCACTGAGCATGTACACGTGTAGACATGTGCAACAAGGGCAAAAACAACCAAAATCATACTGACACCACTGAGCATGTACACGTGTAGACATGTGCAACAAGGGAAAAACAACCAAAATCATACTGACACCACTGAGTATGTACACGTGTAGACATGTGCAACAAGGGCAAAAACAACCAAAATCATACTGACACCACTGAGCATGTACACGTGTAGACATGTGCAACAAGGGAAAACAACCAAAATCATACTGACACCACTGAGCATGTACACGTGTAGACATGTGCAACAAGGGCAAAAACAACCAAAATCATACTGACACCACTGAGCATGTACACGTGTAGACATGTGCAACAAGGGAAAACAACCAAAATCATACTGACACCACTGAGCATGTACACGTGTAGACATGTGCAACAAGGGAAAAACAACCAAAATCATACTGAAACCACTGAGTATGTACACATGTAGACATGTGCAACAAGGGAAAAACAACCAAAATCATACTGACACCACTGAGCATGTACACATGTAGACATGTGCAACAAGGGAAAAACAACCAAAATCATACAAAAGACTGTAATCAAGGGAGAAAGCAAATATGCAGAAACATGCCAGATGGAACAAGACTATATCCAATTTCTTATCGTTCATTTTGCTCCAGTTGTGAAGAAAATCCATGTACAAGGTCATATCTTCAATATGCATGCACTCTTGTACACAGGTATACATGTATATTAAATGGACTGGAAACACTTAAATTGTCAGACAGCTGAAAGCTAGGAAACATTGTCCAGGATAATATTCAACTGCATTATGTTCAACTTTTCTCATCTCAGTACTAAAATCCATTTGAAATATTGGGTTTTAAGGCACAGCTATTTCTAGTACCACATTGTGTCTAGTGAGCTACTACTCCGACTGCTCGCTTGTTCGTCTGAATTTCCAATAGACGTAAGAAGGTCAGAATCAATACGCAATGACATATGAATCTTAAGGACAAAAACAGTTCCAGCCCAAAATACAGATGAGGCATCCCTGGTTCCCACCGTGTCCCAATACCAGAAGACACGATGGTTGCGACTGTCAAAAGCTCTTCACTTGGCTGCTAAGATTCAAGAGTAAAAACCGTGTTTATTTGTGTTTCCTCTCATCAGCACCTCACTTTGGTGTTTTGTTTGCCTTTAACAGTTTAATGCTTCGCATTCTGAAACAGCCCAGAAGTACATTTATCTGTAAGCTTGACAACCTGCGTCAGCATGCAAAATGACACTGGAGAAAACTAACATGGAGGAATATTCGATACGGAATGCACTGCCAGAGATAACATATCCAATTATACATGAATTACAAACGCACATTTCCATACCTCAATGTCATATGATGTCATCGGCTGCAAGCCTGTGATGATTGACATCATTTCATTTGTGTGTTCCACCAGAGTCTGGCCTGAAACAAAATAAATATCCTGAACAAATTCCAATCAGCATTGTTACAATGTTACATGTACAAGGGAAAAAGGGTGTCTATTAATAATGAAATGATATTGTCCATTAGGTGCTACGGTGTGAGCGTAGTACAAGGCTCAGAATGCTGGGTGGTTCCAGCCCATAGTGACACAAATCATTAGAGGTCAATCAACAGGATTTAAAGGTGTGAAATGCCAGTATATAAGATTTCATTTATATCACTGTACAACACGGTGGAAGTAGGTAAAACCCAACAAATACTCACTTATGTGTATAATAATATTGTACATATTTTCATAATTGAAAGCAATATCTGTGGTGACCTAGGGTCAATTTGAGGTCAGCATTTTCAGTGTTAACTCCTAAAATTGAGTGAACGACCAAACATTCTGACCCTTTTAATGTTTATTTATTTGGCTGTTGTTCAGTGTTAATATACATTCATGAATTCATCTGAATGTTACCCTCACTTCCAACTACAACACCTTGTAAAGATTTACCATTATAAACATAGTATCCCTTGAGGACCCCGTTGGCCTGCATGGGAGGATCCCAGGCCACCTTAAGCTGTGTGGCTGTACATCCCAACACACGGGGGTTACATGGTGCACCAGGCACTGCAACAGAAAATAAAAAAAAAATTCTTTACCAATGGGAAGGCAGCATATGTTTTAAATCCCGTGAGGTTGCACTAGTGTGTAGCAGGACCTTAGCCATTGTTATGTCCAAAATTGATTGTTTATTTAATTTATTGACTTAATTGGTGTTTTACGCCATACTTCACTTATACCATGGCAGCCAGCATTACGGTGGTGGGAAACCTGGCAGAATCTGGGGGAAACCGCCGACCATCCGCAGGTTATTGGCAGACTTTCCCACACTGGGTCGGAGAGGAAGCCAGCATGAGCTGGAACACAAAGCACCACACTGATGACAGGCACATGGGTCATTACCCCACGCTGGCTCGCTAACCCCCTCAAGCCACAAAAATGGATTGCAACGGAACATCTACAAAGATGCAACATATCAGTTTCTACTGTTCGTAATTTTGCCCATTTTTTCACTGTGATGTCAATATGATGAGTCGGGAAAAGAACATCTGGCATCACTAAAATGACATCACGGCCCTGCTGGCTGTTGTTTGACAGGTCCCCATTTATCATATCACTCAAAGTCACTAAAGGGTCTACCAAACATATAGGTACATTAATTGCTTGACCAGTTTAACGTGAACAGCAGGTGGATGGATTGATAGGGAAGTGGAGTGTTGTATGCAAGCCAGATGAAGACATCTCGTCCTGCGCCTCGCAGGTCAAGACCAGCGACACGAGGACAGTGCAAATCGCACGATTGCTGCCATCCTTGTGTCGCGGGTTTCAACCGGTGGATCGCGGGACAGGGGGACGAGCACGGTACCGTCTTCGTGTCGCAGGTCTCCACCCGCAGGGAAGCTGGAGGAGGGGACGAAGGGGCAAGAGCGGTACTGTCTCCGTGTCGCGGCCCACTACATACTAAAGCCTGTTTCATGTAAATGTTGATTTCAGGAAAATGTTGATTTCAAAGAGACAGCTGATGTCAAGAAAATGTCAATTTCAAGAAAATGCCATGGTGCTGTTATGGGCTTTTTATAAGTGGCAGGCGTTCGTAGATTTGCCCTAAGAGTTCATTTTAGATAAGTTATTCCCGTAATGTGTCAATTGTGGATGCTGGGCTATTATTATTATAACCTAACCTTTTCCACAAATCAAAGTACTCCAACTGTCACATGAAACCACTGACTTAATTGCTTTAAATGTCGGGATTATCGGCTACCTGGCAGTTCACTGATTCAATGGGTATAGATGGCAGATGGACAGCTCTCATCCATCCTATAGCCTGCCAAGCAGCTGGAGAAACCAACACAGTATATTGTTTGTCACATTTTGAACACAGACAGTGTAACAGTACCTGGCAGGACAAACTTTACACACCACATCATCGTATGCTAAATCTTTCACTTTTAAGAATTTTAAGTTCCATGAGAACTAAAATGTTAAACTGAGACCAACATACTAGAGACAAAACATTTATTTTAAGTAGTTACCCAAGTTTTCATCAAAATATGTGTTCAATTTTTGTGTTTGATTGCCTTTTATACTTATTCTTCGGAAATACAGTTCATAACTGCAAGGATTTCACATATCATTACATAATTCATGGCCGTTTTTAATGAGGACAACTTTGTTCACACAACTTCGAATACAAATAGGTAAAAGTCTCTGGATCATGGTAGCATTTTGTGCTACACTGGTACCAGCAGATCGACCGAACATCGACATAGCTTAACCGAAGATCAAAGTCGCCATATGCGTCGTCAACGTCGAACATGGTGGGAATGCTGCCTACACTGAAAGTAATCACGGTCTGTATCCTGTGCTTTGTGAATGGAAATGTGCCTTTTGACAGCCAATGAAAAATAAGGTTATGTTCTAAACCAGTTAGCGCGTTAAGAAGCGGCTCGCTTGCTCCGCTTCTTCTTAACCACTAAAAGCAGGGGGTATGATAAGGCGCTGAAAGTGTCCATGGTTAGCACTGCCCATTGCAGACAGAAATCAATTAGTTTGTCTGTGACGACTGTCAATCATCATACCCGGTTAACCGCAGACCGGGTCATCGGCATTCGAGTTGTCCGAAGAAGTTATCGGACGTTACACGTAGGCTGTTGTTTGGTTTCCAACATTTAATATTTTTCATTGACTTTTTAGTTTTTCTATTAACACCACACAATCTAATACAAGATCTGTCGTCGCCTTTTCTAAGGGTCTAATCAACCTAATAATTTTCTACTTTACATTTCTTTAAAATATAATTGTGAACAGAATTGCTCGATGGACCAGTTTTACAGAATGTGAATATAATACAACACATGTATCATTGTTATAGTTCAATAATCAAAATAATTCTTTTTAAGAGGTCGAGCCCAGAGAACCTGTGGAAGAAACATGTAGTATACATATGAGATCAACTGTTCAGTTTTTAAAATATTTAATTATATAACATTATTACAGAATTGCATATTTAAAACAAAACCCAGTTTCATGGAATAGACAAGGCAGACTGGAACACAGGCAGACAGGAATCCTCGAGCACATACCATCATTTGCTAATCTCTACGCTAAATTCAACGTATGATTACTAGGACATGTATTCGGTACACATCAAGGTGAAAGATAGGTGGTGCATGTCAAAAGACAAAGTTATTGTTTTAACCATGAAGGAACTGGACCCCAGAAAGATATTTAGCACAAAGATCAAACTCAATGAAATGGAATTCCTTGGCAAGTTTTGTTCTAGGACTTCACCTTCTTCATGCTTAAAGCTGAGCTTGAATAGGCTCAAAACTGCATGAAACTGACCAAATTGAACAATGTGACATTTTCAGCTGACTGTAACATTTTCGCTGATCCAAAAACAATTACTATTTTGCAAAATCATATACACTCATGTATTACATATGTCCAAATTAAAAGAAGAAATAATGTAGGAAAAAAAACTCCTGACCAATTTATAGTACCTGAAAGTCGCAAATTTCTCACTTTATCATACTTCCTGTCTTACTTACAGGGAAAGACAGCACATGTTCAAAGTTGAGTTTGTTAAAAATGTTGGGCAGTATTATGTTGATTTTGTAAAGTATTTTTTCTAACAGCTACTATGACAGGGGGGATTGACATTTAACTATGCTCTGTCAGCTAACATGAAACGCAGCCGTTATGTGCGAGCTGTGACGTAGTTGTTCCAAGTGCAGAAGACCCTTGTCACCTAAGACTGTAGTAAGCCGCTTCGGTTGTGGTTGGAACTTAAGTATATATCTCAATATATAACATGAGAAAATCACCAAACCTAAACCCACCATAACCCAATTGTCTGGAAATACTTCACAGTGTTGTTCTCACATGTACTTGTTATGGTTAACATATATAACATTCAAACATTGTCCTGTTCCTGTGTTACTTCAAAATCCGAAAGCATGGATGGCATTTTAGTAAGTCACAGAAAAACACGTCAATTTCTGCAAGCAGAATGGACTCCAGATGACCTACTTAAGGGGGCGAGGACAGTCACCGTTCGCGTGCCAATGGTACTGTCCTCGTCACCTCATCCTGCACCCTGAGAGTTGAGATCGGCGACACGAGGATGGTGCAAGTCTCGACTCACAGGGCAAGGGGGGGATAAGGGGACGAAATGTCCTCGTCCAGCTTCCATAGGATTGTTTTATTAAGACACGATACTGACAGTATGGCCCAAGGACCAAGGTACACTGTAGGAATGATACAGCATCACCTACATGAAGATGCTATCTGCAAAGGGAAGATAACTCAAGTGATGGTAAACAGATACATGTACACTGACCTGCTTCCTCTGTGGTTATTGTTACTGTGTCCGAGAATGGACTGACATCCCCTTCAGTGTACACTCGCAGCTTGTACCGGTAATCTGTTAGTGGCTTCAGGTCATCAAAATTACAGCACGTCCCTGTGCCTGTGTACACAGTGGAGAAGCCTGTCAATAAGACAACATACGTCTGATGTCTATACACACACACTACATGTCTGTCCCGCCCCTCTCCCTCTCAGTGCACACTCTCAGTTTGTACCCTACTCTGTTAGTGGCCTCAGATCCTCACAACTACAACACATTGCTCTGCCTGTGTACACACTGGAGAAGCCTGTCAATAAGACAACATACGTCTGATGTCTATACACACACTACATGCTTGCCACCATTCCTCGCGTCCCCTCAGTGTACACTCACAGCGTGTACCGGTAACCTGTTAGTAGCTTCAGATCCTCACAACCACAACACATCACTGTGCCTGTGTACACAGTGGAGAAGCTTGTCAATAAGGCAACACACACCTGATGTCTACACACACACACTACATGCCTGCCCTCCTCCCCTTTCTCTCAGTGTACACTCTCAGCTTGTACCGGTACTCTGTTAGTGTCTTCAGATCCTCACAACCACAACACATCACTGTGCCTGTGTACACACCGGAGAAGCCTGTCAATAAGGCAACACACGTCTGATGTCTACACACACACACTACATGCCTGCCCCCCTCCCCTCCCACTCAGTGTACATTCTCAGCTTGTACCGGTACTCTGTTAGTGGCTTCAGAGTGACATCCTCATTTTGAAACATTTGAAAACGTCATTGTGACGGACAGCTTTGTAGGCCTTCTGCACAGACACCTCAAGAAGTTGCTGTTCAGCAATGTACCTTTCTTAACAACATTAACACTGAAGAATTCATTTGCATGTAAGTCTGCATAAACTACACCTCTCCATACCATACCTTCAAACAGCTCATAAAATACTTCCAGTCCACTTTTTGTTTGCACCTCATCCCACTCAGCTATTACCATATTGGAGCCTTTCACTGCAAGTCAAAGTTGATAATATGTTTATTCTTAAGCAGTTTACTCAACTCAACCGCTATCCCAGTATCAAGTATAGCATTCAATAGCCATCAACTACACACATAAAGTGTGCTCATTTTGTATTCCTTTTTTTCTGAAGACACACTTCAAAAAGTTTTGATTTCTCATTGGTGCAATAGATTATGGAAGGTAATTACCTGTAAGTAAGTAAGATTATATCTGAACTGTAGTTCAAGAACAGAAAACAATCTCACAACCGTTCTAACTGCAAGATTGGAATGTTTTTTTCCAGCCACGGTTCCATCAAGCCCTAAGACATTTAGTGAGCACATGTCTGTTTGTTTATACACTCTGGACTTCCTGACACTGTAAGGGCTTTCTTTTCAGCCAAGGGTAATCAGGGTCAGCAACTCGTCCAGTCTTGGCATATCTACCATGTCTACTGTAAATGACCTAAAATTTCACCCCTAAAATTGCATTTTGAGAGCCAAATAAATGGAATAAAATATTACTTTAGATCTGAAGCCCACATGTTTTCAGTAGCGTATCAGCCTACTCTCCACACAAACCTCAAAACAGCTTCCTGCGATCAATAAAACTCTCAGTCAGGAAAAATAAGCAATTCTGTCATGGGCGATATTTTAGATTATTCAGGGTATGTCCATTACTTGCCAGGACGCCCTACCTTGTAGTCTTGGAGCCTTGGGCTTCTCAAGCTTTTTAAGGATCTCCAATGTGACTAGAACCTCTTCCCTCAGATCAGCATTCCCTTCTTTGTCATTCTCTACCGCCTGCAATGTAAATATTTAAACGAGGAGTATTACTTACTGAGCCTTTGGTGATATATGGTGGTATGACTGGCCTCTCAATGTCATGCTCATGGTGGTCCTCATGACAGTTTCACTCTATTTGTTGGCTTTAAGACTTAGACGTGATTTTGTACAGCATTTTGATCAGACCACAATACTGCTCACTTCCACAGAAAAGCAGAGATGTCTTGAGACATTTATAGTGCTCCATGCCTTTCAATCCCCACTCAGCACTGACTAGGGATCCTCCATGGCCAAGGAGATTAGCGTGCCAGCATGGCGTATGACCTAGGTGCCTCTCACCAATGCGGTTGCTGAGAGTTCAAGTCCAGCTCATGCTGGCTTCTTCTCCGGCCGTACATGGGAAGGTCCACCTGCAACCTACGGATGGTCATGGGTTTCCTTCGGGCTCTGCAGAGGTTTCCTCCCATCATACGGCTGGCTGCAGTCGTATAAGTGAAATGATCTTGAGTACGGCGCAAAACACCAATTGAAAAAATAAATCAGCACTTACTGTCTCAACAGTACTCCACCTATACTTTATACACTACCTCTTACTTGGAAGGTGTATAAAGTGTAGATGTATAACTTTCAATGAGTGCACTTGCTTCTTATAATTATCATGTAAAACAAGCACTGGAGGTGTGTGTTGTAGATATTTGTTAACACTCTTATCTTTCCATAACTAAAACCAATGAGGTTCAGACTCAAAACAATCACTCGACAGGGACTTTGTCTCCCTGTTTGTGGGACTGTGTCTCCCTGGGGCCTTGGTACCATTCAAGTATCATTGTTAAAATCTTTGGTATGACCTGACTCGGGTTTGATCCCAGATCTCCTGACTACCGAGCCACCGAGGCAGTCAGCTGGTTACTACATGCAAGTTGTCAGAAGTCGTTGGTTTACACAAAGATGCAATGCACAAAACATCACAATCAACATTTCATCACATTCTGTTAGAAGAAACTCCACATTTTGCCAGACTGAACACGTGTGCTCACCTTCAAAGCCGCAATGACATAGGGACAGGTTCTCAGCTTTAAACAACCCTTAGGCTGACATGCTAGGGTACGCAATGTCCTACAACAAATAGGAAAGATGCATAGATGTACTTTTCTTGTGGTTTCCCAGTGGTTCGTTTGTTGTTTGCTCCATGAAGTCTGACAGCCATGGTTAGCCATTCCAAGGCCCAATTCAAATATACTATCCTACTGTCAATAGAACTGGGGGCCTCCATGGCTCGCAGCACAATGACCCGAAGCCTCCCACCAATGCCGTCAATGTGAGTTCAAGGCCAGCTCATGCTGGCTTCCTCTCCGGCCGTACGTGGGAAGGTCAGCCAGCAACCTGCAGATGGTCATGGGTTTCCCCCAGGCTCTGCCCGGTTTACTCCCGCCATAATGCTGGCCGACGTCGTGTAAGTGAAATATCCTTGAGTACGGGGAAAAAACACCAATCAAATAAATAAAAAAATGTCAATAGAATTAAAAAGAGTAGATTGCAAGAAGTCTGTGGAATGTAAATTGACTATTGGTTAACTGCTGGTAATGTACAGAAACCCTTTGTCCTAATCATGTGTCCAGCATACTTACATGGCTGCAAACCAGCCGGTCTCCCCATCTTCTGCCGTAAGCCTCTCGGTCAGCTGCTGAAGGACATGATCCATGTAGCAGTTGGCCAGAAGCCTGCTGTGTCCTTCCGTAGACGTGGCCAAACAGCTGACGGCAAAGCAGGCGTTCTTACTGACCCCTGTCTCCTGGCTGCAAAGCATCTTGGCCAGAGAGGATATCTGAAAACACAGGCAAAATGCACGAAGAGTTTACTTTTAAAAAAGATACTGAGCACAGTCGAGAAGAATCAAGACCATTTAGAAAGGAAGTCCTCGCTGTACATATGTATTAAACGGTGTCTTTACCATCTTTTCCGACTCTGGAAGAGCTAGAAGGCGCATCCTGCCCATGCTTGTGTCACAGATTCGACCCACGGCAAACGCTGCATTCATCCCACGGCCTAAACAACAAAAATAAAGAGCATGCAATGTAAAGGCCCTAAAATTTTGCCCAGGAAAGGGAATTTTTACAAGGAAATACATGTTTTAAAATTTTTACCTTTGGTGCTGAATGTAAGATTTTTCCCGTAGAAACATTAGTTTATTTTTGCTAGATCACTAGAACTCTTAAAATCTTGCAAGGGGCCTATGTGGCTTGGTCGTTTAGTGCGCTATCGCAGCACAATAACCCAAAGAGTGAGTTCAAGTCAAGCACATGCTGGCTTCCTCTCCGGCCGCACATGGGAAGGTCTGCCAGCAACCTGCGGATGGAAAGGGTTTCCCCCGGGCCCTGCCCAGTTTCCTCCCATCATAATGCTGGCCGCAGTGGTATAAGTGAAATATTCTTGAGTATGGCGTAAAACACCAATCAAAGAAATAAATAAATAAATAAAATTTTACAAACTGTACAACTTGGTGGAGTCGTGGTTGAGATTATACAGGTAGGTCATTTGGCTGTTAAGGATTATTGTAAATAAATAATAGTTGCCAAAAACTTTCAACTCACGGTGCAAATATTATCTTTTATCATTTTTATCCCTTCCTTTGGCATTGTGTGCTTTCATGCACAATTATTCAAATGGTATATACATTATAATTAACTAAATAAAAGGATAGTTCTTTAGATGCTTCATCCACCCCCACAGACTGGGCTAGTTTCATCAGAATAAGGTGTCTCCACCTGTATAAACCGATGTCATCACTGTCAATTAACTCCTACACATACCTACTTCATCCACCCCCACAGACTGGGCTAGTTTCATCAGAATAAGGTGTCTCCACCTGTATAAACCGATGTCATCACTGTCAATTAACTCCAACACATACCTACTTCATCCACCCCCACAGACTGGGCTAGTTTCATCAGAATAAGGTGTCTCCACCTGTCTAAACCGATGTCATCACTGTCAATTCACTCCAACACATACCTACTTCATCCACCCCCACAGACTGGGCTAGTTTCATCAGAATAAGGTGTCTCCACCTGTCTAAACCGATGTCATCACTGTCAATTACTCCTACACATACCTACTTCATCCACCCCCACAGACTGGGCTAGTTTCATCAGAATAAGGTGTCTCCACCTGTCTAAACCGATGTCATCACTGTCAATTCACTCCAACACATACCTACTTCATCCACCCCCACAGACTGGGCTACTTTCATCAGAATAAGGTGTCTCCACCTGTCTAAACCGATGTCATCACTGTCAATTAACTCCAACACATACCTACTTCATCCACCCCCACAGACTGGGCTGGTTTCATCAGAATAAGGTGTCTCCACCTGTCTAAACCGATGTCATGACTGTCAATTAACTCCTACACATACCTGCTTCATCAATTCCGAGAGAGAGAGATAGTTTCGTCAGCACGGCCTGCCAGTTCTCGTGGTTCAGAATATGGGAGCAACCGCCTTCTGATATACTCAACCTGGGGAAGTAAATGTCACAATCTCAGGAAACCTGTTTAGCATCCATCCCTGCACACACCAATCCACAGCTTGATGAAAACCTGTAAAAACTGGCTCTGCAAACAAGGAAGAGACTATGCGATTAAATTTTTACTTATTTCTTCTGTTGGATGCAGCACTCAGGAATTTTTCACTACTGGTCAACCTGGTAGCAGTGCAGTTTGGTGAGTGCAGGAGTTAATAATGGACATGCGAGGCAAGGAGTAACACGGCCTGTTACTGGGCGCACCTGGCCAACACAAGGGCAGCATTACTGGCAGTCCACAGGTTGGGGTTGTGCAGTAGACTAGCTATCCTGTCAATCATCTCATCCAGACAGCTCTCAGATAAAATCCACTCCCTCCCTTCATGGCTCTCTGCCTGAAATCACAGATACGCACTGTTATACATGTATACCATGTACTACATATTCACAGGTGAGCATCTAATTTACACAATCAATAGAAATGAGGGAGGGGGTCTCCAAGGCCATGGAGGTTAACATGCTAGTGAAGCATTATGACCTAGTTGCCTCTCACCAATGAGATCACTGTGAGGTCAAGTCCAGCTCATGCTGGCTTCCACTCAAGTCGAACATGGGAAGGTCTGCCAGCAACCTCCGAATGGCCTGCTGGCCCAGGGTTCGTTGCGGTTGCCTCCTACCATAATGCTAGACACTGAGGTACAGCTGAAATAATCTTAAGTACAGGATAAAACACTGATCAAATAAATACACAAATATACAAGCAATGTACCTCACTAGTGAGCCTCTCAGCTACAAAAGCAATGAACCTCACAAGTGAACCTCTCAGCTATACAAGCAATGTATCTAACAGGTAAGCCTCTCAGATATACAAGCAATGTACCTCACAAGTGAGCCTCTCAGCTATACAAGCAATGTGCCTCACAGGTGAGCCTCTCAGCTATACAAGCAATGTATCTAACAGGTGAGCCTCTCAGATATACACGCAATGCACCTCACAAGTGAGCTTCTCAGCTAAACAAATGCCTTACATGTGAACCTCCCAGCTATACAAGCAATTTTCAGCTTTACCTGACAGGTGAAACTCTCAGTTATAGGAGCAATGTACCTCACAGGTGAGCCTCTTATCTTTACAAGCAATGCACCTCACAAGTGAACCTCTCAGCTATACAGGTAATGTGCCTTACATGTGAACCTCCCAGCTATACAAGCAATGTACCTCAAAGGTAAACAACTCACCTGTAAAATCAACTCACTTGTCAGACTCTCAGTTGTACAAGCAATGTATCTCACAGGTAAATCTCTCAACTATACAGGTAATGTACACCACAATTGAACCTCTCAGTTATACAAGCAATGTACCTCACAGGTGAACCTCTCAGCTATACAAGAAATGAACCTCACAGGTGAACCTCTCGACTCTACAAGCATTGTACCTCTTTGGTGAACCTCTCAGCTATACAAGCAATGTGCCTCACAGGTGAGCCTCTCAGCTATACAAGCAATGTACATCACAGGTGAACCTCTTAGCTATACAAGCAAAGTACCTCACAGGTAAGCCTCTGAGCTATACAAGGAATGGGCCTCACAGATGAGTTTCTCAGTTATACAAGCAATGTACCTCACATGTGAGCCTCAGCTATATAAGGAATATACCTCACAAGTAAGCCTCTCAGTTGTACAAGCACTGTACCTCATAGGTGAGCCTCTCAGTTGTACAAGCAATGTACCTCACATGTGAGCCCATCAGTTGTACAAACAATGTACCTCACAGATGAGCCTCTCAGTTGTACAAGCAATATACCTCATAGGTGAGCCTCTCAGTTATATAAGGAATATACCTCACAGGTAAGCCTCTCAGTTGTACAAGCACTGTACCTCATAGGTGAGCCTCTCAGTTGCACAAGCAATGTACCTCACATGTGAGCCTATCAGTTGTACAAGCAATGTACCTCACAGGTGAGCCTCTCAGTTGTACAAGCAATGTACCTCACAGGTGAGCCTCTCAGTTGTACAAGCAATTTACCTCACAGATGAGTATCTCAGCTATACAAGCAATGTACCTCACAGGTGAGCCTCTCAGCTATACTAGCAATGTACCTCACAGGTGAATCTGTCAGCTATACAAGCAATGTATCTCACAGGTAAGCCTCTAAGCTATACAAGCACTGTACCTCACCGGTGAACCTCTCAGTTATACAAGCACTGTGCCTCACAGGTAAACCTCTCAGCTGTACAAGCACTGTACCTCACAAGCGAACGTCAACGACGTATTAAACAGTAGCAACAAGAATTATTCAACCACAAGAAGCCTTCAGCAACTTTCTTTTTTTCTTCTTGACACCACGTATCTAAAAATGTCCAGATCAAAACTACAGTATATAATATATTTTTAGCCTAATTTCCTTAATAAGGAATTTCCCATCAATACGCTCTGTCCTACCAACGTTCCCAGGGTGCCTGCTGCATTCATCACACTCTCTGCGTCATTGAACGCCAGCATTCGCGTCAGGTTATGGAGCATCTGCTTGCCCTCCTCATTGCGAGCTTTAGCAAGGGAGAGTACTCTGAAACACCCCAGTTCAGATTCTGCCAGGGAGCCAATGATGTATGCAGCATTGCCGGCAACTCTGAAAAGACATTCATACATAATCATGATGACACAGAGTTATGAGCAGTTATCAATATATATGTGCCAGTAAAGTACTGTCTGCAGGATTCATATTTATTTACTGGAGTCAGTGGCTTTCATAAACATCCATGTGAGGCCACCTGAACTGTAAAACTTTCACTGAAGGTGACTTGTGTTCCACCAATATTTGCAGGTCTGTACTTCACTTACAGCAAAGATGAATAGTAATTTACCAAAGATCGATGGTTTACACCAGACACCCCAATTTCCCTCATCAACAATACTGACCGTACAAGTAGAACAGTCTTGAACACAGTGTTCAATTATAATAAAAGAAATGCACGTATAAACTGTTGCAGTTAACATGTGCAGAGATTGATCAGTGCAAACCCAGTCAAATTTTAACTACTAGTTTAATACCTCAAACAATTGCATTTTCCACACGTTTGCATTTTTACCACTAATAATCTGTAATAAAAGTTCGCAAAAGTTGTACAGAGGGTCGTTTTATAGCTTTCTAAAACTTCAGCAACACATTAACACTATAAACAGTACACATTTGAGTCTAACAACGCCAACCCCCAACACACATAATACATCTGAAATTTATGTACAACATATACAAGTACGTTGCCCTACACTGTCCAACTCTTGCATTTCATTTTAACCACTGTATCACAAGCTTCCAGTTTTTATTTTGCACATGCAGTGGTAGTCAGGAGGTTTATCTGCACATGCTGGCTATGGGAGCATAGACTCATGACCACAACATCGAGACAGCTAGACTAGTTACATAACACACAGACTCAACAACACAACATGGACGGAACATATGATAATATACACCCGCTGTGCGGCGGTTGCATTTTATTTGAGGACATACTTTAATTTCAAGGCACACTGTTTTGGACAAACCTGGAGTTGCCATTGGCTACGAGTTTGACAAGTCCCCAGAGAAAGTCTTCCGATCCGGAGTGGCTGAGGAAAGTGTTGACAGCTTGATCTTTGTCCGTGTGCAAATCGTCGACGAGTCGTTCTAATGCCGAGTGTGACCGCTTGTCACCATTCATCAACGCCGACAAGTAGTCACTTCCTCCCCAGTTACTACTCATCCTCTGTTCCTTGCCTCACAGTTCGTCTCTTAATTTCATTCAGGACACCGCTTTCCATGTCTTATCTGTCTTCACCAAAATAGTTCACTTTCATTTTTGTCTGGACTGTCTTGTTGACAAGCCCGGACACAGCTTCCGTTTCTAACGCCGCCTTGGGTTGTCATTCCGATCTCGGCCGAGTGCGCGCGAGAAAACACGATAAAACTCGAGGTCCAATATGTCAGCCCCCAGACCCAGCATGTTCGCCAGAGCTCAGTGTTCACTGTTCTCCGGGAGCCTGGGTTAAATGGTGTGTTTGTTCTAGAGAACATTTCTCAAGCCAGTAACAACTTCATTAATTAAATTTAACGTTGGATTTTTTTTTTCACACAGTATCTGATATTTACCTGTGTCAAACGTTTAATCCCGAACTGAAAATCCAGTAGGTACATCCTTTCCTCAAGGCACTTACCGGAGGCAAGTTTGCTTTCAGACCACCCTAAAACGGTAGCACACTTCGATTTCTCGCTCGAATTGAAAACAACGGGACTTTTATAACCTCCCTTTCAAACATAAATCTATTCCTGAGAAGAAGTATCCAACGAGACATTCCCTTCCCTCTCGTAAACAAAATCGACTCATGCTGTTGTGGCGAGTCTGGGTTACTCAAATTCGGGATCAAACCTGAAACCGTAGGGCGAAAACGGAAAACGGACTAACTATGCAGCTACGTGGATTGTGCATCGTATTTCTCACGAGGATTAACAAGAAAATATTGTCATCGTCGATCTTTACAAAGACGACAATGGTTTCCTGTTTCACCGCATTTACGGCAAGAGGGATAGTTTCCATTTTTATATTAATAGTCATTCAACCGGATTTCAGTGATAACAATTGACCATCTTCTGCATTTGCCAGACTGATCACAGTGTTGTCGCTGCGTGCTCTGGATTTACTCTCTGTGCTGCTGTCTGTAAAATTAAGATTTTAACCAGGGTGTACGCGTACACGTGTAATGGAAGGCCTGCCTACCATAAAGATCTTTGAATGGCATTTAGAAACTGGGAAAGGCATAACACAGCAAGTTTTGATAATGATGTTAGTTGCTTCCCTACAATAAACAGAAGTTGAACATTTATTAGAATTTAGGATATTTCACCACTGTAACTATGTGCGGCGGGTGCGGCCACGTGGTCTCGAGTCGCGCCATTTAAAAACCACGCCGCACGAGAACGCGAGAATGCGAGATAGGGAAAAATCGCTCGAGGTTAATAAGCCAAATAGCTGTTTCGACTGCGCATGACCGGAATTCCTTCGCTGGTGGATAAACAGCCCCTCGTGACTGTGTTAAAAACATTGTAACCGTAGGCAGTCACACACAATTCAGTCCATGTGCATTATATGTGTCTGTTTGACACTTGAGACTATACATGGGCTCTACGACTCTTTCAAGTGGAATACTCATTAAAACGTACAGAAAAAATTTGAACTGACCTCTGTACTGGGCTGTCGCCGAAGCCGCTAACGTTAAAAGAATGGCGCGAATGACATTGTGCTTTTCTTTTTCTACCGTATGGCGCGTTCTGCTCATGCGGAATTATGCACAACGCAAAACCGCTATCTGGATTATACAGCTACGCCCCTAGTCCCGCGTTCTCAAAAGCTCGGGCTGCGTGTTTTTTTTCAAACGCGCTGCTCAAGAACTCGAAAACTCGAGATAAGGGGAATCCGCGCGAGATTAGATGAGCACTAATCTAGCAAGATTTTGTCAAATTCCGCGAGATCAGCGCTATTCTTGTGTACTCCAGCGCCCGGTTTGAAAAAATCTTGCGAGATTAGCGCTGATCTTGCGTTGTCTATTTTTAAAAAGCACGAGACTCGAGAACTCGAGTGGCCCATTCGCTTTTATACTGTAACACACCAATTTCATGAAAACCATATGTCCCCATTTAAATAACATTGACAAAATTATCTTCGTGCAAATTTCATGAATAAAGTCAACTGTTAGAATATTACCGTAACGATACTGCTGGAAACTACACTGGCTCGGAAGCGTTATGAAGTGGAGGAGAGTTTATGACACAGATCGCTTGTGTTATCAGCGGTTGTTTCGAAGAGATGGGAACGATCCTCTGTGTTTAAATAAAGCTTGAAATGGATGCAACACATATGTTTTTGGACAAATTCCAGAGTTTAAAGCGGACGAAATATGGCGTTCCACGTCGAAACTTGTTCACGTTTTTGTTGAGACGCTGACAAATGGACTTCAAGCTAACTTCTTATATTAATCAGAATTCCTTTTCCCCACACAGTACAACTCAAGAATAGCTTGTCATACTGTTCAGTGGAACAATCTGCCTGCCTCCATTCAATCTGCCTCCTCAGTTAAATCGTTTTAAAATTTGCACCAAAAATGGCAGAAAGTGCCAAACACATAGTAAAATCTTGTACATTTGTATGTATGTGTACATATGTATAACTTTGAGCTAATTAATGCTTCGTGTGTTTTTTTTTAACCATAATTTATACCTGTGACTGCCGAGTGATTGTGTGCGTGAATGCAGGGCCTCAGGGAATGTCAATACTCTCATACTGACTGAGTTTGTTACCCTCTGAAAATGTAGATATTATTATTATTAGATCTGACTGCTATGATTTTATTGCTGATGGAACGTTTCTTTGGCAAGGGATAGCTGTACAAGTTAAAGTGCCACTGTGGTCAGAATAAAAAAATACGTGGAAACAGTAAATTTATATGAAAGAAATCATACGGAACAAAGCCAACACCATGGTTCAAAAGGATTTTCGATGGATAACACTATTTAACCTATATAACTCAAGATCCCTTAAAAAACAAAATCTTCGGATATGTCAGTAAAATTTTCTTAATGTGACTTGATAATATTCTTTATATAACGTCGAATCAGATAGGTGTGACGTCGAGTGAGCAATTATACAAGGATGACGTCAAAAGCGTTTCAAAGGACAGCGTCATTTGTGGATACACGTCTGTCTTTAGTGAGGTCATGTGTTCGTGTGTGACGTCACATCAGGCAAAGTGAAAAGGAAAAAGTGAAAAGATTCTCTGACGAATCTCTTTTAATACAGTGCGTTTTTTACAATTCAGGAAAGCTTTGCACCTTGTGTTTAAGACAAAGGTGTTTTCACACAGTAGTTCTTTAAATAGGTGGGGCATCGTTGAATACGTTTTTTTTGGAATTATAATTGCCTGTTCTGCTCTTCAGTTAACCTGTGTTTCTCAGTAAAACGTAGACGTGGTATGGGTTATTTCTCTTTTATACCTTAAAAGGTAGCGATCGATCGTCGATGGATTTCTGAGTGTACAAAATTGTAACAAAATGTTTTGAATTTGTAGATAACTGTATGAAGCAAATAGGATATAGTATTTAATTACATACGTTATAAATATCTTAAGTCGTTATTCTGATGGACACTGAAGAGAGAAAGTGCCGCCATGTTGAATTTAATATCACCCGCGTTTCACAGCTGTCAACACTTTAATTAATATGAAACCCTATCACCCGCTTTATTAACCAACCAAACTGCAGCTTTGGCAGAAAATTTCGCTTGTGGGGTACTTATGTGAATTATCCCTAGTTATTTAGCTATGTACCGATTGAACCTGAGTAGTGAAAGACATGGCCTTGACCACCTGTTGGTTGTTCTTATGGGGATTGCGGTGCAGCACTGCGCTACATAATAAGGAAGGGGTCCTTCCCTTTATGTAGTGCGGTGTAGCATCGCGGTACTTAATAAGCAATAGTTTGTTCTTTTTATGTAATATGGTGCAGTGTTGAATGTTCTGGAAGAGAAGGATGTTGGCATTAAGGTGTGGAAAGGTCTGAAAAAAAAAGAAAAAAAAACTTCTTAAGCAATGGCGGTAGAATTCATTGAGTGCCGTTTGAGTTGTACGTGTTGCTGCTACAAAATAAGGACGGTAACACATGTATACATGATGGTACACTCCATTGTACATAAGAAAAATTGGACAATCCCCTGCTGGGCTGGTGTGGTGTATGTATGCATGTACATCTATGTAGAGTCCAGCTTGCAGTTATGAATGAACGGAATGAATGGCGGCGGCTTGTGTCTGAGCTTTCCATGCGACGTCATGGTGCGTGAGGTCTAAAGTGGGGAATCCCTTCCTGACCTCCCGACCTCCTGTGATGTATGTGTGAAGACTGTGGGGGGTTCTGGAAAAAACGGCTGTTGGTTCGTGGTGAGAATAATAGAAAATGATCTAGAATAGTCGATATAGGCATATAAGAGTCTATGTTTGTGGGTAATGAGCCATTTTTGCTGCTAAGCCGAGCATACACGCGTTGGAAGAGTAGGCTTTACACTTGTGCTACATGGACAGCTGGTTATAGCAGAGGTACAAACCTAGAATGGGATTCGTATGTGACACAAACACAGCATAAATAAGAAAAACGCTGCTGCTCATATGAGAAACATTCTTCCGACAGCATTAGGGTGACCATGGGTACGTTAGGTGGTTGATTGTTTTGGAGGTTGGTTAGTCGGTCAGTCGAGTCACTAGGCATCGTTGACACGGTGGTAGAAATTCCCTGGCAAGTCACACCCACTCCGATTGGCGCTACTGCCATTGCGGCTCCCGCTGGCTTCACCTTGGGCTCGTGGTCGGTGAAGTTCCCGTAACAGGGCTTGTCGTAAAATACCCAAGGGAACATTCAGGGGTTGTTGTCGTTTTTCAGAGGCCTTGTAATGCCGGGATTGGGTGTAGTGAGCCAGCGGCTTGACCTGTAGACGGGATGACCATCGCCTAGGGACTAAGGCGTGGTATTTTCTCGAGCAACTTCTCTTCCTCTTGTAACCTTTCTTGGGAGGCATGGCGTCTGTTCTCGCCCGTGCTCTGGGTTGGACTAATGTCACACATTTGTTTTCTGTAATGTAAGTTCAACTTGCCTCACAGACTGGAGGCTGTGCGGTCGCTTCACCGACACTTCCGTCAGCTCAACTCCAACACCAGTGTCAGTCTACTTTTGCGCTCAGGCACCCCAAGGCTGCTACGGTTACCCTTACGGCTGTATCTACGGCTGCCTCATCATCTTTAAAGCCTGCTGATAGCAAATCGCCTTCACCTGAGGATTGGCACCAGCAGCTGCACGGATGGTCGGGACGAGCCTCAGAGCGGCCCTGTCTCTAGGGTCAGTCGGCTTGGTTAACTGACTCGTTTGAGCCGGACCTCCTCATACCACCATCCGACGAGCTACCCTCGGAGCCAGTATTGCTGGAGGTATATCACTGCCACTGGCGGGCCATTCGGCAGCCTTTTCATCGCCGTAGGCCATTGCAGGACACTTATAATTTCCCATTCATGGCACTGTATCCCTTAGCCATGAGCCTAAAACAGCTGTTTCTCGACCAGCCTACAGCGTTTCGTGTGAACTTAGCCTACGGATTTATTCTGCAGAACACGAACAAACAGCGGTATTTCTAACCCAACACAGGAGTAATTCCTCAACCTCAGAGACATTCAGTCCAACGAGAACGCAGAAGCACTAACTGGTGACCTCGTGCCTAAGGATCCTTTGGACTAGGCACGACAGCAGCGCCCCAATAGCCAACGGCTCGTATACACCGTGACCAACGTCTAGTTCAGAGACGTATCAGACAAACGTATCAGAGACTGGCAACTGCCTGTCGACGGGCTCACCCTGGTGGACAGAAAATGCATTATTTTCCAGGTAACGTGCAATGTGATTTCTGTTGTTTGTTTGTTTTGGATGCATTTCTTACTGACCTTAACGCTGAGGTGTCCCTACTTACATTGTCAGTGTCGATGTTTAATTTATAAAACACTTTTATGCATTAGCTATGAAACAATTGGAGATGATAACATTGTTGTATAGACTTATCTATATACATTTTAGGCACTTATGTTTAATAATGAAATAAATAAATATAGGTGCATATGCATAGGTGTAACAGGGAGCCTGCCTACCTACCAGCAATCCAGCTTGCCAACCTGATTGCCTGCCAGCCAGCCGCCAAGCCAGCCTGCCTGCAACACTGCCTGTCAGTCTACCTACCTGTTGACCATCTGACCAACAAACCAGCCATCTTTCAAAGCTAACTGCCCTTCTTACAGTTAACCATATCTCCCGAAAGAGAGCTTTCAATTTGAGCCCAAAGCAAAATAAAGAAATAAAGAATTAAAAATCAGACAGAGAATACAGTTTTTTCTCCTTTTTGTGAGATCTCAATTATTTTATTATTATTATTATTTTCCAACAACAAAGAACAGAAAAGTCTGGTCCACATGTGATTCGTCCAGTTAGGTTTTTACAATCTCCATGAATGCATATTTCTTTTGTTATCTTAATCGACAAAGAAGGCAGGTGAATACCAAACATGCGGTTCGTCCAATCATACATCGACACTGTCATAGGTAGTGGATGGGGATGCAAAGGTTTGCATAATGCCCTTCATTGTTCATCCTCGAGCACGCTGAATTAAGAAATATAAGCAATATTGTGAACATACGGCGGTATCCAAGTGTTGTATAGGCCGGGGATTCCATTTCCAATGGTCCGTCCCAAGATCCAGCCACGTTGCTACCTCCTTCCGCCAGGGTGGATGGCCATAGGAGTCAAAATAACCCCAAGACAGGTGATGTATGGCATCCCCGTATTCTATGTACAGTGCTACCCAATGCTGACCAGACTGGTCACAAGCATCGGTGCTCAGAATATATAGGGCGGAACGGGGTGGAATCCATGGAGGTATGTCGTTCCAATGCAGAACACCTTGGACCAGATCTCGTGTATAAGGTCCGGTTTGAAGGCTGCCTGACAATTGTTAGCTGTTCATGACTTTAGCTGCTAGGGAGCTGAGAGGTCGCGGATTGGAATCCCGATGTGGCCAAGTTTTTTTTTAATTTTTAATTTTTTTTTCTTTAGAATGTGAAATCACAAAGCGAGTCTTGTCAATCTCGATAATGTTCCCAAACTCGGCATAGCAAATGAAGTTAATCTTTGGAGCTAAAGATCGAGGAATCCGTACTTCCAAAGGGTATAGGGTAGCGCCCCCTTCTGCATGACGTTCAACTGATACTCGTCGTAATGGTCTGCAGTCAAGTCGAAGGCAAACAGAGTGTACCCAGTGTTCTTTCCGCACAAACACCGTCACTTCCTCCAAGACTGTCTTGAAATAAGCTGTCCGTCTCTGGCCTTCATCGCCCAGTTTCGCCGGTGACATGAGTGCAAAGGTGTTTTTGGCCGGGATCGGACGCAGTCAAACCGTGATATTGATCAACAGATAGCGCTCTTGTAGAAACAGGTCGCAGTGAAACCGGCCTATCATACCCAAAGCTGAGATGACGTAGGTCCTGCAGGTGAAGGTAGAAGTAGGGCTGTGGCTGGCTTCGATGGCGTGAAGCTATTCTGATACTGATTTTGAAATATCAAATACCATTGGAGAATCTGTTGCTACTAGTGAATCTTAACTTCATTTGGCAATGTTCCGTTCTTCAAAATGCTTTGAGAGTAAACGGGACTGGGTAAGGCGAAGTCGGCTGAAGCAATCCCTCCAACAGGATTCGACTAGGGCCATGTCTTTCACATGAGCCATGGTCTTTTTTGATGAAGAATTGGGAAAACAAGCATGGGGCGAAGTGGCTGATGATCTCGGCCTTTCTGTAGAATAGTCCGTTTGCGATGGCTTGGAGTACTCTTGTTTTACCAGCCTATGTAGATGTAAAATGTGTGGATGTAACCGAGCCTTCTGAGCCGGTGTAAGGGACACATTATGAATTAAGACATTCCTAGCACATTCACATACACAAGCGATAAATTCTGCATGAGGTCCATTGACCTGCGGGTGGACATTAGCCAGGAGTTTTAGCAAAGGAGTAAAGCGGCATAGCCGGACTGACATGGCTGTTGTCTACTTGTATACTGATAGATTAGGTGAGGTGTAGGGGAGTTCTATGACTTCGGCAGGTAGACAATTGGACTTTCTCGGGGTTCACGTATGTCCGCAAAGGGAGATCATCGGGTCTAGTTTGCTTGAAATCGACGAGCAAATATCCATAAGGCTTGGACGTGGCATCTTTAAAGGCCTCCTGCGCGTACCGAGTCTTGACTGAGGCCATTTGCTTGGCGATGGTCGTGATCTGAGACGTGTTTCGGTGATTTTTAAATGCTACCTAATAGTGAGCGTTTGAGCTGATGGTCCTATGGTCGTTGCTTTTGTTAAACAGATTCTGTGCGATGTAGATGACACTGATATCGCGCTGATGGCTTCATAGATAAAGAATGCCGTTACACGTTCGTCTCCTTCGGTCATAAGATCATCGACAGTCACTAGAGTCTTCTCCCCTGAGTTGAATGTTGTGGGATTGGGTACTCTATCCTGAAAGTTGACATTGGGCAATTTGGCATACATGGGCCGTCGTTCGCGGTAACACCATACCAAACGCTCTGGGATGGGTGAATGAGTTCCCGAGCGTGCTCTATGATACGTTTGACAAGGACCCATTTGCCTCTGAACGTCGGTATACTAACAAGGCAGGTATATTGGTGGTCCCATCGTACAGCAATGGGTCTGGAGGTAAAGTCAAGGCCAAGGATGTTGACTGAGGTCGGTGAGGATGGAGTTGGTAAGACACGCGATGTAGTTGGGGCCAATTCATGTCAGCTGGAGGCGATGTTGGTGTAGACGGGCGGACTGGAGGCTGTAATAAGGATGTTATGAGTTCGACCACTGGGATGCCTAGTTCGCTCAGTAGGGGTGTTAGTACTAGTAATACTGCTATTAATGTTAGTACTGGTAGTACAGGTAGGCTGAGTGTTTGCCAGAGTAGATGGGTGGCTTGGCACCGGTGTAAAGGGTTCATTAGGTACCGGGGTGATGTCATATGTTGTGAGTGGTCTACGTCCGGTAAACTGCCGGTGAAACTTGTGCAGTAACTTCTTATTTCCAAATGACCAGTGGAACTTGTCAAATGCGGCCTTGTTGAATCGCTTTTGCAGGATGCGTACCAAGTATTGATACTCGGTGAGTTGGGCACTCGGATCACTTGGCAGCCCGCCTGTCAAGACTACGCACCACATATTGGTACTCTCTCAGATCAGTGACGTAGCGACGAGCTCTTCCTAGCCTACAGGCGTAGGTGTCATAATGGAGGCCTTCACGTGTCGCTTGCTGGCTAGGTAATAATCAAAACCACGCATTATACCACTCATCTTATGATATTCTTTGTTTTGCCTTTGTCTTATGTTAAGTATCCATCCTAGACTGTTCTGCGTGCACACATATATACCTATATAAAATATATACCAATGTATAATATATATATATATATATAATATACCTATTTATATACTCTACTCTATACAAGCTGATACGCCCCACTGACCGACTTCCCTACATAGCAACCAGCGACAAAAGTAAAACATTTTGTTCCAGTCAGCTGTTGGCCTACTAACATATATGGCATATACGGCGTGACGCTATTTTTTTTCACGCCGTAGTAGTCACTGACGGCGTTCTTTCGTCACAGCCAGTGAAATGTTTTCATATGTTGCAAGTATGACGTCCGCCGCGTCAGTGTTTATATTTGCACATGCCCGCCTCCATTCCTGCGGGTTCATTCATACCAGAGAGACACGTGGGTACAATGTTGTACGCCTGCAAGCTGACTGACATACACACTAGGCCCGGCCTCCGGCAGGAATATTTTTATTCTATTAGGCGAGTTACGCTTACAATACAAGACGTAGAAGGAGTGTGAATGAGCCTGAATCAACACCAGTCAAAGCTCGTGAAAATAAAACATCAATCAGACCGACCAATCATCTGTCTCGGTAAACTTCTAAGCCATAAGAAAATGCACTAACTATACAACAAGAAACACACAGAGCATGCTTTTCCATGTATTTATTTCAACACCAAACACACTGTATAGAAAAGGGAAAAGAGATAAAAAAAAACCTCGAGAACCATACCACTCATCTTATGCTATGAACCGTAACCATAGCAAGCCACCGCATGGAGAAAATTAAAAACTTCGAAAACGGGTTCGAAACCGTGGTCATTGTCAGTTGTTTTAAATTTTAAATATCAACAGAAAAAATGTATACGGTGATACGGTTGAAGTAAAGTCTACTGAGATCCGGGTTACCTTTCTGGGCCTGGGTCAGCTGGAGATACTGGCGCACTTCGTCCTGGGGTCATTGGTCAGCTTGAGCTGCATTCTGGAAACTGGTCAGCGCCTTTGTCTTCGCCAAGGAAAATGCAGCCTTGTTGATGAAGACTTCGTGCTTCATGTCCCGTGACTCGATGCATGAATACTGACTTCTGCTGGCATGATCAATACGACAAGCTTCACACTGCTCTTCCATGACATCGCTAATCAAGGGAGTCATGTGTTCTGTCATTTCGAACCACCTGAGGTTATCCAGAACGGTGGGGTGGTCGGAGACGGAGTCACCGTAACAGCGGGAGGAGGGCTGGCCGGTTTGGCTGCTACTGTTCTTGTGATTGATGTCCTCTTCGGCAGGGGAAACTCTTGTTCTTCATATATGTTGCACTTTTCGTACATGTCGACAGGCCTCGGTCAGTTCATTTCAGGCGTCAGCTCGAATGCTTATGCCACCTGCCGTTCGGTAATAAATAGCCTGTGGCGTGCATTAGACCCACCGCTTGATGTTCGCTGGTTTGCGAAATCTGGTGAATAGAAAAACACAGGAAAATGTCATCACTCAGACGTAACGTTCCGCTCCCGGAGACTGCTCCTCGTTAGTCGGTATAAGATTGCCATCATTCGGCTAGCTTGGCCTTCAAAGGTCTTGTCAAATGTCTTCCAGGCATTCGCTGGGATGGTGATATGCTTCTGGAAGGGTTGATCGAAATTCTTGAAGAAGGTAATCTTATCCCCCACGACTTGAATGCGACACGCCTTGGTCATGTCAGTGCTGTAAACCCTTAGCGTAAGCTTCTTGCCAGTTCGGACAATTTTGGCCTTCTTAGATATAGGCTGTCATGCAAGGGCTCTTTTGAGCAGGAGCAGTATTCATCACATCACGAACCTGCCAACACTGTTGCAACATATGTTGCCGCCTTTCCACACAGTTAGCATAACATGGTCGAAACAGACAGCACTGAACATAAAACTCTCTTTGTGTTAAAACCAAGCCGATGTCACCCTGACAACGTTACTCGTATATATATATTTACATATGCTTTACGAAGGCACAGATGATTCCAATATATTTACAGACTAGGTTTAAAACACTACACAGACTACACTGTAACTCGTGTATCGGGAAAAAACGGTGTATAAAAACAGAACTCGCTTCACATGTCCTGTGTACAGCTTTACTCGCTATTTATAAAAAAGACAGCACTTGGATTTTATTTATTTATGATTTATTTATGTATGTTTTAAGAAAATATGTTTAAATTTTTACATGCATCATGAAAGCCTATGTGTGTGTATGGTTATTCTTATACACAGCTTAAGCCGATGTTCACGCTGCAAGAGTTGCCCGTTTTCATGACCGACGCGAGCTGAAAACCCGCTCGCCCGCAATTCCAGCCAATCACCGTGCTTCCCGTGTGCTTTCGTTTCGGAATGCGCTCGGCTTTTTTTAAAACTATCAAAATATGCCTGATTCGTATAAATAGAGCGTCACACACTCGCAAAGCTGCAATCACAACTCACCCGACTTACTTGCATTTTTTCAAGGACCTACTTTAGATTGGTGCGACTAGAAAATGTCACAGAAGAAGGGTGACGAGTGATTCGGGCTTTGTTCGCGGAGCAGAGACAGCACCACCCATGGTCAGCCGCAGCTACGAAAAGAAGACCTACAGCAGTTACA
This sequence comes from Acanthopleura granulata, assembly GCA_016165875.1. Lineage (NCBI taxonomy): Eukaryota > Metazoa > Mollusca > Polyplacophora > Chitonida > Chitonidae > Acanthopleura > Acanthopleura granulata. The sequence continues at coordinate 453,545 of JABBOT010000038.1, forward strand.
ATTACAGTGACAGCGGGCAGAGCGGAAGTTAAAGCGGGAGGATAAGAGTGGCGGCGGCGCCGAGATTATTGAATGATCAGGGAGGACTTTTTGACTGGGAGGTGATTTTGGCGATCGTCAGACAGGAGATGGACGATGATGCAACATCATCACCAACGCCACCAACCTCTCCTCCAGCACTACCACTAACACTATTCCCACCAGCCGCCGCCTCTACCACCAGCCGCCAGTCACCACAACGTCAGCCTCGCTGGCAGCACATGAGGAGGACGGGCAGGTGATAGCTGTGATACATCGCCAAGACAAGGCCAAGGATCCTCCACCGGCACGGCGATGTATCATATGCTTGGACTTAAACCAAAACACCTGCACGTTTCCACCAAGCCGTCATGTGCTGGATATGTGCAAGTCACCCAACACTCAACGCCTGCCCATGTGCTGGTAAAAGATCAGGAGAAAGTTTGCCATATTTTTGTAGCATGGGGTAGGAACTGCGAATGGCACATTTTCCAACAGCCCTTTTAAGGGGTAACCATTTGCTCCGAAAGAGAACTTTCTATGTGAGCACAACCTCTTTCTTTATGCATGTATATTTATTTATTCTTTATTCTGTGACTGTTCGTTGTGCATGAGAATGAATGACTGAGTATGCATATAGCCTGAAAGTCAGCCAGCCAGGAGACGACCGACTCCCAGATTTACCCGCCACGCGTGACGTCACACAACATGACGGCACATAACAAGCTCAAGGTCGGGTAAGCCCAGCATGGGATTCCCCCATTATTTTAGATTTTACTAAGACAGGACATTCCTTGCCGTTCATCCCGTTCATTCATAACTTCAACCTGAATTCTACTACATGTATATATATACATACATACGTACAAACATACATACGTACAGCAGCACAGTGGGGATTCCCCCAAATTTTTGAAAGTGTTTAGCCCCCTACCCCCGGGTTAAAGGGAATTCGACACAACTATAAAGCAGAATCCTAGAGATTCTGAACCCTCCGTCGGTATTTACCAACAAAAGTAGCGTACTGATGGCAAAATTTAAGAAACTTAGAGTGAACCCGTTTGATGGAATATCCTTGACCCACTAGCTTTTGCAGTATTAACTTGTGACGTTGATTTAAATCCTCACACAGCGCACAGGATCTAACAAATGCCACAAGGCGAGATATTTATGCGCCAGAGGCAGGACCATTCGATATATTGTTATCCAAGCAGGGATAATTCCCATTATCAAAATCGAAAATATCCCTCGTGTCGTAAAGTCGGTGTGACAGGAAACCATTGTCGTCTGTGTACAGGAAACCATTATTCTTGAAACGATTGTTTTTACTATGATCTTTTTAACACGTGCTAAATGCCATCAGTTTTAAAAAGATTGTTTTTTACTGAGACCTTATTACCGCATGTGATGAAGCGATTGTTTCTGACACGATTGTTTTTACTCTGAGCTTTTTTCCACATTTATTGGACTCCATTATTCCTGACACGATTGTTTTTGATTTGAGGTATTTGCCACATGTGCTGGACTCCATTATTACTGACACGGTTGTTCTCACTTTGATCTTTTAACCATATGTTGTGAAAACCATTATTTAAGAGACGATTGTTTTTTGACCTTAGTACCACATGCGCTCAAATCCATTATTCCTGAAACGATTTTTTGCACCTTGATCTACTTACCACATGTACTGAGAGCCATTATTCCTGACACTACTCTTTTTTACTCACATTTTTACAACATGAGAAAGGGGCATATTTATTGGCAAGATTGTTTTTTACTTGGATCTGATCATGACTTGTGCTGGGAGCCATTATTCCTGACACGACTGATTTCAAACTGACCTTTTTTACCACATGTGCCGAAAGCCATTACTCCTGACACGATTGCTTTTATACTGGCCTTTTTACCACGTGTTCTGGAAGGCAATATTCTTGGCGTAATGTCAATTTCGGTACGTAATCAAGGAACCGTGTCTGCTTCTGTTTCATTTCAGCTTGATCAAGGCAAATGCGCAGAAATCATGTCATATTTTTTCTTCATGAGATTTATTTGTGTACAGCACTAGCCTTCCAGCATTTCTTCTTAAGACTGGAAATATTGGTTGATTATTGAGATTTGAGCTGAGATGTCATTCGGCATTTCCCCCTTAGGAGTAGAAGCCGAATGACATGCCAGGGAGAAACAAAACAGAAGCAAAGGCTTGGGTGTAAGAGGACAGTTATAAGATAAGAAACCTGAACCAGTGATGGAATGGATGATTATGGCTTAACATCACATCGGTAGCATTTCAGCCATATCATGGAGATCAGCGATAATCGGTAGGACGTAGATTGTGACACATAAGATGAACGTAATGCGGTAAGTTGTAGGACGCAGGAAGTGGCGGTATACGGTAGGTGGTACGATGTCGATGGTGGGTGTTGTGCGGTACGCTCTAGGGCGCAGACGGTGGGCGTTATATGGTAGGTGGCATTTGGTGGGCGTTATGAGGTAGGCGGAAGGACACATAAGGTGGCGGTATATGGTGGTTGGTAGGACGCAGAAGGTGCCGACATATGGTAAGCGGTAGGATGCTGATGTTGGGCGTTATACGGTACGTGGTAGGACGCAAAAGGTGGGCGTAATGCGGTAGGCGGTAGGACGCAGAAGGTGGCGGCAAATGGTGGGTGGTGGGATACCGATTGTGGGCGTCATGCAGTAGGCCTGAAGAATGCAGATGGTGGGCGTTAAAGGGTAGACGGTAAGACGTGGACGGTGAGCTGTATAGGGTAGGCGGTAGACTGTAGACCGTAGGACGTAGATAGTTGGCGTTAAACGGTAGACAGTATATGGTAGGTCGTTGATGGTGAGCAGTATATGGTAGGCGGTAGGAAGAAGATGGTAGGTGGTAGACGGTAGACGGTAGACGACAGGTTTGAGATTTGATTCCTATGATGCAGATGGGAAAAAAACCTAAATTGATTTAAAAACAAAACAATGAATTTTACTTTCAGCTGATATTTCTGCGCAGTTTTCAGACCTCCGAGCAAAGTCGATAGTTATCCATATTGTAATTATCCCGACCACCCCAGAGGGAGTTTACACGTGAGCAATCAAATTCTGTTAACCCAGAGAGGGTCACAGAGTGTGGCTCTTAGCATGATATTTCCTTCTGTGAAAATTAAATAAGTCTTCTTGTAATGCCGTGAAAATCGCTTCAAAATTAAGTACAAGGTGTCTTGTTGCATTGCATGCACTGATCACGTAAATTTGACGAGATTGCGGAATATCTGCCGATGGTATAAAACGGAGTGCCGCCAACGAAATAAATTACGCAGATTGCAGTTTGTCCGCTTTCCGAGTGGGTTAGAGTGGCGGTTGTCCAGTTCGATGGGCGGGCCCACAACCCTGAAGAGGTGTAGATCAAAGCATGAAGTAATCATGACTTAGTCCAGTGGGACAGTGCCCTTACCTAGTACGTCGAGTGCTATCTGACGGACTGTCTGCTCTAGCGGGACCATTTCAACACCAGCTCGTCCTTTTGTTTGGTAATGCACAGCAACACAACAAATCGCAACAGTAAGTGGTCCGGTAAGAAGAAATGATTTTTTCATTTAAATGCTGCAAGGAGTATCATTCAAGTGCAAAACCAGAGATTTACTAAACATCTTTAAATGCAAACTCTCAGCTGTCTCAAATATATTAGGATATTGGAGAAAGAATCGCTTTAAACGGCCAGTAGAGCGAATTATTCGTCATCTGAGCTGCTGTATAACCCGAAACGCGTCTCGGCGGACATGGTCTCGCACATGCTGATGGAGGTTCACCGCAGAAACATGGAACTAATTTGATTGATTGATTTATTTGATCGATGTTTTCAAGCCGTACTCAAGAATCTTTCACTTATACGACGGCGGCCAGCATTATAATAATAGGAAACCGGACATAGTCCGATGAAACCCACGACCATCCACAGGCTGCAGATGGATCTTCCGAAGTTCGATCGCAGAGGAAGGCGGCATGGGCTGGACTTGAACTCACAGCGATCGCACTTGTGGGATACATCTTCGTCATTACGCTGCACTAGCATTAAATCACTTGGCCAGGGAACAAGGAATTGAAACCGGACGCTAGAAATGTTACCCGAGAAAAACGTCCGTATTCCATTGTGTATACACGTGCCCCACTCGACTGTTTCCATATTTGGATTAGTAGCAGTCTTCGGCATTATATTGTAGTTGTAATTTTACTAGATTTGGCATTTTTTGTTGCCCGAAATTTGTAACACTTGGCTCAGATGAAAGGTGCATGTAAAGAGAGTTGTCGTACATTTCAACCCACACCTCACATGTCACAAGAAGTGAAAGGCGAGCATGTTTCATCACTCGGCTACGCCGTGCGCCCCGAGACACGTTATAGACAAGCCTTGTATTCACAGTATATTCATCAAGAATAGACTAGACGACTATGGCGTTTGCAGCCTCTTTGGGGTATTGTGAGTTCGACATCCCATAATCAAAGGTTTTAAGACTTTGTAGCCGTACTTATTTCCTCTTCATACACACCGTTTAGAACTTCTGCCTGCGGCAGAAAAGGGGAAAACTTTCCAAGTTGATTAAAGGAAAATCAGTTCATTGAGCAGAAAATCTTCAGTCTTTGATCAATCGCCTGTGCGTTCTTACATTAGCACACCCTTCCGAGCATTCCACTCTTCATCTGATGTCGGTTGGAAAACCGAGAACGGAACGGAAATGATATCGTTTGGCCTCCCCCAGACTAAGTAGGCTTGAGACACATTACACATTATAGATACTCACGAAAGGAAAGTGATAAATAAAATATGACCCAACCAAGAAATCGAAATACATCTTTTTTGTAAACGGCACATATGTGGAAAGCGACAGGGAAGTGACATAAAACCTTTTCATATATTCCTTGTCTGTTCATATTGTTTTCTGATGCAAGGTCTCGCGTCTATGCGCTACTCCCACACAGGTTTTTGTCGAGATATTTTATGTCCTGAAACGATCTTCAAGGAGTTTCTTTACACCACTACAACATAAAAACTTACAGCTTAGTGTGCCAAGAACATTTTTCCACGTTTACATGCAAAGACATTTTAATAAATAAAAGCTTTCCTCCGAAACATAATACGGTCGGTAATAAATAGATACATGTAATTAACAGATGATTCTGTTTCAATAGAATACCGGGAAAAGCAGGGAAAAGCAGGGAAAAACCCTCCCAACCGGTGAAATCCGGCCACTTGTCTGTTTACCATACTTATTGCCCTGGACAGTGAATCGTCAATATTTGCCAGCCTTAACCCAGTCCCCGAGACTTTGGAGCGGTGACAATATCGTTCATGTGCTCTGACATTGATTTGGAACTGTTAACTGGAATAACTCGCTCAAGACAGTTTATCTGTGACATACTTTTTTGGGGGGAAATTTCGGCCTTTTGCCATCAGTAGCATTTACGGTTTCTTCCATCAGTTACATTTCCATTTTTCCATCAGTAACATTCCAGTTTCTTCCATCATTAGCATTTTGGTTTCGTTCATCAGTAACATAGTGGTTTCTTTCATCAGGAGCATTCCGGTTTCGTCCATCGGAAACATTCCAGTTTGTTTCATCAGTAGCATTCTGGTTTCATCAAGTATTAACAGTGATCACGTGGTTTTCTAAGCAATGAAAGATTAACAACATGGGTCGAGGAGACAACATTTGTGCCGTCTGCCTTTTATCTGAAGAACATTTCTCACCGTCTACCTCATTACGTATATATGTTTTATTTATGAATGTATGTATGTGTGTATGTATTTATGTATTATGCTTTGGTTTCAAACGTCGAATTACTTAAGGGTAAATAAAAATCATAAAGGAGTTTTTAAATTAAAGAAGTTTGTTAGCCGAAATGTATTTCATCAAACAGCTTCATTCTTATGTTTGTTACTTTTTTGTCGGAAAAGGTAAGAAGGGTCCAACTATGTCCTATGACTTGTCAAAAATGTCAGGCAATTTTTTTCAGTGTAATTTAACGATCATCTGTCTTGCTGTGTACAAACGACCTCTCCTTCAATCAGAGGCTTCTTATGTAAAAAAAATTTCAGCTCCTGGTCTGTACGTGAAGTACAAAAGATCTCCCCTTCAATCAGCAGATTCTTATGTCAAAAACTTTTAGTTCCTCAGTTTTCCTTATCGTACGTCTCTAAATAACCTTATCCGACATTTTTCTCCGACGCCCATCTTGTAATGAACGCAATAAGAAGCAGTCGCCTAACATTTTGGACGGGCCACATGGTACCGTAAGTCTTTTGTTTACCTTTAGCAATAAAAGAGTTTGAACTCTAAACTCTCATATTCTTTTTCATATTTGTGTCTATACGTCTACTTATAAGAGGGCCTTATATTCATCCTGTTTAAGATTGTGACCATAAAGGATGCATGGTCAGCTACAATGAAAGCGCATTGCAGCTAGTTTGGCACACGATGTGGATAAAGAATTAATTCATCCGCCGAGAACATTTGTCTTTCAATAATCGTGAAGAACTGTCGACTGCCTCTCCTTGCATGAATCCGTACACATTTATTACGCTATATACTTTTGCAGTTATTTGGTAACTTTAGTTTGGGAAATTAATCTTTGGATGACTCACTTGCAAAGTTCTTTTTAATTGACAGGAGCACTAATTTTGACGTCCGTTCAGATCAATGTCTTACTATGGAATTGGGAAACAGCGAACAGAATAAATATTCTTCCAGGATAATAGAAATCTTCCGCTATAAACGCCGAAAGTCTCTTGGCCAGCTGCCTAAAAAGTCGGCAAGTCACGCAGGTTACATCTACATTTGCATCATCCGGCTTGTGTGTTATTTCTACAGCTTCTACAGAACACTGCAGTGTCGCAATGTTGTAAATATTAAAGGGAGAAATAACGAAGGATCATGAGTTATTCAAACGTCGTAGCACTCTCAGGTGTTGTTAGACTGGAAATATATTTCCAGCAGTCTCAAGTTCTAGAAAAAGTTATGCCTTCTACATTAATTCATGAATGTATTTCCCTGCTGTTGGCTGCTCTGATTTTTATCTTTATGACATAGTCCTTTATATTGTATACGTTCACAAACCGGTATTCTGCCAAGAGACTGATGATCTCTGAGACATCGCCCCATTGCATATACTTTATGTAAATGTTTGTTAAATGTGATGATGACCCAGCATTTAAAGTCCTTCTATACCAGTGATGTCTGGTTAATTTCTACTAACATCACTGCGTGCTTTATGCGATTCAGTTAATCTGTGACAATACGGGACGTATACGTTCCTACTTACCGGAACAGTCAGAATAAAATCTGACCGAGGTGAATTGACAGAAAGCTGTAATCGTCATAACGCACCACTAAGGAGTGGTTTCACACAAGCGTCTAGAACAGCTGAGAACTCATCAATCTCTAATTTGACAGAGGCCCAAAAGGTCGAAGTATTTTTTTTTAATCTATCCGAATACCATTAGAACAGATCAGTTCAATTTCTGAACTTAAGAACATGCTGACGTTTGTCTTGAGCTTCTATTGTCAGTCTTTGATCCTTACTCGACCATGCTTGTCTCAGCTGTGGGTTTTACCCAGCCTACCCAGGAAGGACACAGTTTAGCAGAGCATAATGGTCGATCTAGGCGAACAGAGCTATGTGTATGTCCGGGACAGAGAAGGTCAGCAAACCTGCTCTATCCATCTTCAGCCAAAGGATGCCGGGATGTGGTGATAAGAAAGTCCCCGAGGCCAGCCACCGGGCTAAACTAGACACTGATAACAGCAGAGATAAGACAAGCACTAGAATGTCCGCATGTGCTAAAATCCACGCCTTATAAATATTCAAGGCCATGAACACCACACGTGCTATAGCAGAACACCACTGTGTGAGAGCGTTAAGGGTATTACCTTTCCATCAGCCTGAGGGGAAACGACCGCTTTACGGTCGTCGTTAAGCCATCAAACGGCAATAATTCAAGTCTGTTTGCCCAACTGTGTAATAACATACTATGACAATCCAGGCGTGTGATAACGCAGTCTGGGGAGCCAGGTGGAGTACATGGGCAAGGTAACAGTAGATCGATACGGGCATGAGTAAGCCTTTATTGCCTCTTGGGACTATATTTCTAGGCTGTTAGCGCGGAAGTGTTTGAGAAATGGGCTCTCTCTGGAAGTAGATTCTCGGTGGTAAAAAAAACAGACATAGATGTCCCTAAATTGCTGTGGAATAGTCTAGTCTACACAACTGTCAGGTTTATCAGTGGTGCCTTTTGCTACAAATAGATCTAAGAGAGGGTAGCCGACTTGGCCCAGTAGCTTCTAAACTCTCTGACAGAGTTTGCGCCATGTGGCGAGGTTATCTTGTTGTGGGAGATTGTTAGCACCACTGGGGATCCTCAACAACACCATTCTATCTAGCAGCAAAAACGAGAGAAAAATGTATGCTCAAACAAGTGAGATAATAAAATAGCACACTGGAGAAAACGTAAAAAGTATGAGCCCAGGGCCTGTCTAACAACACAATGCTTTAATCTAAGAGCAATTGTATGATAGAATCCTGGAGAGGAATTCGAAAGTCAGAAGTCATAAACGCCAACATATAAAATAAGTGTCATGCATGACGAGGCCAGCAGACAGCAATGCAAAAACGAGTCCAGTAGAGAGCAATGCAAGACAATCCCATCAGACAGCTATGCAAAACGAGCCCAGCAGACAGCATCTTGTCATGCAGGATGAGCCACGCAGACAACACTGCCATGCAAGACGAGCCAAAATGATAACACAGTCATGCAAGACGAGCGCAGCAGACAGCACTTTGCCATGCAAGACGAGCCAAACAGATAACACAGCCATACAAGATGAGCCAAGCAGACAGCACAATCATGAAAGAAGAGCTCAGCAGACAGGACTTCGCCACGCAAGACGAGCCAGACAGCACCCAGCAGACAACAAATGGAAAACAAGACAAGCAGTCAACACTTTGCCATGAAAGACGAACCAAACATACAATAATGCAAGACGAGCCGAGCAGACAACCTTCGACATGCATACATTTTTGCTAAATTCGTATGTATATATGTATGTACATATGCTTGGGTTTTCCGTCGTACGTAACAATTGTTCAGTCATATCACGACTAACAACTCGCGGGTTCCTTTCGATGTGACTTTTTAAGAAGCGCTTGAACTCGACACCTCTCCGAAAGTCAACGGCGATAAATTGGTGGAGAAATGGTGGCAGAACCAACTCAATTTCGCTGTATGGTGCACCACGACCGGTTGTGAATTGTCAAAGGAAAATCACTTCGTAGCTGACATATAACTAACCAACTCTGTATTCCACTTCGCGTGTGCTATCAATTGCGTCGTATTCTGGAAAAGATCAATGCACCATTACTACAAAGGTATACCGACGCAAGCTCAATCAGTACCGCCGCCTGAGAACCCCCTTTGGGTCCAAGGGTGTGCGCCAGACGGTCGTCATCAAAAATAACTAGAGTAAGATCAACCAGAGCCAACATCTTCTTGTTCGGTTTCCAAACCTCAGCCCCCATGACGTCATTGTCCCTGGGACCGCGAGACTTGCTTTCACAAACTCTCGGACCTCGGGCGACGACGAGCGGAGAGTGGTCCAGAACCTCGACCGTGCAGTGGTAAAGAAGACCGAGATCACTATCAGCGGCAATAAGGTGTTGTCGATCTATGACAGCGACGTCTACTTCTGCTACATGGACCTTTGGAAGGCGGGCCAGGAGCGAGAGAATGCCCAGTACGAAGGCATCGACTCTTCAGTCGGCAAAAGTGTTACCAAAATCCGTCTGGGTGTAGTGTATGGCGCACCCAATGCCGTTGCCACTGCTATCGCAACCGCGTATGGCAAGGGATACTACATTCCCCTCGACTTCGAGCTGCTGGAATATGCCATATGCCATTCTACCAGTCGGCCCTGGGTGACGGGCTCGAATACGACATAACTTTCAACCACTACAGCCGCGTAATCCGGGCCACGGGGGACGCTGCTGAACTGGCAGCAAGCAGATACACCATCGATAACATCAGCCTCGAGTACGACATGGTCACCCAGCCTGAGCTCGCCCGGATGATCTGTAACCATTACGCCGTGGCCTTCCAGCGGGACACCGAGGCATTCTACAACACCAAATTAACCAACGTGGAGGTGACAATCGAGGAGGTCCCCAACCAGGTGTACAGCCAGGCCTGCGCGCCTACCAGCAGTGCGATGAAGCAAGGAAATTCTTTGCAACCGACTGCAAGCGCCATTCGGAGGTGGCCATAGTCGCAAAAGACCTAGCGCTGGTGAACGTGGCGCCTTCTTACCCTCTAAGTACGCCCTGTGGCTTGACCTCCGTTTCACGGACGACGACCAGCTACACGGCAGCGGGCGACGCGTCGAGAACGCCAGTGAGGGGGTGACCATTCAGATCACGAACAGAGCAGAGGCGGCGGGCATGTGAATATATACCTTTACGTGATCATGGACTCCCAGCTCACATCGAGGATGGCCGATTCATATCCGTGCTCTTCTGGTAACCTCTGGTCCAGGAACCCCCACTCGGCAATTATCTGCGGAATGATGGAGTGTGGGAAAACCTTTTTCAAAATGAAGCTCCTAGGGGGTCCCTATCGCGACTTGTTTCAACACACTGTTTTCCTGTGTCCCACTATACATCACAATCGGATGTATGGAAAGTGTCCCTGTTTGTGGACTGACCCAGAGGTCTACGTCGTAGACCCAGTTGAAAAGCTGCATGACTACCTCCATGCCTTCAGCCAGCTGTTCTAAGGCAAGTCAACCCTATACATCATTGAAGGCTGCTCGGCCACAAAGGCACTGAGCAGAAAGAAAGACATGTTCTCTGAGATGGCCTTCTCAGGCCGACACGCGCAGCAAAGTGTCTGGGGGCCCACCCAGAAATATAACTTGGCCCTGAAGGTTCTTCTCCAGCTGGTGCGCTTGGTCGCAATCTTCAACTGCAAACATAGGGATTCATTTGAAGAATGCCTCCCAGAAAATCATGTGATCCCTCCGGAAGAGTGGACCAGAGTACGGCAGCAACTGGCCCAAAGAAAACAGCAGCTGGCCCAAAGAAAACAGCAGCTGGCTGTCGCTTTACGGCATTCGGCTTTTGCAATTTTTCCTCCAAATAATCACCTTTAGTGTAGTCGCATGGGCTACATAGAATATATTACAACTTATAGCCCGGCTGGTCAAATGAAACAGAAATAACCATTGGAGGTACAGGCAGAAGGACGTGCAGGAAATCTGCACCGTGAAAGGATTTCTACGCTGGCTGCGGGGACTCATGCCAAACAGCATCTTGGGAAGGCATGAACCGCTTACCAAACTGACTTGTTGATGAGGACGAGGTCGAGAAGCTCTACGCCCGCTACGAGGCAAGACTAGGTGCGGCCATGACGAAAACGATAGAGCAGGCTGCACTGCAATTGTACTTAGGAGTGGTCAGCATGTTTCTTTCAATCCCGCCCGCTTGTGCGCGTCGTGGAGACCGACCTCTTTGTAAGACATGCGATTATTAGTGTGTGCTCTATCATAGCTACTCCATGTTCCTAGTTCCGCCAACCGCTGGTCTTACCATAGCAAGGCACTGCCAATTTGGACAACAGTGCCTTCGAACAATGAAAGATGGGGGAGAACCCGACTCTTCCTTCGGATCCCCAAACGAACCCGCTGGAAGAGTCACCTCCTGTGGAAAGAGTGACACACCATAAGAAAATGAAAGACCCGAAAATGGTGGCGGTCCGGTGTGCCGGGGCCACTGCCAGAAAGGTCAAACAGGAAGAACTGCTTGAACAGCTTCAGGTAGCCAAGGAATCCCAACACCATGGTGTTTCTGTTGCTGCTGCTACAGCAGGATAGCAGGATACTCCAGAACGGAGAGAGACTGTTTCAGAGGCGGATGCTGTTGCAAAGTAGGCCAACTGGACCACATATATCACTGATGTAGCTGGCCTTGTGGGTGTATATTATATATGTACTCATCACTGGCAGCTGCCACCTCTTCCTGACGCTGGGCAACAACAGAAAACATTCCAACTCTAAGACCCCCTCTACTCAGCAATTGAAGATTCCCACCGATCCTCTCCATATGGAATCACAACATGACAACTCCAGCTACCGACGGTAAGATGCTCATATACGCGCTTTAAAACAGCACAGTCATCTCTGCATTAGCTATGGGATACTCAAGATTGTGCAAAATGGTCATTGGAGGTCCACCTCCCAAGGTAGACTTCACCCCCAGTGATATCGCGATGGTGGTCGTGGATGTGGCACTCGCGATGACGACCAAGGACATGCTAATTAAACAGGGGATCATTCCAGCAGATATTATAAAGTAGAAATGGCCTCGATCGCTAAGATGATTGCAGGCACCCTCGTAAATACAGGTAGTAACTTTCTCATCTCAGCTCTTCGAAGCTCCGCGGTTGACGCGGAGCGTAGAGGCCACAATAAAGGTATAGAACAGCTCCAGGCGGCGCAGGCGGCGCGGCCTCAATGAACTTCGTCGAGAGGGGCACGTAGGGTGCACATTTCGCGATATCGACGCCGCGATGCTCAGTGCGCTCAGGTCACGGGGAAAACTCTTAGACCCACAGGGCTCGAACCTCTCCTAAGCGATTTCTCTACACTGTCGGAGGGTCAAAAGGAACTCGAGATCGCCTTCATTCTCCTCCTGATGCGTGTAACTGGGCTGATAGCCTACAACCTGGCCCAGTAATCCGAAAAGACTGTACTGGATTATGGTAAGAGGTCCTCGCCGCCGTGGTAGTCACGACTGGAGTTATTTTTCCATACCATATGTAGATATCGCTTTGATACCACTCTTGATGGCTTTGCCTGAGGAGCTATACACGGCGATGGTAGTGGTCGGCTACTGTGCCAGCCGGCACAAGATGCCTTCCCTGTGGGAGATCATTCTGGCACGAAATTTGCTCGAAACCTAGGGGCAGGACGATAAGGCCGCGAAGTGTTTCGCAGCAGTGGGCGGGTGCTGGCGGGCTGGCGGGCCCAACCAACCTCAGGGAGACGACTGGACATCTGCCTGAGCCTGTGGCGTCCGCCTGTTGGAGACTGGTCGGGCTGCTGAAATATCTTTCCCATGGATGGCAAGGTTGCGCACTTGCCGAGTAATCCCTGGACTCTAATAAGAGCTCCTCACCAGTGAGGCTGAAGTTATTTTCTCAGTTACAGAAATCACTTGGATATATATTACGTGATGATTGGGTTCCCCGAAGAGCTATACTCCGCATTGCTAGAGGTTGACTACTATGCCTGCGTCGGGGAGATTCCTGGTCCTATGGCCCTGGTACTGGTACAGAAGTCGCTGGTGGCAGGACGGAAAGGCTGCGGTGAGTTTCGTAGCACCACATGTTCCCGCCCTCAAACACTTCAGGGACAAGACCGGGCAGATGCCAGAGCATGTGGCTTCCGTCTGTTGGAAACTGATCAGTCGGCTGGAATACCTTGCTTATGGTGCCTACTACTATGGCCGACCAGTTGTCTATTCGTCTATCGAAGATATACTATAGCCCCAAGGGCTACTGGAAAGACATTGCCGACATCAGGAAACTAGTTTCTGCTGCAAATGTTCTTGAAGGTACAGCTCGCGATTGGTTGGCCAATAGGCCACCTGGCAGATTTTTCTACCAGGCCCTCAAAATATACCGCGTCCAAAACTTGACGTTGACGTGCCAAATGAGGTCCACCAAGCTGACCTGCTCTTTTTCCCCCACGACAAGGTGGGTAGGCGCAACTACAAGTAAGCCTTCACAACAGTCGAGGTCTGCAGACGATTCAAACCAGCGGTGCCCCTAACCACAAAGTTAGCTCAAGAGGTTGCAGATGACCTGGGCCGTATCTATAAATAGGAGCCTTTGAAATGACCCAAATTGCTACAGGTCGACACTGGGCGTGAGTTCATGGGTGCAGTGAACCAGTTTCTGGCAAAACACAGTGTGACCTTCAGGCGCGGACGAATGGACATCCATTGGGACCAAGACGTCGTGGAACGCTCCAACCGGACCTTGGCTGTGCGACTATTCGGGCACAGTATGCTCAGGAGATGCGGCTCCTTTCTGGGCGTCTTCCTGACCTGCAGTCGTAGGGGCTTTGAACAAAGAAGTGACCAGGCTCACTGGCAAGCGGCCAACAGAGGCCATCAAGGCAAAAACGGTGGCGTAAAGCCCCTCCTCCATTGTTCCAGGCCGTCCTGTTGACCTTTGCTAACAGAAGCCCCTTCTGGCGTTCGCTATCTGTACCAGCCTGGCGAACTGAAGGGCGGTCAACTTCGAGCGACTGATCCAGTGTAGCCCCTGGAAGTGTACCGACTCGGGCACTAGGTAACTAAATCCGAGGAGCCTGTATTGAACAACCTGCAAGATGGTCTGTAGCAGGGGTTTGTCAGCGAGAAACTTCTTGTGGTGCCACCGGACACCCAGCTTCTGCCTAATAGGGTCCTACAGCGCCGCTAGGATCTCAGCCTGATGAAATGGTGTCTTTGTGTCCATAGGCCAGCGTGTCCACCCCATTTTCGGCTATCCAGCGCTTGGAGTGGAAGGGCGAGAGCCATACCTTGTTCAGATGTTGCCCGGAGGACATCCATGCCTTTTAGGAAGGTCTGCTTTTTCAAGAGGGCCTCTTTGTACTGCTCATGCCTGATATGCTTCTTCACAGCATTCTTTTTTTTACACTTTTGACCTTTTGGATGTTGTAGCCGTTGCTCTCAAGGATGCTATACATCTTAGGACGCAGGCCAACATACTGGGCGATCGGGCGCCCAGTACATTCCGCCTTCGTCGTGCCTAAGACCTTTTTGTTCTCTGAAGAATGCAATGGATTATACACTGGGGAGTCCGACGCGTCATAGAGGTGTGCAGGCCTGGCCATATCCTCGTAGACATCCTCTGAATGGATCTCGAGGAGTAGACTGCCCGTCTTCGCTTTGAGGAGCTGGCAGTTATTTCCGTACTGAGCCTTCATCTGGTTGTAGTAGAAGTCGTACATCAGGTGCTTCGAGAGGTCGAGGATGCCCATCTACACATAGATTGAGCGGATTAGGGTTAGACGGCTCTTGTGAACCTGAATCGCTGCCAGGTCGTCGTCGAAGATGCTGGCTCTGGCGAAGGCTGGGCATTCGATAAGGCGCCTGAGTTTGTCTTCTTCGCTTGCTCGCACGAGTTTGACATCTAGTGGTAAAGGTTTTCCATGGTCTTTCCGAAGATAGAGTTGTTCATGAACTTGTAGAGGTCCTTTCCGAAATCGCGCCTCGCCTTTTTCCGGAGGTCGGTATTCATTCCGGATGTAATGCTCCATCCAGGGGCTTTGTCGGAAAAAGAGAGCACGATGGATCTTTTTCAGGCGCATACCCAGAGACAGGTGAAGTTGCAAGTTGCAATAGTTGAGTACATAGCGTTCCTTATCGCGGAGGCTAGGGACCAGCTTCTCAACCTCAGTAGACATCACCCCAACGCCAAGGGGATTCTGCTGGTATTCCGACACTTACTCTTTGGGAACCACCTTGCGCTCTGGACCTTACGGGTAAGAGTTGTGCACCTTATGCAACTCCTCCGGGTACTCCAGATCCGCTGCCACGATATATCCCTCTGGGTTGCCTGCCGGATGGTTGTTGCGTGTTTATCGCAGTTTTCCACCTACTCGAAGCCACCTCTTTGTAGCAGCTGACTCATCCCACACCCGTAGAGTTGGTTGGCATCCAGGTAGACGATATGCCTTTTAGGCTTCTTTCGGTCATAGCCTTCCATCCTTGGGTTGTTAGCCCAGGCGTGACGCTATCATACCATCGAGATACCCCCTCTCATCACCTTCTCGATAAAGAGGTGATGGTCTTAGTTTGTCAGCAGTTCAAGGCCTATGCCTGTTTTCTTTGCCTGAAGGGAGTATCCCAGGAGAGACCAGGGCTGGTGTAATAATGCGCAGAGTCTAGGCCATATTGCCGAAGGCAGGTCTTCCGGAACGTCTGGAAAACATGTACCAGAAGCAGTACATCAGAGCGGTTCTAGAGATCGTGGTAGTTCCCAAGGGTTTGGCAGTCGGAGGCCTTCCAGACCTTTTGCGCATGAGCATAACCCTCATGACTCATGTGTGCTGTGTAAGGCCTCCTGTGTGAGAAGCTGAGGCTCATCAAAGCGTTGCCAGGAGTCCATGTACTCATATGGATAAACACCCTTCCGCATGAGCAGTTTACGTCTCTGCTGGCTTTGTTCATACCGCGCTGTGATCTGGAACGCCTTGGATTCGTTGGCTGCTACCAGTTTGTCGAGAGATACCAGGAAGAACTGGGCACTGTCGATGAAACGGAGCTGCCATAGGGAGAAGGAGATGTATTTCTCGATGTTGTTGGGGATACAGGATATACGACATTCCACTTTCGAGATCCTCTGCATCAGAAGGTGAGAGTCAGCCCCGCAGGTTGTGGAAGACCACTAGGATACTGGTGGTTTTGGGGCTTAGCCCCAGCTTCAGGTTGCAGGCATTATGTGCAGCGTCCCTGTATTTTGTGATGTGGCAGTTGTTTGCGGACAGAATCCTGTTGCCCTGCAACTACAAGTGTGCACCTTGGGGATGCCCTTCGGGTACAGCCATCTGCCAGCTATGGAGACACCTTCCGATTGCCCGGGTTTTTTCCTGGAATGTGAGTTAATGTGCCTTAGCACCCTCAAACAGCTCTAGAACGTCCTTCTGGTAGTCCTTGGTGGTTCGGACAGTTTTGTGGACGGGGTCAAATTCTCCCTCAATGGCCTTCCTCCTCCTCTTCTTGCGTGGTTCAGGAAGAGGTCGATATTCCCCAGGCTGTAAGGGCTTTAGAAGGAGATCCTTGAGTGCCTCAGGAATGGGCTCCTCCAGGATTGTGCCCAGTTTCAGAGTGAAGGATTGGGTCAAATTCTTCCTCAATGGCCCTCCTCCTACCCCACATCCTGCGTTGTGGAGGAATAGGTCGATATTTCCCACATTCTTCGGCTTTTTGAAGGCGATCCTTGATTGCCTTAGAAATGGGCTTCTCCAGGATGTTTGGATTATATCATGGAGAGCTGGATTTTCTGGCATTTCTGCCAAAAGCTGATCAATGTATTCATCCATAGTCGCCGTTATCCCTTAAGATTGTATTTCTGTAAATGGTAATTTCATCTAACAGCTGATCTATGTATGCGCTCATACTACATATTCCTTCAGATTATTTTTCTCTAAAAGGTAATATCAATCGCTGCCAGTCGTGCAAACTCTGCTCTGAAAGCACACTGCTTCTCGCGCCAGTTCTGTAGGCGAGCGCTGGCAGCGCCACAGCCATTACACACGCCATAGTCGTTACGACATCCTGCTGCGCACTTAGTGCATGTGGTATATGACTATGCTCCTTGTCTCATCTGGTAATTATTCTGCGCACAATAACTCACCGGTAATACGTCCAAACCTCTGCACTTCCCTTTCACAGGTTGTCTTCACCCCGCACATTAACCATGTGCACTTCTTTCGATCCATTGTTGTCTTTATTCCTTAAAGTTGTATCCTCTAATTAGAGGTTCAGAATATATAGCCTACTGCAATCTAACTGTGCCAAGTGGTCTCCCCAGCTATGTAAGTACAATCACTTACTTTCAGTCTTGTCTCTAGTGGTTCGGTCGGCCTATGCTAATTATCTCTGAATGTGAACGCCTGTTCGCGCGCATAATCTTTTGCTAATTATTTTTACACGCGAACGGGCTTTTGTGTACGTAGATAAATGGCAAAAGTTTATGTAGTTGGACACCATGTGGTTTGATATGCCCAAAACCTGGTGCTGGGAGCTCTCTAGTGGGGTGGGAGGCTCCCAGCACAAGGTGAGCCAGAACCCCGATTGTATATACTACTATTGTGACTGCCATTTTCATTCCTTTGGGAAGCCGATTGTGTAATGTCCTGTTGCATTTGCTGTGTAACTTCCAGTGTAACAGTGTAACGCGTAGGTATTTGCCATCGCTGATAACAATAGAGGGTGTACGTTATTTAGGACCTACGTCTTTGTATATTGATATCAGCAGATTGTTTACTGTCAGTGCAAGACCTATTTCTGCTGATGTTTAGACTGATCTGTAGTATTGCCTTGTCTTATATGATGTCAATGGTAATAGTGGTGTGTTTGTTGTTTCAGGGATACTGTTACCCTGTTCTGTGCCCTTTTTCTTCTCTTTGTCTCTTTTTCCACATAAACAACGTGGCTGAATATCTGTTAAAAGAAAAGATGTCGTAAATATAAAGTTATGAAGAGTGAAAAGACCATTAAAAACTGTAGTTGAAAATGCTTTGACTGTTTTTTAAGGGTCTTTTGGTGAAAATCGCCAGATGCCCATTATAGAGGCATGAAAAAATGTGGAGAAATTTCCGGATGTAGTCTCAGCTAAATACTCAGAGTGAGTGCGTTTAAGGAAATAGACAACGTGTTATGGTCAAATATTAGCTTCTTTTCGTGATCTTTTCTTCATTGTTTTGTTGTCATTTGTATGCAACGATTATGCATTGAATAAAAGCTTTAATTATGTCTGGAATATTGCTTTCATTTATTTTTCTTTTCAGTTTTATATCCCGAGAGGTCATCGAATGCGCTTGCGCTATTTTTCGGATGGTACTGGTAAATGTCACAGACCGGTCGGGACCTTGACCGCCTGTCGTAGCGTATGTAGCGAAAAGATTTACATCATGTAAGATAGCCTTCATGGATATATTTAGAGGTTTCCAATTGTATTTAGGCCTACCGTGCGGCACTCGAGCGCTGGCGTACTCATTAAAATGTTGGAAATAAAGAATAATGTGGAAGTTAAATCTCAGACGGCGGGTGTCTCATTTGATCTGACTCCTTGGGTTACTGCCCAAGAATAACCGACAGGGCTAGAGTAAAAACCGGAATAGAGGGGGTGTCAGTCCATTTATATTGACTCAGGGGGTTATTTTAAAATTCTGACATTCATCGCAACCCTGAGTCCATCACCATACTCCCCCAAAAAATCACCGCAGATCTCCGAAGTCGAAGTCGATGGAACTGCTTTCAATGAGGTACGCGCTCGTGTCACACATTTGACCCTGACTTCTTGGGTTACTGCCCAAGAATATATAACGGACAGGTACCTTGCCTGTCACATTTACAGCCTTTGCAACTTTCCAGGCAGTGTATAAGCCACACAAGAAATGTCGCTCGCGGTTGGAAAACATGCAAGTTTTGTAACTCAAGAAGATCAAATAATCAGATTTGTCACACGAGATGAAGGATTTTCATTTAAATCATAAATACAAGATATAGCGTAGAGGCAGAAGTGTGTTAAAATGAGGCTTTTACAGTGACAAACAGTGACAAAAAGGTACAAGTGTTCTCCTTCACAAGAGCGAAACGAAAACAACGTCACATTACTTTTAATTTTCTAATCAGCTTTAGTAGGTCGCAGTGTGGCCACCCACAGCCACCGAAAATCGCCACCTGCTGGCTACTAATAAACACCCTGATATATATGAACTTTCGTTTCTTAGTAATGACATCAAAAATAAGCTTCATAGGCTGAATTACTGGGATAATATGATAAGAACATATTTAAATTACTTCGGTTATACTTTCATGGTTTCCTAGCTAAGCTCACGTGGAATTTTTGCCCTTTCCGACTCTTTGCCTTCTGTTTCAGAGTAACCTTAACAGTGGTTCTGTGCATATGGGCGCCTGCAGGCATTTATTTGCTGTTATCGAATTTTAATTATCTGAAGAAATTATCCTGAAACATTTGAAGCTTTGTGGACCATCTTAATTCTTTATTGAAAGCTTCATATGATTTTAAATGTTGAGTGCTAGAGAAATGTGTGATTTTCGATTCATTTATTTATTTATTTATTTCATGGGTGTTTTACGCCGTACTCATCAATATTTCACTTATACGACGGTGGCCAACATTATGGTGGGAGGAAACAGGACAGAGTCAGAAGGAAACCCATGACCACCCGCGAGTTGCTGGATTTTCGGTTTAGTATACATGTATATGTTTCTTGAAAATACCCCTTCCCCGTCCTCACAAGTCAAGTGTCTGATACAAATTGGCAATTTTAACAAACGAAATAACTGTTAGCTCTGATGAGTGATGATTCTGTAACTTTTTAAATTTCATTTTATTTGAGAGTAATTCCTGTACACGTGCATTTCGTATGACTATACTACATTTGTTGATCAGTTCTTTTGTGCATAACGATAAATTTCCATAATATTGGTGTCAGCAGTTGAGTGATTGTGTGCAAGGTCTCAAGTCAGCTGAAAATTGTTAAACCACAATCAAGTCGTGACAGTTTGCAGTCTACAAAATACATTTAACTGATGCTCCTCGCCAGTTACAAGCAACGTTGGTATATTCGAAGGATCCAAAGCATCAGCTAGCATCGGCCTGAAAATTTTCCCCAATACAAGCTCGGCAAAAATTTATAATAAACATGTATTGCATAATGATGCGTTGCCTTGACCTATTACCACTTATACCAGTGGTACAATTAATGAATATGTTTTAGATTTAGTTGGTGCTCACATTAACCGAACAAACAGAAATGGTAAGGACTTAGTTGCAAAATTTTGTTTGGGAAAATATCTTCAGTGTTATAGTACATCACAATATGACGTTCTAGCGCAATGCATTCTCTTTAACCTAATATCATGAGCTGGGGAAGAAAAGTACTGCTGCCCGGTCCATCATTACGGACACAATAACGGATAGACACTATATGCATAGAGACGTCTAAGGAATTGTACTCCAAAACATATGGTCACTACTTACAAGCAGAACAAATTTGAAGAAGGGCAATAGACCCACCCCTTGGGCTGTACTTTCAACCTGTTTTTCGTCAAATTAAATGCAGTCAAATGTTTTCATGGTATGATGGGATTTATGGACCATATTGAGGATGTGTGTCAGTTGTGACGTCACAAAACTTTTTGAACAGCTTAATGTTTAATGTTCAGCTCTGGATAAAATTCTTGTGAACTGTGCTCCTGTAATGTGTACTTGTGTATAGAAAAGCTAACGTGATATTAAATTTCTGCTTTAGAACCAGAGCAAGGCCGACGTGACGTCACGGTTGAAACACATTCTCAATATTGTCCTTGAACCCCACTATACAATCAAACATTTGACTTTATTTTATTTGGTGAAAACAAACCTAAAACGTGAGTGAAGATATCTTCAGATACAGTTTTTAATGATAATTTTTTCTCACCATAACTTCATTTCTCCGGCGTCATTTCGTTTAAAACATTTACCCTACATTCGGATGATTCCCATTTAAGAGTCGAAAGTAGCATCTTAAACAATGAGATTGTGGACTCGTTTCCACCGCCACAAGGTCTACACATATACAAGAACAATACAGGCAATAACAAAACATACCTTCTTACAGGAAGTCCATATGGCCACAATTCTGATCGAGACAAGAAGAGTTTAAAAAGTGAGTCTCAGATCAAAATCATGAATGTTGATTGAGAGGACCTTGTTTCTAATAGATGAAGTATTTTCTTATTGTTGCAAATTTCAGGTTGCGGTCGGTACATGTTTTCGTAAGCATATTTTGTAAACGTAAAATAGTTTTGATCTGAGAAATATTCTATGACTGAGTCGCTTTGGCTTATATGATGTGTTGTGTATAATCTTCGAAGCTACGCCACACAATAGGTGCTCCGGAGAGAGCTTAGACTGATAGAACCTTACCCATCAAACATTGCCCTATAGCAGCCACCCTTCACATTTAAATGACTTTATTTATATCATAAATAAATATATCATAGTACTTAAAAATAAAGGCAGCGAGTTTAAAATGGCGACGGGGACAAAGTAAAAACTTACATTGTCCGCGCAGAGATGTGAAACTGACCTTAAACTTTTGAACATTTTACATGTAACTAGTGGGGATGGGCAATATTTGACAACCTGATATGTATAACCAATATCGCCGTAGAGGAGTTCAGCCTACAAATCACACAGGAACAAGCCGCCAACAGCATAATCCACAGTCGCAGCCGTCATCTCACTAGATCCTAACAGATTTAGGAGTCTGATCAAGGCGCTGTCTGATATGGCGACATCTCCAAGCTCTCGTCTGGAGTTCTAGTCAGCCATTTATCTGTGAAAACCCCAGTGTCATGTCAGGCCAGGTCTATTAGATCAGCCTAACTATCGGATGAGGTATTGCCAGAAAATAATGGCCGCCTTGCCGCTGTGGCCTGATGGGTATTGAACCCAGGCTTCCATTGGATAATCTGACAGATACTCTTCAGAATTTCCGCCAGCCCGTCTTGACAAATTGTACATGCCGATGACAAATTAGTAACCTTTTCGAAATGAGGGGAATGAAGATAGAGCAGGTAACCCATTATTTAAAATAACAACAAATCTCAAATGAACAGTTGCTTACGTAGCCATTTGTCAAGCTAACACATTGGAAAGGCATTATTTACCATGCTGTATACTCCATATTTATTCATTTCATGTCTTGTCTTGTATATGCCATTGTGAAATACGTGTGAACTGATACTTTTTAAGCATTTACATGAACAAATGGAAAAACACAGAGGAAAACTGACAAGAGCCCTGATTTTACCGGCTAGGTGTGATCATCTGGCACTTTTTGTACGGTTATACAAAAATGGAAACAAAAGAAAACAAGACAAAGTCTGTCAGAGGTGGCAAGGCATGCACGTCATGTTCATCTCGTAGAATCAGAGTTTTATCCTGAGATACTGAGAACTATGTAAACATATTTTTCAGGGAAACTGTGATCGTTTGTTTACACGTGGTTGCATTTCAGTCCCTAGGACAAACGATAAAAGCAGAGAATTCCTCCATTCTCCCGCTTCTACTGTGAGTTGGCGTTTTGGTGACATATCAGCAGTCGACGCCCCTTCCATGGCTTTTATGCACAGTCACTTGTTAAAGGCCATATATTTGTCTCTCACGAACTGAACATGTGCTTGGTATATCTTAACCACAGGATTTAGCTCCGGTATGCCAGTTCCCTCCACCAATAATAATGACCGATTGGGTATAAGTGAAGATTTCGAGACAGTGGCGTTTAAACAACAACTAACATTT
This sequence comes from Acanthopleura granulata, assembly GCA_016165875.1. Taxonomy (NCBI): domain Eukaryota; kingdom Metazoa; phylum Mollusca; class Polyplacophora; order Chitonida; family Chitonidae; genus Acanthopleura; species Acanthopleura granulata. The sequence continues at coordinate 476,715 of JABBOT010000038.1, forward strand.
TCAGATCTAATATTTTCAAGGTTATTTCTCAACGTATATAATAGGCAAATAGCGGACGTCGCGAGATTGGCACATCGGGAACTTTGAGTTCTCGACAAGCTGGTGTTCAACTGGTCGCACGATTTGTTATCATATGGAGGTTAAGGTGCATTAATCTGTTATCATGTTGCCGTGATGGTGCGCTAGCCTGTTATCATGTGAACGTTAGGGTATGCTAGTCCGTTATCATGTGGACGTTTGGGTACGCTAGTCTGTTATCATGTGGACGTTTGGGTATGCTAGTCCGTTATCATGTGGACGTTTGGGTACGCTAGTCCGTTATCATGTGGACGTTAGGGTATGCTAGTCCGTTATCATGTGGACGTTAGGGTACGCTAGTCTGTTATCATGTGGACGTTGCGGTACACTAGTCCGTTATGTAGACGTTAGGGTAAGCTAGTCTGTTCTCATGTGGACGTTTGTGCGCCCTAACGCTCATGGAAGGCCCCTCCTCTGGCACCAATATGCTGTGCATATCACTACGTTAAAGAGTTCCTCATTAGCTTGCTAAAGTCCCGTGTTTTGTGTCAGACGTCTTAGTTTCCTCTACTGAATAACAGCCACGATATAAGCGAAAAGCTCTTTTGTAGTATGGCGTTTATATCGGTGCGTGACAGCTAAACATACAGCTTGACATATCACCTTACCTGAAATTCAAATCATGAAGCTTACGTGATCTGTAAGACTGCATTGTTTTTTTTTGGGTGAAGGCGCATCTGGGATAAAGTTGCTGATGCCTCAAGGATTGATGTCTTTTATCGTAAATGTTTTGAACAATAAAGTTTGGATTCTTATAGCAGGAATTATCTTTATTTAAAATAAGTTTGATACAGAGCATCCATGTACTGATTTACTTCGTGCACACAGCACACGTGACCTCGTAACCGTCACCGTAGTTTGGACAAGGCAGTGCGCCACATCTAGCTTCGACCGTATACAGGAGATTGCCGTCTAAGTTATCGGCCGTGCCGGGGTGCGTGTCCGGATCTTGATCGACGCACACATATTCAGACTTGTGATGCGTATGGTGCTGGGCCATGAGAAACCCCAGGTATTCCACAGTCCATTCGGCCGGACACTCCAGACGGGCTGGGATCATGACGTGGCTGGGTCTCCCCGGTGTGTAGCAGACAGCACACAGACTATCCCGATTGAAGAAGAACGCACCGCCTGAATTGGTCAGGCGAAACACTTTATTTCTGCGGTTTACCTCAAATTCGGTTCCATAGAGATAAGAACCAGACTGCGGACCGGGGTAAGTCTTGTTCCACTGTGGGTTTAATGGCATGCACAGTTGGTTGGCCCCAGAGCCCTTGTGTGTGTAGTGCGAACTTGCCATTACACCTTCAGAAAAGAAACAAAATTTCTGTTTGGTTGATAAAAAGGGTTTCTCACATGGAATGGGCCTAAACTTATTAAAAATACAGAATTTTAAACGTTGAATTTTCTAAGACATGGAAACAGGGTATTAGATACAACAGGCCGAAGACAGAGCACATAAAGTTTACTCTATGAAACATCCCAAAGGTCATAAAGAAGAAAATCTATAGGTTTTATAGGGTAAAGCAAACATATCTTAACTTTTTGTAGAGAAATTGTTATCCACAGCTGGGGAAGTACAGAATGGACCAGTGTTACCTGTGTACAACAAAACTGAATGATCTGGACAAACTTTTCTTCCCCACCGAATATAAACAGCGCCACCTGTATAACAATATAATAACAAGTATTTTTTTAATTTGACTGGTGCTTTACGTCGAAATCAATGGAATTGCACTTACACGTGAGTTACTTACAGATCCAAGTACAATATTATTCCGGAAACTTACTTCTGTGATTGCGAAAAACTGTATCAGCTGAAAATGTTGTTTCAGTCGCACAAAAACTGCCCAGGCGATATAAAATAAGCATTAATTACAATTATTTCTGTCAAATTTCCATAAAGTTGAGAAAAATCAGTACTTGATAATGGGCAAATGATTGCTCCAGCAAACGCTGAGAATATGTCTTCTGCTGTATACGTGCATGTGGTAAGGACTTAAGCCAGCAAACGGTTCGGAGGTTCGCATAAATATGGGAAGAGCGTTTAACAAGACGCGTTTAGGTCTTACAGTGTACGTCGGACTGATACTAAGTGGCGAAGATATCAACAGTCATTACGCATTTTCCTCTTGTTTTCTGTCAGTGTTCAACAGGACGCGATCTGCTCTTGTCTTCCATATTCCAGAGTTGTTCCATTGTTCCTATTGTTTTCTCTGGGATTATTATCAGGGATCCACTCTGCCCTGGTGGGACACCTATCGAAGTTATTTGGACTACTTTTCGAAGCCTATGTTTGTACACTTTGAGCTCCATTATCTGAAACTCTGGCACCCACCCGGACAGCGCAGTTCGTAGAGCATCCGCTCTCGGACGGGGAGATCTGGGTTCCAACCTGGGTCGGGTCATACCAAAGACTTTAAAATATGTTACACCCTGTTTCCTCGCTAGACGCTCAACCTAAGAGGATAGAGGGTGGACTGGTCGGCCCGGTTTCAGTATAATGTGACTGGGTGAGGGGGCTTGTTGGGTGTCTTCGGCAAGTCGTCTCGATGAGGCAGCACCAGATAAAAGATACGGTGGAAATGCGTACTTCACTAAGGAGACACCGTCTTCGTATAAGTGCTGCTTCGGTAAAACATTCATTTTATGAATCTGTTTGATTGCCTCGTCAAACCATACTCAAGAACCTTCTTGTCACCCACGCCACGAGGATCAGTTTATGGGTTGAGGAAGAAACATTACACTACACTATCAGTTACCACATAGCCAACCATACTACCGATGGGTTTAGGGCACTAAAGCAACACAATGACCCAGATGACCCCCTACCACTGTGATCGCCGTGAGTTCAAACCCAGTTCACGCTTCCTCGCAGGCCATACATTGGAAAGTCCGGCAGCAACCTACGTCGATTTTCCCCGGGCTCTGCCCGGTTTCCTCCCCTCATAAAGTCCCTCTTAATGGTGAAATATTCTTGAGCCCGGAGTAAAACACCAATCAAATCAATAAATAAATAAATACCACCACAGTTTATCATAGTTTACTAACATTGCCTCGCATTTGATTTATTCTACTCACTTATCAATGGAGTTTACTGCTTCAGTTTACCTCACATAGGATTTACCTCATAGGGAGGGGCCTCCGTGGCCGAGGGGTTTAGCGCGTTGATGCAACACAATGACCCAGATGCCCTCTACCAATGCGATCGCCGTGAGCTCAAGTCCAGCTCACGCTGGCTTCCTCTCCAGTCGTACGATGGAAAGTGTGCAAGAAACCTGCGGATGTTGATGGGTTTCCCCGAGCTAGGCCCGGTTTCCTACCACCATAATGCTTGCCATAGTGGGTTGTAATCATGTTGATCCACTTTATTTACCATGGATCTACCACAGTTTACCAGGGATTACAACGCTTTATATTACAATGGATTACCTTACCTTACATTGACAGAGCTCAATTATACTTACGGTGTTCGTGCTAATGCATGCTTGTATGGTCATGTTTACTGTTCGTTGGGCCTGGGTAACAACAATCACGGTTCTGGTGTGACCGTTTGCAAATTCTCTTTGAATACCACGAACACCTACTAATACCACTAATACCTAATATATGTACGTCACTCGTGGGAAAGTTCTTCAGAGGCTCGTCAAGGATTGGTGGTTTACCTAGGAAACTCTGGTTTCTTAAGCACATCACAATGACATCATTTTTCACTTGATACATTTTAGTGGCCTCTGATAGTTTTTGGTTAATGTTGTTGTAGTGCGATTATTGACTAGGAAAACCCATTTCCGTTGACAGAAGGTATTCGAATGTCAGTTCGACGCCTACATTAAATGGCAGCCAATTCTCGTCGCCCTCCCCCCCCCCTACACACACACACAAACGCACGCGCACGTAAGCACAAGTGTGCATACACACACACAGCTGTCCTACCTCGACTTGTGGACTGTGTGCCTTGCTTTGACATGGCTCTCTCTATACCGGTACCAGACAATCGCTCCACGAGATCCTGCAAAATCTTCTCCAACTGATTGTCCAGATTTACCACGCTTTGGGGTCCCTGCAAAAAGAGAAATGATATCATTCAATTGTTTGGATGTTTGTACACACGTATTGGATTTGTCTACTTGGAATACTGGTGGCAGGTTTGAACGGGAGAACAAAATACCTGACCTCCCGATAAATATATATATATGAATTTTCTGAATTTATCTTTATCTTTCTAATCTTTATGACAGCAAGCTGGCAATCACATATGTTAATTCTGTCCTCTTGTAGAGACTTACGTTTCCGTTTCACAGATTGCTACGCAATGCCTTCATAAGTTCACCTTTTAAAATGTACAAACGTGTGCCAACAAGTTACAAGTTATTGTCACCGGACCAGACAGCGGCCTGATTTGTGCTGAAGTAACACGGGAGCACCGCGTAAATATTTATCCAGTGTTAGAACATGGAAAATGAAGATGATGTTGGGATATGCTAGAACAAAACTGAAACAATTTCATCGGGGTTTTGAATATCTCTAAGGTTGGAGAAGTGATAAAGGGGAAACACTATGACATTTATGAGCCACATCGTCGGCTGTCGACCGTTATAGGGAGTTTGACTCAGAGGATTTTAGATAGATTGCGGCATAATTAATATTGCGCGACATTAGCAATATTAACCATGGGAAACTAAACCATATACTTGGCCAAAGTACTCAGTCCCTGTAATCTAGGAATTAGGGGTCCACGCCGTCCTGGCGGTAGACTTACTGAAATCGATCGGACTACCATAGGAAGCCTGTGTTATAGGTCTATACTTTGAGCTACAATATCTCAAAAATTGCCAAACATGCAGAAACACAAACAGAGACAAGATGCTGCAATGGTTATAACGACGTTTTCGTAGCTGGCACTGGTCGCGTGGTTTGGCAGAATGTTAAATGTTCTTGATAACCTTAAAAACATATTTTTTCTCAAAATTCGCCGAACCGATCAGGCTGAAATTTTATATGCTGTTACCACATATAAAGGTGTACGCCCAATGCAAAATGTTTTACGTACGAAAAATAAATTACGCATGCAAGTACATGCAAGTCTTCGGCGGCCCTTTTTAATTCATCATATCACCTTTTTTTCAGTTTTCTTCCTTATTCTTGCGAAGTTAACAAAGCAAGGGTGCAAATTGCAGTCTGTTTGATGCATATTTGTATGCTAAATCAAAACAGGGAAAGTTCAACATTTTACAGGAAGTGAAGGAAAAAAAACAGGATTGTTTTATTTTGGGGGCAGCCGTCAGCATTGTGGTGGGAGGAAACCGGGCACAGCCCGAGGGGAACCCATGACCTTCCTAGCGGACCTGGTGGACCTTCTCACATACAGCCGGAGAGCTTGAACTCACAGTGACCTCATTGGTAGGAGGTACCTGGATCATTACGTTGGGTTATAACCCCTTCGGCCATGGAGGCTCCTTAGCTTTAATCAGAATAATAATATTAAGCATATGTATATCTTCCAAGGCCACTAATCTCTTTCAATCTTAATTCGTCTTCTTTCTTTGCATTAGCTAAGTTTAGTAATGAGAGTCAGATGTTCTTTTGTTCATACTAGGTGTGAGACTATCGAAATTTAAGTCACTCTTCATTCCTCAGTGGTATGGGTAAATTATGTTGTCAATAAAAGTTTTAGGGACGGGGCGATCAGCTTACTGGTATCTCTCCCATATAGAGAAGATTTACTTACCGGAGGCCCCATCTCCCCCGGGGGCCCTGGGGGTCCATACGGCCCCTGGATTCCGTCCCGTCCGTCCCGTCCATCCCGACCTGGAAGCCCACAGCAAGCAGTCGGAGAGTCTGCAAATCAACACGAGGCACTGTAGGTAGTACGACTGTGCTAATCCAGACTGAACCGTGGAGAAAATGTGATTAATAATCGATGTGTGGAAGTGCTGTGGTGGTTCGGATTGTAACGACTAACAACAGTGTGTTTTCTGCGGACTTCTCGTGTTGCCACTACAACTGAGATGTGATTCTCTACAGTTTGCATTCAGCGTACAGGGAGATCGTGAAAATGGCCAGTAGCAGCTTCAGCAGATGTATTGTGAAATGATAAATAACTTTGCGACGTTAAGAATTCTCCCAGTTACATAAAAGCTTTATCAGATATTTTGTTCCTTGCACGTTTAGTCTTCAAATGTTTTTATCGCTGACACTACATTGACGATAAATAGGAAATACGACAATCTCAATATCTGTTACTTTTCGCGGATCTTTCCACGCTTCTCCGGTCCTGGATGGTATCGGTAAGTCTCTCGTCATCTAACAGCACCTGGAGTACAAATGATAAAGTAATTGTGCTTCTACACGATGCCGATAAAATGCATGAACATCAAAAAATAGGTATTCGGGCAGGTTTAGGATACGTCATTGCTTTCGGACCACTTGATAATTCCTGATTGAGAAAATTCATTTGAAAAAAGTAGTTTATTCATGCGAATATAAATGTCATTTCCGAGTGGTAGGTACAGGTCTTGTGTGACGCTCCCATTAAATCAGTGTTGCACGGATAAATTTTGACGGCTGCGTGATCAAATGGCAGGTGTGACACGCACAGTTGTAGCAGAGTACTTCACCACAATGATATGAATCACTCACCTGACCAAACAGGCAGGAATAAGATAACAGTACAGTGGCAAGCATCTTCAACACGCCTATAAAACAACAATAGCGCTGTGTTGGCTGTAACGGGGAAAACTGAACATGTGCTACTCAGACTGAACTTTGCTATGACACTAGTATGCAGTGTTTGTTCACGAACCAGACTGACGCCCGAGTTCTTACAGCACGACTTCACATACCTCTTGTTTTCACATCGCTCACTTACACTTCATAACTTGTTGACGCCTAATCTAAATGTTTTTCTAGTACAAAATCTGCGCTGTTACTGCGAAGTAAGTCTATTCCGGAAGCTGTGTGACATTTATCGACATTTCCATGTTTCTGGCGTTGGACTGTACTTTATGTTGCTAAGAGTTTTCTATAACGGACTGAAAGTGTTCTTACACAGCACACTTGAGACATTTGGTGTTATAATGCATTCGATATCAGAGTGTATACAAGCTGGATCAAATCGCGCACGGTGCGTCTGTATAGAGGTCGCATTTCACCTTCCTGTGAGGCTGTAAATTGCCATGTAGTCAATTCACTCGCACTTGTACATTTACCGTTACATGTATTGCAGAATGGCACATGAACCATGGATTTGTCCTGCGTCTTCTGTTTGAATCGACAACGTTTATACGCAAGCATTTGCTTTAACTGTCTCAAGAGTTTAAGAATTCTATTTATTTCACTGATTTATGCTTTCAGAAGCTTTCAGCAATATGACGACGGTCACTTCTGAACATTGGTATTATATTCCATAGCAGTTAGGCTTATTATAGTTTGTTTGGATTTAAACCAGTTCTTTCTTGGGATCATCTTTAATATGATAGATGAAAACACTGTCTCTGACCAACAATAAATGAGAATCTGCTAGACTGTATAATAAACTTTCTCATAGATGGAGTCTATGGGAATATTTCTAAAACAATCTTTCGACACAAAACCATTCGTGGGAACAAGGCAGTATCTAATTTTCATAGGCATATTATGAAGACAAGATATAAATATTATAGGCACGTGATTGTGATTGTTTGTTTTGTTGTTTTGGGGGGGTTGCATGTAATGGCTATGTAATTTACTGCAAAAATGACGTCAGAATCATATTGACTGATTATATTGAAACCTCCAGTATTATTCGAATATTGGCCCAGAAGTTTGCGTTTGTAACATTTTTTTCGTGCAATATTGTATACTATTTACACCTGTGCTGCAGAAACGCCGATGTTCATGAGTTCCTCCATTCAGTCATGTGTATTATAAATCTAAATGCTATCTAAACTTATCTAAAAATTCTACCAGTTACATTAATATAGTATAACTTTGACATAGCTAGAACCATTCAAAGGCGAACAGCTTCTGCAGATGGTGTGTATAATTCTACCTGTCCGGGATGGAAGAGAACTCCATGACCGAGGGGTTAGCGCTTCAGCGCAGCGGAAATACCCAACAGCCTCTCACTAGTGCGGTCGCTGTGAGTTCAAGTCCAGGTTATTCTGGCTCTCCCTCTAACATTAGGTGAGGAGGTCTGCCGCCTGTCTGCGGATGGTCGTGGGTTTTAGCCGGGTTCTATCCGGTTTTCTCCCACATAATGCTGGGGGCCGTCGTAGGGCTCAAAACACCACATATTAAATCAGATCTAACGATCGTTATTCCCCCCTCCCTTCGTTGACCTGCCAAAATGTAGGTACACTGTAAGAAAAACTTGGACACCCCGGTCAAATAAAAGTTAGCCATCCACTGATTGATCAAGGAAAAGCTTGTGGAAATTATTTCGTCAAAAAACTACCATAAAAAAAGATGGTCACGACTAATGTCGACTGTAATTGCTTGGGTCAATAGTAGTTGTCTAGCGAGAAATGGCCGTTACTTTTGTGACCAAATTTTTCTTCGTCAACACTACCTCTTGGATTCAGTGTTTGGATGATATTTTCTGGACTAAAATGATTAAATGGTGCTCTAAGGAGTTTTTAACACTCATATGGTGTTTTTTACCCATATACTTAAGTCAGAGAAGAGACAGCTGCATGGGCGGGAATACGTTACTACTGATGTGTACGCGTAGATGCGTCTACTTGAAGGCTGGATCGGCCGTTATACAGGGGGTTATATTGCCCCGCATATGACCTAAATGTATACTGATGCCCTATTAGTATCCACCATAGTGATTTGTATAATGCTAGTCCTTTGTCAGTGTCTGTTCAACGCATATGTGTTTTATAGTATAAGTTAGTTGTGTAGTACCGGTAGCTTGCGAAAACCTCAGTAGGTGTAATCTGAGGATCGGAACAGAAATTGACCGAGACATACATAGACACGCCTGTGCCTACATTTACCGACATTTTTCAAGCATAACCCTCAAAAAGCTTATGCCATGTTTCTTATTGATTTCAACGGTAAGTCATTTTGTTTACTTTCAGTCAGATTTACTTATTTATTCATTCATTTATTTATATGATTGGTGTTTTCGCCGTTCACGAATATTTCACTTTAAGCCACGGCGTCGAGGATTTACGGTGGGAGGAAATAGGGGAATTCAGTTTGATAGTTTGATTCTGGAACAGCTGTTGTTAACATATGGATAAGCATCTGAATGTACTATGAAACGTAGTATGAAATGCAGCTATAATGAAGGTCACAACAGAGACCAGGGATGGCGTCATCAAGAATGTAAGCAACCGTGCAGAAGAAGTAACGAAATATGGACCCAGTCTGTACGGCATCATCAAATATATCCACCTCAATAAAAGGTAAAAGGACCATTGTTGTTAATCATAAAGCTCTGAAACAAATAAAGAAAAAAAGCAGGAAGATTTGCATGTGCTCAGAACACACTCCGCATTCTAAGTGACGAAAATTGCCAAAGTTATGGCATAGTATCTCACTTAACTGAGTACGTGCAACAAGCGGTGTATACAGTGTTGAGCGAAGCCACACTTGCACACGCATGTTTGAATCGTGAAAAATAACATGGAACATGTTTGATTCATTAACACTTTCTGCACGAAGCACATACTACCGCCTGATTAGACAGTAGGCCTAGCTGGGATAGGCACACCTCAATGGTTATAGTACCATTAACAGTGGGATGTACCTTGTCGACCACCGTCCTTGACATCTAGTTACCTGCGAGAGAAGATAGCAGAAAGGCCCAGGACAGACGTGTCACTAGCCTCTGCAAGCTGGCATAGTTTTGGTGTTGAAGCCAGGCGACGTTTTCACACACACACACACATAAAATGCAGACACACTCGTACACCCGCACACACAAAGTGAAAACACCTGCGTCTTCAGTACGAACACAGTGAACAAAACTGGGTTTTCCCGGCACCTCTCCAAACAGTTTTACCACCCAGATTGCTTGAGAGTAAGCCAGAGTTGATAAATTCTGAGGTGTTATACGGCGCATGACTTTTTCGGTGTCAATTTCAAAATATGGGCTTCTTTAACGTCGAAATTTAGGTCAGATCTTAATGATATACGACTGTATACTAAAATTGTAGTGGCGACGTCAAGTGTGCGCTACCTGCGGAGAATCAGCGCTCTGTAATCTACCTAACACGATCAGAACCGCATGGCACAACGATTTTCAGCTTGAATCACACCTTGCGAATTGTATTTAAGAAAATACATATAGATTTGATCTGACCCACGAGGCATGATGGGCTAGATACTTCATAAGGACAATGGTAACTTTGATCAAAATTTGAGGGTATCAGCCTTGTAATGAAAATATAAATTTCTCGTCACTAAGGGTCAACTGTTAATTCTCGTATCGGATATACCCGAATTGTTCTTATCTGGAATTGTTAAGATCTGGACGGTTGTCTTTGAAAAGCCTTACAGTTCTTTTCCTAAAATACGACACAAATGTATATGTTAGCCAAAAATTTAATCTTGTAGACACTCAATATTTTGGAAACTTATTAATATTTAAAGTCTGCCTTTTAAATATCGGAGTTCTGCAGGATTCCGTGCCATTCGACGGTGTTAGTTTGTACTCCATATTGCTTTACGTAGCACATTTTGAACTAGTGTTTCGCCACTAACCATTTTGCCTGGGACGTTATTTCTGCCCTTGCATCGCTCCTTGTTTCTTTGTGCGATTACATATTTTTCACCCCTGTTTGCGCTGGAAATGACACTGAGGAGATTTTGTGTATAGCCTGAGGACTGAAGTATCTAACGTCCGGCAAGGGACTACGGACATTTTCCCGTGCCATCTCCTGTAGAGAAAGCTTATGGCTTAACTGGCCGATGGCTACAAGTATCCCTTGCTTCAAGAATTCGCGAGAGCTGTGGATTTCCCTATTTCTGTGGACAGACTCGCCTTTAGACGCCTTGCATTTGCACTTGGAGGATAATCTCCGCATTTATTTGATTGGTGTTGTGCACGGTTTCTGTTATTGCTTGTTTGGTTCCGCTATATTTTTGTAAATTGTACTGCTTTGTTTATTTTGTTCAATTATATGTATTGAAATTATTTGAGCGTCTTCGTGTTTCTTAGTTTGATCTTGTGTTAGGCTCATCGCTGTCTGGGAGTTAAACAAGCCATTGTTTCTTTTACATTGTCGCCTATATTCAGCTCTCTGTAAAATCACCCATAGTCACTACCGAAATTGTTTTTAGTCATTAACACTTAACACGACAACCCCTACACAATGATATGTTTGATGTCAGTTTTAATGTAAGGAAAATATTGTTAGAGCAGTTTTTCTTGTTCATAATGTTAAACTCCATAAACCTGTTTTCAGGGCAAAAGACTTCATTTCCTTGAGCGACGTCGTAATTACTTAAACAAACTAGTGACACGCTGAATAATGGGAGGAGTCCAGCATATTTTTTTGGAGAATGACACCAGTGAACTAAACTGTGATCTGCTTTCCTCTAACCCTGTTTCTGACATTGCCATATTTGAAAGATATTTTGGAATTCAAGAATCAAGATTCAAATTTTGGTATAATAGAACCTTCATCAATGAAATTTATTTTATCTTTAATATCTATATTATCACACGACAACATGGATTAGACTTAAATGTTGTAGACACCTGTTTTAGATAGAATGTAGCTGATATGTACGTCATGCAGTAAGCCGAGTGCGAAACAGGAAATAGCACACCAAAGCCATAGCATGGCAACAAAGTTGTAAAGGTTTCAATAATGTGAAAAGAAAAATGACAAACAAATCCATAATACAATTAACTAGTCGACAGCTGACAGTTAACCAATCCAGCAAATATACTAAACAAGGGCCCCTTTGTTAAAGGCGGGTTTTACGAGTTTCCCATTGTTTAGAGGTTCTCTAAGAAACATGCTTCGTCACTGTAAGCTCACGTAGCTCTCAGAAGACGCTGACATTTTACCGACCTGCTGGCTGATTGACATGAATCGAGTCTTTCGCTCTCTAGGGGTGAAGTGTCAAGCCGGGCTTCCTCCCGCCTCTATTCGACGTGCTGTTCCTGCAGTCAAATTCTGTACAGTGTGGCTTCATGCGGCTCTTCGTTCTTGTCTGTGAACTGACAAAGCAAGGGGCAGCGGCCAACCGCCCGTAATCGAGTTAAATTCGCTTCCATATATGAGTAGCGATATGCACATTCAAAAGATAGAATGGTAATGATTTAAGGGCCCGATTCTTGTCACAACCGGTAATCGGGCTTTACATAACCCCGAGTTCTGATTGATCAAAATTATTTTCATAGGTATGTCCTTTTAAATAGAAATATTTATTATTCGCGATTGAGGGTGTGTTACAACCTACCTTAATATTTGTTGCCTCCGAACTAAAAGTTTTTTTTTAAAAATTAGAGCAAAAAATTGATAGACGTTTTTACATCTTCAAACCCTCCTATTTTCCCACAAATTGCCTAGTACGTCCCGGGTCTTCTCCTCTAATTACTATTCCTTATGACCCTACAACGGCATTGTTAATTGTTAAAAGGATGACACACCCGAGGATATATTTCTTTTTAGTCTAACCGTACATATGTAAATTTAAACTATGTACATATGTAATAATTTCAATGTTTCACACATTCACATATTCACGAACTGTAGCTCAATTTAAATACATCTTTCCAAATTTCTGTCCGGTTTCAGGACAGGGGCAGATACTGTCCAACGGATCAAACGACCTTGATACCGATGGGCTATATATACCAGGAAAGATGAGAAGTGATCTGCGTACAAGGCTCTCCACACTTACACTATAAATCAGACGGTTTATTCAGTTTGAGGACATAATTAAACTCAACCACAACTCTCTCATATCTGATCGGCCGTGCAAGAATTTGATATATTAATTTTGAAATTCTCGACACTCCAATTACACTTTTTATTTTAATACTTTGACATGATTTTTGCAGATATTAGTGACTTTCTCTGTTATAGCTGATTACTGATTATGTAGTGTTAACTTCTCGTGACATCTTTTGGCGGGGATTAAATTGCTCAGCCTTGCAAATTTGCCCTGACTGAGGTGTTGTATTGCGCTTCTTCGTTGACTAGGGATAAACTGGGAGGCATAGCCGTCCATCGGTCTTTTAAGCTTACCATCTTGGCTTTAATCACAACTTTACCATGATTTAGAGAGTTAACGACTATGATTTTTATGAAAACACGGTTTTATCTGAAGATGGAAATTGACACGCGTTAATCCGTTGTGAACAGCAGATAAAGACCCTTGAAAAAACAGCGCTGCCTGCCTTCCATTTACAGGACCGTAAGGAGCTTTTGTTCAAATACAGTTTAGATATATCACGAAAGATGTCTGCTTTGTTGGTAAAAACTGAACTACTGCAACACAAGTACATGTACTGTATGTCCTAGGACTAAGAGGCCAAGAACTGACACAAGTACATGTACTGTATGTCCTAGGACTAAGAGACCAAGAACTGACACAAGTACATGTACTGTATGTCCTAGGACTAAGAGGCCAAGAACTGACACAAGTACATGTACTGTATGTCCAAGGACTAAGAGGCCAAGAACTGACACAAGTACATGTACTGTATGTCCTAGGACTAAGAGACCAAGAACTGACACAAGTACATGTACTGTATGTCCAAGGACTAAGAGGCCAAGAACTGACACAAGTACATGTACTGTATGTCCTAGGACTAAGAGACCAAGAACTGACACAAGTACATGTACTGTATGTCCAAGGACTAAGAGGCCAAGAACTGACACAAGTACATGTACTGTATGTCCAAGGACTAAGAGGCCAAGAACTGACACAAGTACATGTACTGTATGTCCAAGAACTAAGAGGCCAAGAACTGACACAAGTACATGTACTGTATGTCCTAGGACTAAGAGACCAAGAACTGACACAAGTACATGTACTGTATGTCCAAGGACTAAGAGGCCAAGAACTGACACAAGCACATGTACTGTATGTCCAAGGACTAAGAGGCCAAGAACTGACACATGTACATGTACTGTATGTCCAAGGACTAAGAGGCCAAGAACTGACACAAGTACATGTACTGTATGTCCAAGGACTAAGAGGCCAAGAACTGACACAAGTACATGTACTGTATGTCCAAGGACTAAGAGGCCAAGAACTGACACGTCCCTTCATCTAGCTGCTGGTTGAGCTTGAATTGTTGCTAATCATCCTTTCGGTTGACTCTTTATCTACGGTAGCTAGATTTTTTTTCTTCTACATTTTACGTCTCTTATGCCATTCTCGTTCACAGTACTTCACCGGTCAAGCACAGACTGACTAAGTGTATATAAATAATACCAGACGCATAAGGCCTGGTATTTCGTCTAGAAGATTGATATTAATAATATCTGAAATAGTGATCTTTGAGATCTTTGGTATAACGCATTTTATAGGTCGAAACCGACGTCACGGCTGACACGACGAGAAGAAACGCACCGGTTTGGGACGTTGACTGCGCACAGACAAAGTACTTGACATAGCTGAACTTTGTTGCAAATTTGCAAGGCTGAGCAATTTAATCTTCTCCAAAAGATGTCAGGAGAAGCGATTCTACATGTTGTTGTCACCTGCTGAGTTATTACAACTGCTTTAAGAATGAAGGCATAAAAAGTGCATTGTGATTAAGGGACTGGACTAGGTGTGCAGAAAAAATATCCAACGCGTGAGGCTGTATTCCTCGGCTGTTTAGCAACGACGGTAGCTTATCCAAGACGCGTTGATCAATGGGAAGCTTAGAATTTTCTCGGAACGGTGATAAACGCATTTATTCAATGCATGCTACACTTTTCTTTAGTGACTGACATAGCAGTCAAGACTCTCGAGATTGCTTATAGACCGACTGACTGCTTTATTGATCTATCGGTCGATGGACTTCCCCATGAAGCGTAGCATCACGTCACAAGTATCATTTTATGAAATTGCGGCAGTGTAACCTGGGTAAAAATTACGTTCACGTTTCCACGAACATGGAACATTTATGTAGGAATACAAACCGAGTTATTTAATAGCGGCAATCAGTATTGTCTCATGGCGGAAGCTTGCTGGCCACAAGGTTTCTCGATCTTGCACGCTTTCTCATTTTATAATCTCAGCCATTGTCATTCTGCATAGTACTGTGTGACTTCCAAGAACACTCAGGCTATGTCCTCACTGTTCACTGGTCAGGATTTTGCAATTACTGGGTAACTTCAGCAGCACGACGCATACGCAAGATATCAGTTTCAAGGGCAATGTGCCGTAAACGGAACCAGTCAAGTTCGTCATATGTCGTTAAACTAAGTGGACACAGAGAAAACTGGAGTTGATATCAAACATGCGTATGCAAACCTTGGCGCGAATGTTTATTTAAAAAATACTCTTATTTCAAATGCAGATAGCAATACAGCAATAAGTTAATATTTTCACATTCACAATAACATCAATCTTTTCAAATTATGTCAGTATTACACTAAAGAATTGCAATAAAAAAGGTAAGACAATGTAAATGCTCATTTATTTCCTGAATGCTCACCAAACACTTCAAGGTGCTAGTCGCGCGTAATTTAATCCTATGTTCATTCATAATATTGTAAGATGTCACTTAAGATAATTGAAAACCGAAGTCGCCATTCCAAAGCCAAGTCAAAGTTCCACTGCAGCTTAACGTACGATATTTGAGGTACCTGGCATGGATTGATGGTTTACGACAATTCCTGTTCACTCCTGTACCACTAAGGTTAATTGATTCATATGAGAAAAAAAAAATCTTAATTTCATTGTTAAACACCAGAGGAATGAACAACCAATTAAATTAAATAAAGCAGCAAGACGGAAAACAAAATCGTTTGGCGGAATAATCTGGCACGAAAAAGAAAATGTGATAAACTGCTTCACATGCTTGATATCAGACATTTGTGAGAAGATTTTACCGAGGTCTGCCATACTTACTTGACAACAAAACTGGTCTATGATGTGAGCAAACATGACATCAAAGTTTCCTAACCCTTGGCGAAATAAGAAGGTAAACTAAGTATAAAATGACTGCATTTATTCCAAACGCAAGATGAAAACTGACGAAGAAAAAACACCTCGAGATATCCCGTGGAGATGAGCTCGTCCCGTAGGAAAACCTACAAGTTAAGGTACAGAGTTATAACACTCTCGTAAACTCAGTCGCCAGGATGGACGACAAAAGTAATAAGCCCCGATCCTTGCACCAGGCGGGAATGTGTAAGACGTTTGAGAAGCAATTACTTGTCCGTGCTTGGGGCAGTTGTTGGACATCCTCTCAGTAACCACTTCCCTTAGCCAGACGTGACCTGCACACGGGAAGAGACTGTCAGATTCATAAACTCTATAATGAGCATACAACACTTTGAATGCATAATGTGGAGACAGCTTCAAAGGTTTCAGAAGATATGTTTCAAATTTGCCTTTATTGTATTTAACTCTGCATAACCCGGAGATGAAGAATGTATAAGTATTTATGTTTATTAATTTATCCTGACGAATTTATGAGATGTTGCAATAAAGTATCGATTTATTTATATATTTATTTATTTCATTGGTGTTTTACGCCGTACTCAAGAATATTTCACTTATATTATGGCGGCCAGCATTATGGTGGGAGGAACCCGGGCAGAGCAAGTCGCGATTCAGGCACATATATTTGTATTCGACCTGAGGACTTTTCACACACTAAACGATTTTGAAACTTTGACTTTATATATATATCATGTCGAGAATATCGATTGTCTTGTATACATCACTGAAAACTATTTAATTCTTACCAACTTTATTTGCTATTTAATATATATTTTTTCATGCATATTCCTTTTGAGAACTGATGTTTGATGTTGTTTTGGAAATGGTATTTTTTTTAACTTGGTTGTTCCGGTTATCGACTTGAGCGGGCTCTTCGTGGTTTACCAGTAATATACAAGTGCAGGACTTTGGGCCATGCACAGTTATTTCCCCTCCACCGTTTCCCGTCAGGGCAAAGAGGATCATCTCTCTTCTCCCCACATTGTAGGTTCAAAGCCACTTTAAAAAAATAGCCTTTCTATTTATGTAGTAATTTCACAAAGATCACACATCTAAACATGTCCTACAACATGTCCAAATGTCATAAACCACCATTTTCTCAAAATAAATCAGCTGAAATGCAGGTACTAGCTTTCCATCGCCATAGAAACAGGGTGTAGGGGGGCACTTGCTCATTGGATAATATTTTCCTCACTTTAATTGTAGCCTCAAGTAATGGGGTTTTTTTTCCAACCATTATTTGTCATAGTTTATAAATGCAAAGTTACCTGGCAGTACTTCAGAGATACAACCAATCCCTACCCTTTCCATCCGTTTTCTCTGCGCCTGAATCTTGTATACAAAATCCAATTAGTGTTCTTATACCTGTGTGTCCACGACGTTCAGGGACAGCTGGAGCGACCTTCACGACCCAATCATACGGAGCTGTAAAATTGACATGCTGCAAAACGAAGACATCGGTAATAAAAAAAAAACATAGCATATAAATTTCCCCTGTGCTCGTGTGTGTGTTTTTTTTAACAAGTTGTGACCGCGACATCTTCAGTAAGTCGTGCTCTCGACATTATTGACCAGTGAAAACAATCAGGACAGGTATATTGTTAAAATGGAGGATATCCTTCAATACTCTCTAATTCAGGAATATTTTGAACTTGGATTAAGCGATAATGACATACAGTTAATTCTTCATGAGGAGCACTGGCTGAATATTTCAGTGAGGCAGAAACTAATCCGAAAACTAAAGCGACTGTCATGTAGGCATTGCAGTGATCCGAGGGGTGTTGCGGAGTTTATACAGGGTTATCTGAGGGTGTTTAGTCAGTGATATGGCTATCGCATGACGGATGGCAAATGCATAGTTGAAGGACTAAGGGTGCGCATTGAGGATATTAGATTGCTGTTAGAAATTGCTGCAGCCACGTGGTGTAGAACTAAGACAACGAGGACGGCTTTGCAGGAGAGCATATTATGCCGAAGGTTCTAATTTCATTTGGCATATTGACGGGTATGACAAGTCAAAGCCATTTGGTCTGGCAATTCACGGATGTATTTGTTACTTCTCGACAGAAATTGTCTCATTCAGTATCTACCACACAAACAATAATTCAAGAATTGTATGGGGTTATTTCAGTTCAGAGTGTAAGGGATACCCCCGGTAGTGTTACAGCTGATTTCGGGGCAGAAAACGGACACATCAGGCATTTTCAGAAATTTCTAAGACGTGGTGGACGCGATCCACAGGCAACCCCTTGCTATACAGATGGAAAGCGCAGAAAATCAAAGGATAGAAACTTGGTGGGATACCTACGGCGAGAGAGTTTACATTTTTGGATAGAACATTCTAGCGGGCTGCGTGGAAGAGAAGACTTTGTGTGGGCAGTTCTCTGGATAAAAGCCTCTTGCAATTCTGTCTCACGTATGTCTTACACGTGAATGCACAAAACTTTTCATGACTCCATAGTTTTAATTTATTTTATTTATTTCTTTGATTGCTGTTTAGCGCCGTATTCATGAATATTTCACTCAAACATGTTATACGACGGCGGTCAGCATTATGGTGGGAGGAGGCCAGACCGTGGCCGATGGAAACCCACGACAATCCGCAGGCAGGCCTTCCCATGTGGAAGAGGAAGCCAGCCTACATAGGCTAGACGAACTCACAGCCACCGCATTGGTGAGAGGCATCCAGGTCATTACGCTGCAATAACCCCCTCGGTTTTAAAGAATGATTAATATTAATAATGTGACTGTCTAGTTTGTAACATGTTATTTATCACGAATGACTTTTGAATGTAAATAGGTTATAGTGAACATAATGCCAGCTACTAAACCTGAATTAATTATCAAAGGAATTATCCAGAAGTGTTCTAAAAATATTTAAGAAAGTCTAACAGCGTTTATCAGCGGGATAAATTGCATATTATCATCACTAATTTGCTGCTCATTTGGTGACGCCATTTTGCCATTTTAGCCTTCTGAAATGACGTCACATTGCCATGGAGCTCCCTTTTGGTAATAAAATAAAAACTTTTGCAAAATTAGATGTAAACGTATGTGACCAGACCAAAAAAATCTGGAAAAATACAAAATGAACACAAAACTGCCAGATATCCAATTCAAGAGTTTGACCTTTGTTTTATTTTCAAATGGCCCAGTTCGGAAGTTTGTCAGGACACAGCGTCGTCTGTCTTTCAGCGACCCTTCTCGTAGCTTCCCCGCCGCCTGCATAGGTGTCAGGATTAGCTGGCTGTAGACATCAGCTAGTATACCAAACACAGCAGGGTATTTCAACAGATTTTTTTCTGTCGATATATGGGAAAGACATTTCCTTAATAAATCTGCAGGCTTCGCTACCGGGTAAGGGGAAATTGTGCCTCAAAATCTTCTCATTTTCGGACTGTGGAGGCTGGGAGTCGGTTTTCTTGCCAACTCCACCGGACGAATTACCGCATCCTCCTGGCCAGTACGTAATCATTATAACCCCGGTAGCAGCTGTCAGCTCCACGTAAATCTATGAAAGTCCAGTTAGGCTAAAATACTGCAATTTAACTTAAAATAACCCCAAATTCCGATTTATTGCTCCGATATCTGTCCATCCACTGAACCTCCACTAACAACCAAGAGCTGGGGCAATGTGACGCCGCAGCCGAAGTATCACGTGACGTTTTCAGGGCTGCTGATAGGCCAAATCCCTCATAGCTTCTACAGCATGGCTACACTGAGTAAAGAGCCTGGTAATTCCCTCTTCCCAGAATCTTCTCGGATTTTAAAACACCACTAATTTTTTTTCTCTGACAGCCATGGTTAATTACTACTTTTTTCCGTGCATCTATAGTGGCAGGCTTTAAGTTCACTTTGATTCTACATGAAAAACACTGAAAATAACCTCCTTAAAGATCATAAAATCTAGCACTTTTTGCTTACACACGTACATGGTGTTCCTTCCTTTATGTTAGACTGAGCTTGACACCGCGAGGAAAGTTTGGAAAAATCACACTATCCGGCCCTCAACAAATCCCAGGTGTTCCCTTTGGTCGTCCAGTTCAGATGTACCACATCCCTGGTTTGTGGGGTGCCACTGATAAGCTTTGTCACGTTTCTGAAGAAGATCTTCAAATTTGCGGAGAGAAATGTGAATTCCGGTCGGTGGTACCATATGACAACTACAGCTATGATGCTTGCGTGGACATTATGCGCAGGGAAGAACTGCAGCCGGTGATAAATTTATCAGATGCTACAGATCTATGTCTATATTTAAGGCCAGAATTACTGTCTTGAACGTTTTCGAAAGACACAGGCTACCTTGTTGCGTTTATGAGAATCCCTACAGGGGGTATATCTAGTGTTCCCTACCGAGTGTTGGTCAGTGTTTAGTGGTCTGTGCCGAGTGTCTGTCAATGTCTAGTGGTCTCTACCGAGTGTCGGTTAATGTCTAGTGGTCTCTACCAAGTGTCAGTGGTCTTTACCGAGTGTCGGTTAATGTCTAGTGGTATCTACCAAGTGTCAGTGGTCTCTACCGAGTGTCGGTCAATGTCTAGTGGTCTCTGCCGAGTGTTGGTCAATGTCTAATGGCCTCTACCGAGTGTCGGTCAATGTCTACAGGTATCAGCCGAGTGTCGGTCAATGTCTAGTGATGTCAGCCGAGTGTCAATGTGTCAATAACATCAATGATGTTCTGGTAAAATTGCGCTTCACATTTTGGTGAAGGTCATACTCAGAAGTTTGAAACGCCAACCTTTGGTTTCATGTGTCAATAACATCAACGATGCTCTGGTAAAATTGCGTTTCACATTTTCGTCAAGGTCATACTCAGGATTTGTGACTTTCGCTTGTCTGCTCAAAATAATTTCATAAACTGTTTATTGTATGTATAAAGCATCTTGAAGGTCTATATGAGATTGACGTGGTTCCTTTAGTCCTTGTGCGACTCTTAGATCCTTCGGTGGACAAGATCCGTCTCATCTTGTTACAATTTAAACCCCTAGAGTTCTAAACTGGATGAGCACGTGTGATACTGTCAAGACTAGAGATCTACAGCCTTAAGGGAGATCACTGGGATGAATTATTACGATCAACCGTCGTGGGAGACATTGCGTACCAATGAAGCGCTGGTTAATGTCGGCAAACGGATTAACAGGTGTGCTGTAATCTGTTAAAGGTGGCGTTAGCCGTCCGTTCTGGAATGCCTCAGTCGTACCTTTTGGGGAAGAACTCCCCTGGGAGCTGTAATGACCAGATCCAACTAGCACACCTATGTGGGACCCAGGTGGAATTTATTTGGGATGACCTGCTGCAGGTGGGCATGGGAGGAGCATGTGTTGTTAGATGGGCTCCACCATCATGGGGATGCCCACGTAATTTCATATCGTGTTTCTATCAAATACTTCCTTTGAAAAAACATTACAACGCATCTCCCAAAAATGTGAAGAGATAATCGTTAAACTGTCTTATTTTCTCATTTTACATTGCCTGGGGTGTACGTGGGATGCGGATGACCAAGCGCAGTCTCGCTGTTCAGATGAGATCTCGCGTCATTACCCGCCAAAGTCCCGCCAAATTCAGATTTATTGCCTTTGGGCGGCCACTTTCTTCAGCCAGTTCACCATAAGACCGTCTCCTCGCTTTTTTCTACCACCGTTGTCGCACTTTTCACCATTGTTATCGCTAACATGTGTGAAACTGTTCTGTGTTGGAACTTCTCCGCTTGCTAATATCATCACGACTCCTGAGAAATAGCTGTTTCTGAACAGACAGCTGAACCTTAAGTTGTACGGGAGTTAACAATAACAGCAAATCTGTAAAGGGTATGATATGCATGTACTTTTTTGTTCCTTCTGGTGTTTGATACATAACTAATTGGTGAAGACCAAGAACACCAGCCAGATATAAATTTCCTCGGTTGAGGTCAGTTATAAGCTTTTAGTTTAGTTTGCCGGCTTTTTTTTCGTGGGAAAGTCACACCTCGATCTGTCTTGATCACTGCCCGTTCTCTACCCTCGCCCACGACTCCTACTTCTGTTTAGGTGATTAACATTACCCCAGAGTCTTATTTGTTTGTCGACAAGGTAGTAAATTTGCAGAAGTTTAGCTAAATCGTAGTGGAGAAGTATATCTCAATTTCCATACCAGAAATCTGTAAAAATCTGTGTTTAAGTTCACACTCAGCTTTTATGGTCTATGAAAAATCATTAATTTTAATGTTAGGATTTAAAATAGTTCCAGGACTGGCAAGAGTCCATCCGTACGGATTAATGAACTCTGTGTAAAACAGTTCTCTGCAGACTTATGACTGTAATCATTTATAGTTATATGGTGTTGTTCTTTAGGAGAAAGTTGAAAGTAAATATGAACTGGGGTATCATTAAATTTGGATAAATCAAACTGCCCGCTTGTGGCATATTTTATTCATGTAGGTCTGTGATGATGAAGTAAATTAAGTTCATATATTCTTGAATTAACACATGATCTTTAAATCTCATGAAAAATATTTACTTTTCCGTTCTCAAGAGGCAAAATTTTGTTTTCAGTTTCCGAGTTCAAAGCAATTCGTATTACCTAAAGTTTTAATTGGTTAATGAAATCTCGCTCTGGTTTTTGTTCTAATCAGAAAGAGTACCATTGGGCATGAATTCTCAAAGTATAGCTCAAGAGCGAAACGTTAGATGGGTAGAGCTAATGTGCAACAAATTGTCGCGGCTAGCAAACTGAAGCTATACTCCGTGTTGACGATGGCAGTGGCGTGATCTTTGATTATGAAGCTATACTCCGTGTTGACGATGGCAGTGACATGATCTTTGATTATGCTTAAACACAGATTCTGAATGATGGAGACTTACGTAATGGCGTTACCGTGGAATGTAGAGGTGATTCTACTGATCCTGTGATCGAAAAGTCTGACAGCGGGGAAGATTAGGATTATTGACTGGATGAAAACACAGGGCATCAGTCCGATGTCGAGCAGAATTCTGAGTCATTTAATTATTTATTTATTTGATTGGTGTTTTACGCCGTACTCAAGAGTATTTCACTTCTACGACGGCGGTCAGCATTATGGGGAGAGAAAACCGGCAGAGCCCGGAGGAAACCCACAACCATCCGCAGGTTGCTGGCAGGAGGAAGCCAGCATGAGCTGGTCTTGAACTCACAGCGACCGCATTGGTGAGAGGCTTCGCGTAACTCTGATTCAAGTGGTGATGACAATTGTATTAGGGGTGATATAAGAGAAAAGCTAGCTACGTAGTCCGTGAGTTTCGGTATCTCACCGACAGCTCTAGCTGCATTGTTGTCAATTCTAAGAATGGAAAACCTTAATGTGCCTAAACATCCAAGGACTTTACTCCTGATCCCCTGGAGAAGCCAGTATAAAGCAGATTGCTGGTGGTTCATTTTACCGCCTTGGAGATGTTAATACAATTTCCACCAAGTTGAGTAAATGTCTCAATAGTCTTAATAATTCTGATACTTTTCCTCTGCATATAAACATTGAGAGGTTGCCACCATATGGGAGCTCGCTTGTCAGTCCCTGGCCTATTCTCGGAATGATAAAAGAAACTGGTGACAATGAGCCATTTATAATAGGGTTGTACTGTAGCTCAACGAAACCTTCTTCGCTAAATGTTTTCCTTCTTGACTTGATAGAAGAAATGAAAAATAGTGTTGAAAGCGGGCATTCAGCATGATTTGAAGAATTTCAACGCTGTTCTGGACGCCTTTATTTGCGATGCTCCAACACGGACATTCATAAAATACATAAAAGGTCACTCGGGATATAATACATGTGAGAGATGTACCCAAGAAGGAGTGCATGTAAATGGTCGAGCAACTTATCCTGAATTTTACGTGGGATCACATACTGATTCAAGTTTTAATGAAATAATCGATGCTGCATATTATACTGACATATCAACTTTAAAATAACTAGTTGCTGGTTTTGTATCTCAGTTTGTTGTTTTAATACGTGCATATTTTCTGGTTAGGTTTAGTTCGGAAAATAATTTTTCTTAGGTATGTAGACTTTCAGCAAATTTACTCTCTGTTATTTCTCAGAATTTATAATCACTGTGACAGATTTTACCGAGAGAATTTGCGAGAAAGCCTAGATCATTTTCTGAAATCAAACTGAGGAAAGCTACAGAATTGAGACAGTATTTACTTTACATAGGTTCACATTTGTATGTCTGTGTCTATTCGTGAGTCATTGTGTGGCAAATATTGTGAGTTTGATGAACAGCTACTAAGCACATCCGTGAACAAGTTTGCTGCATTTGTGACCCAGAAGTACCCTTGCATAATGTTCATAGTTTAACTCATATAGTACAGGATGGTTGTCGCTTCGGTGCACTTGACAGAATTTCTTGCTTTCCAGATTTAAAAAAAAAAAAGTAAGACGTCCTAAGAATCCTGTGGTTCAAATCATGCTGGCATATTTCTGAGAAAAACTGATTTTCTGAAAAGAGCAGCGCTAGCACTGTGTCTAGAAAACTTGTAATTATCATCCTAAGCGACAAATGTTTTCATATAGATAATACAGCTGTTCTTCTCAGAAGTATTCTATTTTCTCCATGTGGAGAATCATTTATAATCTTTCAAAGCTTTGATAAAGCAGAATCGTTTTTTGGTTATCCTTTGGATTCCGTGCGTATTGGTATAAAACAATGCCACAAATTTCCAGGTAAGCTACAGGTCAGAAAGCTCAGTGAGTTTGATAAATTTAAAACTTGTCTTACTTCCCTAGAAAATTTACCATTGTTGCATGGAAAGTAATGTCTTTGCATTTAATCCTGAAGGGTGTGCATGCGCATCGTAAGCTGTACAGGTCTGAGCTTTTATTTACTGCACTTGTAGTGCTTCAGGTCTTAAATGATAGACGAGTATTTCATACACATGTAAGTTAAGAAACCTTTGTAGTAGGTTAAGGTAACGTATAAATCATAACCAAATTATTTGTTGCTAAATTTGATGTAACCAGTTAATTTTTACTGTTACTGGACATCAGTCTGTTGGATAGTTTTAATAAATATGGACATATGTGTGACACCAGAATTGGTATTTTTGTTTGTACATAGATTAACACAGATGGCCCACTTCGTTGTCGTTGAGTTTGAAGACAAGGCAGTTGCTATCATTTGTACCACTTGGCTACATGGAAGAGAAGAGGATGTCTGTCTGTGGCCAAACATGAACTGCTCCAAAGTTGCCAGGCTAGTGAAATCTAGACAATAACCCTCCACATCTTGGAATAGACATTTCATACCAGTTTTAGCCAAAGCATGTATGCAAACTTTTCTGTTTTCTTTCCATTGTACTTTGATATGTTATTGTTGACATGCGTGAATTCAGCCGTATTACATAATCATGAAGCATTCGGTCAATAAATTAACAAGGCGCAACAGGGAAAGGTTGTTAGTAGCCATACGTAGCCTCTCTACCTCAACGCCCAGTGAATTATTTTGGCAGGTGCGATTTGGTGTAAAATTTAGTGCTTGTAATTTTAACATCTAACTACATAAACAAGATAAATTAATTAAAACCAACTGCACTTGTAAGTTTTCGATATTACGTTACTGAGTGGTTTCACATCAGTCATGATTAGAAATGTATTTTTTATAAGTACTTATTTCCTAATTTAGTTTTTATATTTATTTAATATTTATTTTATTATTTATTATTTAAGAAGGTAGGAATAGAATTTAACTTGGTTAAGAAATTTACTACCACATTCTGTTTGAAGAACTCTACCCTGCATTTTCTGAGATCATACAAAATCATTAACACTGTCAGAACTGGAGAGCAGCCCGTGGTGGAATTGGTTAGTACACTCCAGATGTTTGTTCAAACCCAACAGTGGTCAGTGAATTTGTAAAAGTGACAAATTATTGAGTAGGTGTTGATCATCAATAAAATATATATTACTAATGTTTTTCTTTTGTTTTGGGGGGGGTTTTTTTTGGTTTTTTTTAAATTCATGTTCTCTATTTGATATTTTCATGTACATCGTACAGGTGTATTCGGATGAACCTATTCTGAATCGCATGAGGAATTACAGATTTGTCGTCAGCGAATCAGAGTCGGAGGAAGAGGACACCATTTGTATGTCTCTGGAGAATCTGCCACCACCGCCACCCACTCCACTGAACAGTCCAGAGACCCCAACAAGATGTGCGCCAGTCATCCTTTTTACCCGCATTACCCAGTTTGCGAGAGGCAGCTACATATATGCCAACATGTCCACAAATAGCCAGCCCTTCCACATGAGGAACACCAAGCCAAGCTGGCACTCCTGTACAGTCAATGATGAATAAATCTGTTTCTTTGAGTCACAATGTTCTAAAGTTTGGAGTTATTTTGTTCATCTAGATCACACTTACAGCAAATGACCCAAAAATTTCGCTCATGGCCAAATCCTATATATTTCTTGATTCTGAGGGTCTCTAGACCTTATAGTAAGGTGTTTCAAGCCTTGTTAGAAGGTAGGGTTATTCCATGATGGGGAAAAAGTAATATTAGATGATATTAATATGTCTCTGGAGATGCACTTTCATTTAGCCAAACGTTTGTTCAATCATTTATCACACGTGCCAGTAGAACAATGCACTGGATGAACACGTCCGGCTGAAACTGAAATCTTGCGAGCAGAAAATCTTTTCGTTGTATTTTTCTGGTTTCCTCGTCAGTTAAACACTTGTTATATCATATTGCTTGGCATATTTAAAATGAGTCCTTTTTTTCTTAAATTTTTTGTTGGTGTTTTAATTTCAACAACATTGTAATTATTTCACTCATGCGATATATACACAATGACATCTTGTGGCAAGAGTGCAGCCTTGTGGATCCTAACGTTCTAATTTCACGTGCAGTTTAGTGAACTATAACAATATAAGAAGAACTTTAAGACGCGCGTATATATATTGTATACACCAGTCAAGGCCCACATGGATGCCATATCCAGTCCGTTGTGAGTCCATGTGGTCCCGCCACAGACCCCACGGACAAATATATGTGGGCCCCATGTAGTCAGCCGACTTGGGACCCACGAAGTTGTCAATGTGTTACTCACGTGGGGTCCGTACTTGTTTGCTGGCTGGGGAAGGGCTGGGGCTGTTATGGGATGCCTCATTCTTACCTCGGGAACAATTCCCGTGGTAGCTGTAATGGCCAGATGGTCTGGGGACTCCAAGCAGCAAGTGTCGACATACATGTATTTACCTTCACCTTTTTCACTGAGACATAAAACGGTTTCAAGATAATTCTTTCAATCCAGTCGCTTCATTCCACATTTATAATAAATGTAAGGTTTTATCCTATGCCCCAGTGAAACACAGCTGTCGTTTACTAACGAATTCCCGGATGTAATCACAGCTTAGTTTCTGCGACCAACAACCGGTCGGAGGTAACAAGGTAACTTGCAGAGAGCAATAATCTCATGAATTCACATCGACGCAGCCTGTTCGGGCTGTGCAAACATTACTGTTGGACAAACTGATTACTCCATGGTAATGAGACGAAACGCAGAACTGCTCTGGACAGGATTTTAACTGAAGCAGGGCGATTCGTTTTACTTTAGCCAGCAAGAAAAGAAACTATCCACATTAGCCTAAGTATAACCCGTCGTAGACCAATTGATCCAATAAATCACAATCCACTCGACAAAAAAAAATGTAGCCGGTACAATTATTTACGCTTGTTCAGTTAAATTAAGAACTGTTTATGTTGTGCATTTTTAATTTTCCGCCACACTTGAAATTTTTAAACCTGTATTTGTAAGAACTGAACACTCAGTCAGGATGTATTGATTTTATTATTTGGGTGGAGGTAGCTGGGGTACTCGCGATAAAGCACAAACATTTGGGCGAAGACTTTCCCAGAGGTGTCGTGAAGTTTCCCAGCAATTAACAAACGCACACAATCACATAACCACGGCACGGAGCATTTCAATGAATAATGAGGGATACAAATAATACTAAGCTATGATTGGATCATTAACTATGGACTAAAACTGTTACGGAGACAGAAGTCAACAACAGTAAAATAAAGGAGGTCCACGTACCTACAGGGAAGGCGCCAATCAATCATACGAATTGATATAAAATGGCGAATACACGCTTTCAAACGGCATTGACAACTCGATGACGATTTCGTACTAGCCGAATGTCAGATAGCAATCTTGATTAGAATTCCATGCACAAAAAAAGTCAGACTAAAATTTGATTTTACGTGAACATTCTTCTGACGTTGCAATAAGAGAAGCGATGCTATTCTTAACGAGACTCTCAGCCATATCACATAAACCAATGGACTGGCCATTACACCTGCGAACATGTGAACAGAGTTCAATGTGACCAGAGAAATGCTGATTTTGTAGGGATAAAAGATGTGGATAAAGAAGATGATCTTTCAAGTACATTTTCTTGATTAACACCCAATGTATTCTCATACGCGCAACAGGTAAGCCAATGTCGAGCAGCAGGTGTGCTAAACAAAGTTGGTTGTACAGATCTCAAGTCAAGAATTATACAGCAACAATTAAATATGCAGACGTTTATGAAAACGCTCAGTGAATTCTACGCAGAGGGAAAATGTTCACATGTCTAGTGAGAAGAGTTTCTGCACCGGATATGGAAAATGTTTAACAACAGGATATGTCACTCTTATTTTTAAATTGGTGGTTGCAACTTCTTCCCGTAAACAAAGTGAAGAGTTTGCCTGTGGGTTAGCAGTTAATTTCGATACTGCCGTAAATTGCCTTTGCATTTCAGTCGAGTTCCCCATACATTGACCGTGTGATAAACGCTGCCTAGTCCACAGACAATCTCAACGGTATTCACTCAGGTAAGGAAAAGGTTTGAGCTATTCTCAGTGTGCAAGACATCTTAGCGGTATTCACTCTGCTAGAATAAGCTAAGCAGACGCCATTGTGCGTTCAAGGTCCACTTAGCCGTCATTTGATGGATGACAGCATTGTGCCGTCTTGCTTAGTAACCCACAACAGTTCGTTTGTCGGCTGTTATTCTGCGGTTTAGGATTACTACCCCGACAATATGCTTTTCAGAACCGAACAGTTCTCACATCAAATTGTGTTTTAGGGGTTACTTCTGTGTTTCGTTGCATTCTTACTACACAGACTAAATTACTAAATGATGATATGTCATTACGCATTGGTAATGCTTTGAGCTTATTGGTATGGGCTATGTGCGACTCACAGCCACTGGCACATAGGAAGCGGGCAGCGGGCAGCGGGCTTCATTCCAGCTGTGAACAGAAAATTTCTTGACTCACCGATCTCAAACCTCGTGAGAATTTTGTGAGAATAATTTCGTCGGCGATATTCGTGAAACTGTGGCACAGTTCTCTGTCAATATGTCATGTAAGGCTGTACATCAAGCCTGAACGGGATTGTCCATGACTACCGAACAGTCACTAGTACGCCAGTCCACCCCTCCCCTCCTGCGGTAAAACTGGCCGCCATTAGACAAGATAAAAACCCTTCCGTATGGCTTTGAAATACGGTCAAATAACTAAGTAAATAACCTGGTAATACATGGGAAAATTGATTTTTCTGTTAGCAGCGAAACGCCATCACTGTTAATTAAAAAATTCATCAGAATGTTCAGATTTGAAATGAATAAAGCTAAAATGAACAAAAAGTGTCTTAAGCCAATCCAGGACGGATAGGTAAGTACAGTTCTCTAACGCTGAAGAGCTTCATCGACCAACAGATCAACAGAGCATTGGGCCTTTACTCACGTGACAATGCAGCACGTGCAGTCAGAGATAGAGATTACCAAAGAAATATGACGAAGTCTTCGACACCTTATAATCGAAACCGACTGTTAGATGTCTACACCAGCATTTTATTTCTTACTGTCACTTCTCTTTATTATCTCCTCACCTCTCTGTACTGGCAAATATGTATTGAGACTATTTGGTTCAGTAGATGATAGATAATTAACATGACGGGGTTGTAATCCATGCGGATGTTACGACGGAGGTTAAAAAAACACACGAAAAGGACCTATAGCACAGAACTTGAATTACCTTTTCGTCTCAAAAAATAGCCAAACTGTACACTCAAGATTACGTAACGGGTAGACTGTCGTCATGAAGAGACTTCAAACAGTCTTTCGTCTTCACAAGGCAGCCTATAGCATTACAGTTTATAAAGCGCTTTGAGTCTTTGTCTTTATCTGTTTGCTGTCTGTGTAAGCATTATAATTCTTGAGTCTAACACTACAACTGAAAGTCGTACTCCTTTCCGTGTGTCGGTCAGTCGACCAGGTAGAACTCACAATACAGAGAATAATCATAACCAAAGCCTCCTTAATGATCAGATGCTACAAAACCGTGGGGAAAGCAAGGGTAATTTGTTACCGTTGCAAGGTCGAGCGCTTGGTTTCGCTTCCAAGAACCTCAGTAGCGGAGGACCGTCGATTTTTTATTTGCTCTTCTTTTATTATTTGACAATATATAATTTCGGCACATAATGACGCCATTCATCCTAACATCTAACAGATTACTTGCTACTTTAGAAGCCTCACTGTGTGTGATCCAGGTACTTACCCGGTGTGATGTCCTGTAAGGGAGGTAACTCACCTTACCGTTGTCAGCGGCGCCACCAATCCTTGAACAAGAATTCTTCCCCATTTTGTTGAGAGTAGACATTCCATTCTTGTCAGTATAGTATATATCGTCTAAAGGAGCCGAAAAGCGGATGCTCACCGGGGTAGATTGATTCTAACAGACAACGTTATCCTTTGCGTGGTATGTGTTATTTGTTTTGTTATTTACTCGTTAAATAAGCGCAAAACTAAAAGCCAACGTCATCCTTTGTGTGTTATGTGTTATTTGTTTTGATATTACTCGTTAGGAATGCGTAAAGCTAAAACGCAACGTCATCCTGTGTGTTATTTGTTATTTATTCTGCTATTTATTCGTTAGGAAAGAGTAAAGCTGACATGCAACGTCATCCTCTGTGTGCTGTGTGTTATTTGTTTTGTTACTATACTCTTCAGGGAAACGTAAAGCTAACAGGCAACGTCACCCTATGTGTGCAATTTGTTTTGTTATTTACTGGCTAGTAAAGCGTAAAACTAACAGGCAAAGTCACTCTATGTATGTTATTTGTTTTGTTAAGTACTGATCACGGGAGAGTAAAGCTAACACACAACGTCATACTCTGTGTGCTGTGTGTTATTTGTTTTGTTACTATACTCTTCAGGGAAACGTAAAGCTAACAGGCAACGTCACCCTATGTGTGTTATTTGTTTTGTTATTTACTCGTTAGTAAAGCTTAAATCTAACAGTCAACGTCATCCCTTGTGTCTTATTTCTTTTAATTGTTTCACTCGTTAGGAAAGCGTTAAGCTAACAGATAACGTCTTCCTCTGTGTGTTCTGTCTTATGTGTTATCTGTTTTGTTATTTACTCGTTAGGAAAGCGTCAAACTAACAGGCAACGTCATCTTCTTATGCTATGAGTTATTTCTAATGTTATTTATTTGTTAATCCTCGTAGGGAAAGGGTAAAACTAACATGCAACGTCACCCTTTATGTGTCATTCGTTTTGCTATTTACTCGCCGGGATAGCGTAAAGCTGACAGACAACGTCGTTGTCTGTGTGTTAAGTGTTATTTGTTTTGTTATTTACTTGTTAGTAGAGCGTAAGACTAACAGACGGCGCCATCCTTTGTGTCTTATTTGTTTTGTTATTTACTCGTTAGGGTTGAATAAAGCTAACAGGCAACGTTATTCTCTGGGTGTTCTGTTTGATTTGTTTGTTATTTACTCTTTAGGAAGGCGTAAAACTAACAGGCAATGTCATCCTCTGTGTCTTATATGTTGTTTGTTTTGTTCTTTACTCGTTAGGAAAGCGTAAATGTAACACTGAACGTCATCCCTTGTGTGTCATTTGTTTTCCTATATACTCGTCAGGGTAGGGTAAAGCCAACACACCACGTCATCCTTTGTGTGTTGTGTGTTATTTGTTTTGTTATTTACTCGTTAGGAAAGCCTAAAACTAACAGGCAACGTCATCCTTTGTGTGTTATTTGCTCGTCAGGGTAGAGTAAAGCTAACAGATGCGCCTGTAAGATATCTGACAACGCCTTATTCGCGACAAGCTCATCTTGTGCGAGCCAAAATGTTTCTAAAGCAGTATTCACTTATGCAAAGGACGTCTGAACGCATATGGCTGATAGTTGATTAATGCCTCAGTCGATAAAACGCCTGGGAACCAGATCTCCTAAGGTACTCGTGGTTACCTGTATGGAAGACTTGCCTGGTCACGGATCGATTTTCTTGTCAGGTTTAATAAGTTAAGTTAGAGAAGTAATTCACGGCGAACGACACAATCGATCACTGAGCAATTCATTTAGAAGGCGGTTTACCTGGTACTTATTTTACTCCTTATGCTGTAGTTTTATAACCTGATAGTTTGGAAGGGTTTATATTTCCATGACTCTAAATCCCATCCCAAGTCAAAGAGAAAAGAGCTTGTCGCTTCTAAAACATTTTGTTTCAAGGACGCCGCTATAAATGTAAAAAGTTGTGAAAGAAATGTTGCATTTCAATTATCGATGGATGAGACATACAACTGCGCGAAGCTATATGTAAGACATAACCCTGCCCGATGGGGAACGTCAAAATGTTCTCCTTCACACCAATGCCAACCCAGCGTTAATTAATATTCACCTGTAGTGGCGAGTCTTTGAGTCAGAAAAAAATTAAGATTATCTTAAATAGTTATACATCCTGAAGCATTTGGTCTATGTGACGTTCTTAGCCTAATACATCCAGGTTTCTCTCAGCCACCTGCGGATGGTCGTGAGTTTCCTACAAGCTAAGTCCGGTTTCCTTCCGACACAATGCTAGCCACCGTCAATTGAAATATTCTTGAATGCGGCGTAAATGGCACTCAAAAATAAATCGGGTAGAGATGGTCTTGTATTATTGCCTTTCACTTTTTAACATTACATACATGCTAGATCGTTTAAGGCATTTACCACAGACACTACCATATACTAAAAATGATGCTGAGATCGGTGTTAAAATCAGTATTAATCTCGGCCATGTTGTGTCTCGACTGCACGCTACATGCATTCAAGGGTTGCTATTTCAGTGTCACACATGAACATGATTTGAGCAAAACTAATGACGCCATCATATCTGCAGTCCGCTTCTGTTTGTTTATTTATTTTTCTGATCGATTACGACACACTCAAGAATATTTCACTTACACGACGCCGGTCAGCATTAAGGTGGGAGGAAACTGGACAGTCCGGGGGGAAACCCACGACCACCCGCAGGTTGCTGACAGACCTTCCCAGGTACGGCCGGAGAGGAACCCAGCACGAGCTGGACGAACTCACAGCGTTCGCATTGGCGAGAGACACCTAGGTCATTATGCTGCACTAGTGCGACAACACCTTCGACCAAACATGGCAATGTCAGAAACAGAGATAGAGGAAAGTCCATCACAGTGTAGTCCACTGTTGTCGCTCTCCGACAGATATGCCGGATCCCGCTCTTTACCCAGGAGAGGAAGCCAGCATGAGCTGAGAATTCCGCTACTAGACCACATATCTACAGAGCTGAAAAATTGTCTCAAGACTACAACTATCAACGAAGGTCCATTTGTACAGATTGCTATTTGTCCGAATGAGACTGCTTATAAGGTTTCACCTGATCCAAGGCTTTATACACTTTTGATCAACCAGAGAACTGTAATCAAGATAGGCTCATTTAACTTCGTTTTAATTTAAATGTAACCTCATTAAATAATGAATAATACTTTATCGAAAGATCCCTCAAAGCGATAAACAAATTCATTTAATTATTTATTTCACTGGTGTTTTACGGCGACAAGTATTATGGTGGGAGGAAACTGGGCAGTGTTCAGCTGTGCCAAAATTTGACATACATGTATACAATCTGGAATCTACCGATAATCACTGTTACTGGCAAAGAAGCTGCCTGGCAAAACCCAGGCGTAATGGTAAGCTAGATGCAATACAGATCGAGCTGCGCTCATTTCAGTATGTCTGCCAATCGATCCGCTAACATTTCATCACAACCCGAAGGAGATAATAATATTCGGATTAGCCGAGTCCGTATTGATTAGCTCTTGCATAACCGACAAGAAATAAAGCGCCTTTTGTTAACGTGTCAAGGAGAAAGCTCTCTTTTCCCTTTAAAAAGAAAAGAAATCAGAAACCATTGCCATGTATCTGTTAATTGATCGATTCTAGTTTCTTTTTGTGTGTGTGTGTT
The DNA here is from genome assembly GCA_016165875.1 of Acanthopleura granulata. Lineage (NCBI taxonomy): Eukaryota > Metazoa > Mollusca > Polyplacophora > Chitonida > Chitonidae > Acanthopleura > Acanthopleura granulata. The sequence goes on from JABBOT010000038.1 coordinate 511,175, forward strand.
TTGTTCTACATACATCTTTAAATGCATTCACAATCGACCTATGTTCGACCAACGATTCTGGTGTAAGAACAAGGAATTTTGAACTTGGGAATGGTTGATGACGAAAAAAGCAGGATTGACAGAAAGGAAAGGACAGAAACTCGTGAGCTGTTTGTAGTTAGTAGTATTGTCTATGGCTACAAATAATTGCAAGTTTTCTATACGCCAAAAACTTCTAAGGCGTTATCGGATAGTGGCTATGCGTCTGATGACAAATCAGCACCTCAGAGAAACACGCAAGATTTACAGTAAGGCGAATTCTACCCATAACGAAGGTACATGCTTGGTTAGGCTGATCTTTTTAAGTCATAAATAATTAACAGTATCATTTTAGATGAGTATGGATAAAATCCCCGCAGTGACAGCGTCAGTTCCTCGCCTTTGCATATCTCTTTTAGTGCTGTTATATTCGCCTGTTTTCTTTTTCCTTTACGTGCAGTCCCCTGCGTATTTAAGGATGAAATATTGGGAAAAATGAAACTTAATTCACTTTGCATTCTTGCACAAAGACTTGCTTGTTAGTGACATCTTTACAGCCTATGTAGCAGGAAGTAACTGTTGTTTTGCACGCGGAACTTTCCACAAACCGACATTATTACGCTCTACCGGTCGCGGTCGGTTTACACAAGATTATAAATTATAAAAACTTAAATGTATAAATATTCCTGGATTTTGGCTCCCCAAGCTTCCAATCACACCAGAGACCAAACCTTCATGTTTTCAAGAAGATCCCGGCATCTTTGGTGCGTAATTTGAGTTCAAATACAATCGACAGTGGAGTGTCACGGTGAAAATGATGTTGTGACCAGGGGTGGCCCGCTTAAATATGCACGCCAGACTTGAACAAGATATATAAATGAACGTTTGCGCTCAGAGGTTTTATTGGATGAATTGGTTAAGACTGGGCTTTAAGAGGGCCGTATGACGAGCAGTGTACATTTCAATCAAGGGTTTCCCTGCAGTGATGCGAAAGAGAAGTGTTGAGTTCTCGACTAGACAGACACGTGTGATGCTGTAAAGTGTGGAGAGTTACAGTCTTAAGGGAGACCAATGCGATGAATTATAATCCGCCGTCTTGGGAGAGGTTGGGTATCGAACAAGAACTGGAAATTCTGGATAAATCGATCAACAGGCTCGCTGGAAGCTGTTACCTGAGGCCTCTGCCATTTAAATCCATCTGTTCTGGAATGCATCAGTCGTCATCCGCTGGTCTATTACCGCCTTGTGCCGTGAACAATTCCCGCCCATAGCTGTAATGTCCAGGAGGGCTGACGAAAGTGTGGAGAAGATACTCTTTCACTGATATTTAAAACTGCTCCAGGTTTAACCGAATGACTCTGCTTTCGTTGAATGGCGAAGCACTTCTTTAAATCCAATCACTTAATTCAAGCTTTTCAAAACCTATAAAATTCGATTTTCCTCTCCAGCGAAACACAATTGTCGTTTATTTACCAACGTATTTGACCTAGCATATCGAATTACAGCAGTAGCCTGGCAACAAAATCACTGGCGTAATCATGGCTTAGTTCACGCGGAGTAACATACAGTCAGAAGTAACAAGGCAATAAACCCATCAGGCTACTCATCCCACCCGTTCTGTACATACAAATAGTAATATTTCTGCTTGACAGAGGGATTAAGCTCTGGTAATGAGTCGAGTCTCGGTCAAGAGCTGGTCCAGGGTTTGGACTGAAGCAAGAGGATTAGGTTTGCTTTTACGAGAAGAAACGCGAACAACATCAGTCTAAGCAAAATAAATATGGCGTAATCCAGAAAAGATTCCGCACCGATTAGTCGTGTAAACGGCAATCCACTCTTCAAAAAAGATATATCTGATGCAAATATTCACGGCTGTGAAATTAAATTTTAAGGAATATTTTTGTTATAATTACGCCATTTCCTCATATCTGTATAGTTGATGGCGATTACAAGTGGCGTGCGGTTAGGTATTTATGTGTAAAAATTCACTTTGATAATGATCGATACCTAGAAAGTGTCCTCTGGTTAAAAAAGATGCCATTGCATTGTAATGAGCTCCTACATTGCCGTATTCTAGATCAGGTTTGATTTGCTGAGTGATTTTGGTCATAAGGCAGTGCTACTTCACTGGATAATATGCGCGGATGCCACCGGCTCTATCGTAATGGGGGCAAAGCTCCAATCCACACTATTCTAAGCCTTGTATTTTAAAAGTCATTCCTTTGTTGGAGTTAATGCGTAATTCTTTCTTCTGATACAATCCACACATATTCAAAGACCACTGTGTCTAAAGAAAACCTGACCAGTCCGTTGATAATCATACTTCAATTTCTTGAGCATCGCGTTAAGCAATAGTCAATTAAATAAATGAATAAATGATGACACTACCCTTCCGTTAACACTTGTTCAGGGCTGAACGTTACTGTTTTATAGCTGGGAGGAGAAAGCCAAAACATAACAGCAGATCAGCGCCCACTGTTAAGGATACTTTTTTTAAAGTCTGCTTTTGTCAACAAACGGCGTGTTCTTTTCTCTACATCTGTGCAATAGGAAATCCGTAAAGATTCGCCTAAATGTCACCGTCACTTCCTGCCCTGAGTTTGAGCCAAACATCTTTGAATTGATTGTACCCCCTCACGGATGTCTGTGCATCTTGTGCTTTAGGACTTCCCCCGATATATTTCCTGTAAAGGGAATACAGAATTAGCCACATTCTTTGCAAATGACTAGTGCAACACGGATGAAGCTGATAGCAAATTTGATCTGCAAGGTTTGTAAGCAGCGCTTTACTCCTTACCGATAGTTATGCACAAACTTGTACATATGACTTATATTGGATGGAGTTACCTTTGATATTTTTTTTTCATGCTAGACGTATGAAGTAATATATGACAATGAATTGTTAAGTAGAGTTGAACGATTGTCTCTCAACGATGATTTTTAACAATTGCATTTCGTACCAACATCACATCATCTGGCTCGACCAATAGCTCATACTTTTCACCGATTTCCCCGGGGGGAATATCACCTTTGACGACTCCTTTATACAATGCAAGTTTTTCCCTACCGCAGAGACAATGAAGTGAACATTTTCTTTGTGCTGAGCTTAACAGTTTGTTTCTCTGTATACGCTAACAAGCCTCGGTGACGCACGTCCAGTTTTGGTGTCATATCTGGGCCTTTACATGACGTTGTAAGCTCTTTGTTTACGTGAATGTTTAAGGTCACCTATGTAACCATCGAACCACAGTGAAAACACGAGCTGTTTGGCTTACGGGCATCTATCTAACCATCGGACCACACTGACAATACGAACGTTGTGGTTTGTGAGCACCTATCTAACTATCAAACCACACTGACAACACGAACTGTTTACTTTGTGGGCAACAATACAACTATCGTACCGCCCTGACCACAGGAATGGGGCTCAGGATCAAAGTGGCTGGTTGTGTGGTTGATTGATCAGTTCGTTGTACTCTTTATTTTACTGCATTGTCCTTTAAGCCCCTAAGTGACAAAGAAAGAAAGACACTTTACATTTTCTGCTTAAAATTTTGTAGTTTATTAAAACTATAACACATGTAAGGGAACCGTATTAAGCCGATGTGTTCATTATTTTCCTATGTTTCCTGGTTCCTTCAATGCACAGCGAGCCGTAAGATGGCCATTGTGAGAGAACGAGGAACCGTTGCTTGTGTAAGCTCTGCTTTATTACTACTGATCTACAAAACTTTAATATGTCTCTATTTTGTGAAAATATCAGGATTTATGTATTCACTATTGCTTCACTAACGTTTGAAGTGGGACAATAAACTAACAACAGATAAACAAGAAGTTCGTCACAGCTTGTGCTCGCTGTACAGAACTTCTGTTCTCTGCGCAGCAGCGCTTGGCTTACAAACTTTAGCAAATGAACTTCGCTTTTCCTCGCGGTTTTGCAATAGTTGATCAGTAAGGACGCACTGGTTTTCTTCATTGTGATTGAGATGAAATGTTACCTGGTTGATTGACAGAAACACGGAAATAAGCACGGCTCGCAGTGTGTCATGTCTGCTTCTGCAAAAGAAAAATTTGCCCCCTTTGTAAAAGAAGAGGAACACAGACTATTTATTTGGACACCAAAGAGATGCAGACTGAAAGCGTTCGACCTGCAAAACCCTACGTTCCTTTATGAAGATCAAAGAAAGTTCGAAGGCTATTTTGGGGGTTCAAAGAGATATTTCATCCTTGAATAAAATATGAACCAACTTCTGTGCTACACTTTTGTCCCTTTCTCTTTTATTAAAATGATGTCGTGGTGTTGTTTTAGGGAAGGCTGTGAAGAGGCGTGACAACAAAGCCAAACAGAACGCTACCAGTCACGTAGACGTTCAGGGTGTGTGTGGTTTTGTCATGTGTTTCATATGTTTACCATTGACTACATCCACCGAGTCACTTGCTGTACTGTCTCATAGATCAAGAATCCCTTTAACGTTTTTAACGAGAAAATTGGATCCGCTTATGTTAACCTTCAAAAGATGTTAACATCTGCAGTAATCACCCTGACAAAACAAACACGAAAACCTGATTGCCTTCCTTAATCGTAACCTCTGGGTGTAGTATTTCAGAAAAGGACAAACACATAGAGGGTGCAGATGAGGTAAGATGTACTCTGGTTGTCAGTACAAGTCTACGTGTACATCCATCACTGCTGCCAAGCATGGCGGAGACCCTCACTCGTACCTTACTCACCGGTACACTTACAACGTGTACATTGTATAAGACACTACATTTTCCCCTCTATACAAAAGACTTTATAGAACAAGAGACAATAATTGTAATTGACCTTAAGGCTGAATTAAGAGAGAGCACATAGTGTAGTCATAATCAACAGACCTCGAACAATTTTGCCTTTTTTTCAAACGCTACTTCTTAAAATCAATCAAAGGCATATAAACAGCCTGGTTACAATGCTGAACAACTGGAAAAGAAAATATTCTCTATATCTGACACAATGTGGCATCCAGAAAGGCTGATTTCTGGTCCGTCTTGGCCTATTACAGTTAGTTACTGCCTGTTGTGCTACACCAGATTCATAAAAAATCAAGATGATTAACATTTTGATTTGGAGAAGTAATGGAAGAACCTGAAAACTGAGCTAATGTCTGAACATTCCATGTTTTTTCATCAGCAGTTACGTAAGTGCGTGATCCAACTTTCCTAGTTATCTGTATGGGACTGGAAAATTTACTTCACCCTTTGGAACATGTCAAGTTCTTTTTACTCTAACTAAATCACCTGGTTTGATTTTGCACCTTTGCGTTTGTTGGTGTCTGTAGTGCTTTTTTCTTGTTTTTATTCCATGCGTTTGCGCACCATCCTCTCTTCCTTAAGAACAGATGACTTAGTAGAGTGGACAATGTCTAACTTAATTTTCATTTGACGACCATGGGGTATAACAGAAAGTTCAACTCCAGTTGTGAGATGGGGTGTGCATCTGTACATAACTAAAAAAATCTCTGACTGACATATTGAATGGTCGTCCTAGAATCTTAGCAGTTTGAACAGCTTCACTGAGAACTTTATTAAAGCGTTTAATTTCTCCATTTCCTTCGGGATGATGAATGGCAGAATGACTGTGTTTGATGTTTCTGTCTTTAAGAAACGTTTCAAATTCATACGAATCAAACTGTGGTCCGTGGTCGGTAACAATTTCCTTTGGGAATCCCTCTCGAGAAATTACAGACGTTACAAATTCAGTTACTGATTCTGTTGTTGTACTTTGTGTAAAGAAAAATTTCAGGCCATATACTGTAATAATCTATCAATGTAATGGCAAACCTATTCTTGTGAGAATGGTATGGTCCTACGATGTCAATCCCTAGTTTTAACCAAGGGCTTGTCGGTAATGGCACAGGTTGCATCGGACCGTTGTGACAAATACTGGTTTTGTCATTCATCTGACAAACAGAACAATTTCTGACAGCATCACTGACTTGTATATCAAACTTAGGCCACCAAAACACTGACGTAAACGCTGTATCGTGCGCACAACTCCTTGGTGTTCAGAATGACCTAATTCAATAACTCTGGCGTACCACAACGCCCTCGTTTGGGTATACCACGTTATCTATCACAGACAACTCATTGCGTACAGAGAAATATGGCTATGCATCGCTTTCGCTCGGCCATCCATTTTCGATATAGTCTTTAACAAAACCGCAAGACTTGTCTACATCTGTGGCTTCAACTACTTCAGCTTTCGTGATACTGGTGTCTTGTAAGAATATTTCACAGACACGATCGACTTCGCTATCAACGTTGGTATTGCTACCCTCATGGGTTTGTGATATGAGCCTGACGTTGACAAGAGTGTAACCAGGGCTTGGTGGTCAGTTCTCAGTGTGAACTTTCTACCCCACAAGTAGGTATGCCACCTTTCTACAGCCCAAACGCAAGCTAAAGCCTCACGTTCTCCTACTGAGTAAGGTTTTCAGAATCGTTCAGTTTACGTGAAGCGCACGCTACCGTAACTTAATCAGCATGATCATTCATTTGAGTCAACATCGCACCGATACGCGTCACTTGGTCACGATCGTTTCAATATTTGGATTAAACAAGGAGAGGGCAGAGCTATTTTTGATAGCCTCCTTGATATCGAGAAAAGCTTGGTTAGCTTTGGCTGTCCAATTAAATGGTACTGTAGCTTGTGTATCTCTGATCGGTTGCACCAATGTAGCAAATTGGGGAACAAAACGTAAAACGACGCCAGACCTAAGAATGAACGAACTTGGTCTGAATTCGCAAGGCGTGTCGCGTTCGCGATCCCTTGGATCTGTTCAGAACTTGGTTGGATGCCTTCACTATCCACTACATGACCTAGCACCTGCATAATGGACACACTAAATTCACATTTCGTATTCAACTTGATATCCGCATCAGACAATTGCTTGAGTGTTTTGCGTAAATTTACATCATAATTATCTTGAGCTTTACGGGACACAAAAATGTCATCAATGTAACAGAAGACTCAAAGTAAATTACTTAAGACAGAATTAAGAATCCTCTGAAAGCACGCTGGCACAGATGCCAGTCCAAAACAGACACGCTTGTATCTGAACAATACCTCATGTGTAATGAAGGTGGTCAGATCACGAATTTCTTGAACTAACTCAAGCTGCTGATGAGCTGCTCTGACATCAAGCTTTGAGAAAACTTTTGCCCATGTAACCCACTGAGTAACTCATCGATATTCGGTACTGGGTAATTTTCAACCACTATCTACTCATTTAATTTCCGCAAGTCGACACACACGCGTATTGCATCATTTTTCTTCCACGCCACGAGTATCGGCGAGACCCATTCGAAAGTGTCTACGCGCTCAATAACATCTTCCTGTTCAAGACGTTTTAACTCTTTCGCTGCCTCAGCTCTAACGGCGAATGGAAGTGGTCGCAACTTTGTTGCACAGGAGTCGCGTTTGGTTTCAAACGTATTTTGTGTTTGTACCCTGATATTAGACCTAAACCATCTGTAAACACTTCTGGAAATTCAGACGGTATTGTAGAGTCTATGACAGAGGGCATTTTGTTAGTGACAGTCTGTCGAGTATGTATTACATCACTTGACCTACTTTCTGTGCTTTGATCAGGTGAATGAGTAGGCGTGGTTTGTGTGGGCGTGACATTGTCAGCAGCAAAACATGACTACGTTTTACCCTGAATGTTAATACCTAATGCTTGAATTAAATCTTTACCCAGGAGTGTAGAACCTTGTTTAACAACATACCAGACAGAAGTAGCGCATTTTCCTTTGTGCTGAGCATTACATTCCAAACACCCACCAATTTCAATGTTTTCTGAGGTGTAGGATCTGAATGGTTCTTTGCTTGGTTTTCAAGCATCATGCAGAAAGTACTTGAGTAGAGATTTTCATTCATCAATGAACCATCAGAAGTAGAGTAAACTAGAGTAAACAGTCATTCTGACATTATTTACTTGTATGTCACACACAGTTTTTTTTTTTTTTTTTTTTTTGGACACGTGCTGCTTTCTGCTCGCCTAACACATCGAACGGGCTGTCGTCACAGTGAACTTCTTGTACAACGTGTGTTGTTTTACTTCGACAGACTGCAGGGTAATGTCCAAATTTCTGACAAATAGCTGGACTGGGCTGGGCCTTGACATTTTTTAACAGAATCTGGCGATCTTGAATCCGCTCCGAAGGCCTGTGTCTCTGATAGCTGTTTCAACACGACGGGCGAGCTCAATGGCGCGATTAAGTGTAAGGCCTGGCTCCATGAAAAGACGTTCCCTGGTACGAGGGCACGTAGTTTTCTCCACTAGTTGATAACGTATCATTTGATCCCCATATTATCAAATTCACATGTGACAACCAGCTCACGTAATGCCGAAATATGTGTATCGACGGACTCACCGGGATGTTGACCTCTCAGATGGAAACGATGGCGCTCAGCATCCACGATGACAACAGGTTGAAACCTATTTTGTAAAGTTGCTAGGGCTCGAATGTAGACGTCGTTCTCGTCGGGGTTAACCTCTGGACGGGTGTAAAATACCCGCTGTGCCTCGGCTCTTTTGCAGTGCTGTAGTATAGCTCGTTTGCGTTCCAATGATGCATCTTGTAGGCCCGCAGCGAGCACGTAGTTTTCGAACAGCCGCCTCCATTGGGCCCACGGCACCGGCGCTGAAAAATCTGTGGCCGCCATGATCCAAATAGTGTACTAAAGGTGGGTAAAGTTCATCCTCGTCGCCAGTTGTAGTATTTCAGAAAAGGTCGAACACATAGAGGGTGCAGATGAGGCAAGATGTATTCTGGTTGTCAGTACAAGTCTAGGTGTACATCCTTACTCACTGGTACATTTACAACGTGTACACTGTATAAGACACTCCACTGGTGTACCTACCGGTGGACGTTCAGTAATCGATAGTCTGTTACATGACCCGTGATTAGGTAATATGGCTGAGTGGATTGCGAGAGAATTGGCCCAAGATCGATTGTGCACTTGGCTGTGAGTTGCTTGACGTAATAGCGTTCACTTGGCCAGAAAATCGGTTCTGAAAGCATATTGTCGGGGTAGTAATCCTCAACCACAGGGGTAGAACCGACAAGCCGGACTGTGTCAGTTATGAGGTATGTCGGCACGACGCTGTCAGCAGTCATATCCGGGCAACTGGACCGTGAACTCACAATAGGTCACGTCACTGCCTTCAGCCTGGCAACGGAGTGCGTTCGTCATGTTCGACGACAAGTTATCGTTGACAGTTAGTTTAATTTTCCGGTTGTGTCTCAGATTATTAACATTTGGCAACACGTCCCGAAACTCTTAATTTCCCCTTATATGTGATCCAGTATTCATGAAACTAATATAAATAAGTCGATGTGTATTTATGAAACAATGTTTTTCATGTAGACTTATGCTTTTACTTCGGGCACTCCGTGTTTCCCAAGTGAAAAGTGAAAAAAAAACTTCGGCAGAGCGAAACAATAAGCAAACAATACATTTATCGTTCACCTCTCTCACAGACACCTCTAGCCACCTGCCATTGTTTTAAAGGCTACAAATGTAAGCTGCAGAGAATGAATATTCCGTAATTTAATTGGTAATCAGTTGCATGGGCTATTTATTTTTGGTTAGTGCATCGCCATTTATACGATTAATTGGTGCAGAATCTTGTTTGGATTACGCCCCAGAGGATTATTCTCAGACCGCAGCTGTTTGCGTTATTTATGGCTAAATCAAAACGATATCTTGTAGAGGTGCAGAGGTGATCTATTTAAGTTATCTTGTTACCGTCGGCCGGATGTCAATCCGCTTACCTCGAGAAGTAATCCGTGATTACGCCCGTCATCTTGTGACCAGAATGCTGCTGTAATTAGATACGCTAAGTCAGATTCGGTAGTAAGAAAATGACAAATGTGTTTTTCTTTAGTGCAGGATAGAAACTTCCACGTTTTAAATACCTCGAATTAAGTGATTAGATTAAAAGAAGTTTTGCACTATTCAATAAAGTGGGAGTCTTTAAGCTACGACGTGAAGCCGTTTTACGTTTCAGTGAGAGAATGAAGGTAAATATCCCACCTTACTGGAGTCTTCTCACGTTCCCGAGCCCTTCTGGGCATTACAGCTGTGACCGGGAATTGTTCTCGGCACGGGGAGGTAACAGACCAGCGGACGATTGCTGCATTCCAGAACAGCTGGAAATCATTGGTAACCGCCTCCCTTAAAAGGTTCCAGTGGCCTGTTAATCGATTTGCAGACAATTCACAGCTCTCGTTTAATACGCAACGTATCCCAAGACGGTGGACCGTAGACCATCGCAGTGATGTCCCTTAAGATTGCAGCTCTCAAGCCTTGACAATGTCAACTGTCTCCGCCTATTAAAGTTCCGAACCCAGTGGGTTAAATTGCAGCAGTAAGAACAGAGCATTGTCCACCAAGGACTCAAGAACTAACACCTTAATATAAACGTTGTACAGATCCTCTAGTAGATCTGAGATCGCTTCCGTCCTTCCTCTCTTGACTTTCAGAAATACAGTTCTGTGCCTTTCCATTCACAGGTCTGGAATGGAAAGTACACTGCCCTTAAAATGTCGAAGCTGTATAATACTTTTCCTTTAATTGCACAGTAATTCTGACACCGCGTCACCTAGTTATTTGTGAATAATAGAAACTATAACGGTAGAATTAATACATTGTGCCGGTACTAAACTTTGCTAACAGCCATTTCGAATCACGTCGATTAGATTCGACATCGCTCAGGAAAAAGATAGTCTCGTGTAAAGTTTGGATTAGCACCATGAATATGTCCATCATTGAAAATTTACAACTTCTTGTAGTCTTGTATAAAGTTATAATTTAAAGTGAGAGATTGGGCATGTTCTAAGTAAAGTGTGTCGAAAAGGTTGCATAAATATTATATTTATTTCGGTAAATGATTTTCTCTAACGGCTACTCTAACAGCGGAAACTGACATTTGATAGTGCTCCATCGACGAGCAGGAAACGCAGCCATTTTGTCTAGGCTGTGACGTAATTGATCCATGCACGGAACACATTCTGTTCGTAATTTAAGTATATATGTCAATTTATAACGTGAAATGATCAAGAAACTTAACTCCCGTCACCACACAATGGCCTGGAAATACTTTGCAATGTTGTTCACCTATGTACTTGTTATAATTAAAACATATAGTGTACTTAGACAGACAACCCAGGATATTTACGTCACAGTTTGTAAACAGCTGATAACTCCTAGCTCTCTGATTGGTCAGTCCCTCATAAACGGAAAAGCATGGGCGCCTTCAGATCCCCAGTGTGCAGCACACACCTCAAACGAAGATAATTCAATAACGAATTCATGCAATTTCCAAAAAATTTTTTTACATTCAAGGGAGACTTTTATAATATTTTTAATGAACAATATCACAGTTATCATCTGTGTTTTACGTTAATGACCAGAAAAAAACTATAAACGGCTATGGTGGTAAGAACGACGACTTTGTTACAGGCGACAGAACCGATTTCCAGGTCAGTGTAATTAAATGTAAGAATTCAGAGCAGTTAATATGGAAGCTAAGCTGGGGACGTGAGCATGTATCAGATCTCAGAGCCAACCGTCATTATGTTTTATGCAAGTAGACTTCCATAGACTTATGGAATTATTTTGCCCAGCAAACAGCATTGTTCAACAAACAACAGAGATAACCTTTGAAACGTGAAGCACATTTTACGGAATATTGTCCATCTTAAAATGACATTTTGATCTTGGCGGAGTAAGAAAACCCTGTGTTCATATGTGTTAGGGAAAAAATTAATTCATTACGGGAACAACACGGTCTTAAAAATTTGTTCACAACCTATATTGGGTATCCATGCATCAGGATTTAAATATGTGTTTTTATGAAACTTCACAATTCCATATTATTTGGTGACCAACGTTTGCACAGCCAATGAATGAATGTTAATAAATGACGCTTATTGTGATAAATCTTTACATCAGGCGGAGAATTATAAAACAGACAAGTGAACAGTGGTATATCAAGTGGTATACCAAGAAAAGCCAGATTTTAGATAAGAGTCAGTATACCCGCGGTAGTCAGCCGATAAAACGTACTAAGTGATACAGAAATTTGAAAACAAAAACCACTCGTAAGATCTGATTTTTGAAAATCGTCTTCCATTCAAAAATGTTCACTCACGCAGTAAAATCTTGAAGACATTTGGAAGTTGTGTTCGTTGCTGACGAAATATGATCTTACGCGTTTGTAACTGGCATGGAACTGTTTTTAATATTCCCTCCACAATTAACATAATCGTGTAATCCTGCAGGTTATTTCCCAGTTGTTCAGCCTGCGCGTGTGTCATCCGGGTACCATGTGACACGCGAAAAGGATTCTTGTCCTCCCAAGGAAGGGGAGGCGTAAACTGCGTGATCTAAGGGTGAAATCCGACATTTGTATACCACCCGCACACCACGAATGGTCGCCCATGTTCGACAATCGCAACACCTAATTTTTAAAACAAGCTATAGTGCCAGAAAGGAATATAAAATACAAGAAATGGTAAATCTATGCGATGGCCTGTATGAGAGAAGCTATACCCAACCCTTATCCAGGGTTATGCGGCGTTAGACACAAATACGACAACTCTGAAAAAGGCCGCCAAAGGTCTTGGACGCTCTTTCTATACTTCTCAACCAAAGTGTTATAGAATTTAGGGAAGTTGGAATCTCTTCCCATGTGCAGGTCACGTTTGGTTTGCGGGAGAAGAGGTTGCCAGAAAGGTCTGATCATGCCTTCTCAAAAGCCTGACACATTCGCGACTGGTGCTTTTGTCGTCCATCGTGGCGGCTGAGTTTATAAGAGTGTCATACCTCAGTCACTTAACCTGCAGACATTCCCGTGAGACAAGCTGTAGGTAGAATGGCCATATAGCGTGTGCGATTGGGAAATGGCTTATTTCCAGCGCATGCGTGTGATGTGTTAGGATGTCATTTCTCCACTTCCGAATAAACCTCTTCGTGACCCTCTTGCAGCTGGTTTTATTGGGGTCATTTTACATTTGACTTGGTTTATCCTTTCTCCATATGTTATCAGGGCGATTGATTCCCTTTTTGTGAAGAATGTAAACTCACTTGACCGCAGAGCAATTACAGCCTTTGGAAACTGACTAAACTCAGAAATCTGCATAGGGCTATTCCCTTCTCAGCAATAGTCAACGACCCATGGTATTTTATGCTCATCATATTTAATTCACTGACACCCCTTTAATGATATCAACATAATCTATTTCCAGACATTCCCCAATGGTACGATCGGTTAGAATTCGAGGTGACGGAAGTCAGAGTGTCCGGTGTTGTAAACTCAAAACCAGAGTGGGACAATCGGGAGTCGGATTTGAACATTAGATTATAGAGAGAACAGAGCTTTAAGCTGACAAGCCAGAGAAGGTCCTATGTTGCTGTTGGGGGGATATGGTCAAACTACTGCCTTACTTTCCTACATACCCTGCCTTAAGTGCTCTCATGATTTTCTAGTTTACGATAAACTTACATGTCTTCCAGGTCATTTCTAGTGATCACTAAGGGAATGGTACGTTCAACAGTATTTAGTCTGGAATTTAGAAACATAATGTGCTAACAACCTTTTCACCGTCTGGGTTTTTGCTGTTTGTTTTAAAACTACCGACCAACTTTATGCCGGTTACCCTCCTCTAAGAGAAAAGAACAAAATAGTAATCAGTTTGTTACATGTATATGCTCTGCTGGTCTCTGAACTTGCGATAAGTAGCCAGGGTTGATGTGCACATGTCTAAGTTAAGGTCTTGATTCCTTTGTGTCCGCTTAGCCTGGTGAAACAATATAGTTGGGTGTTCTTGAAAGTCCTACAGTACTGTAGAGAATGACAAATACCCGAGCCGAACAATAAGTCAAAGAAACCTTGTGTTCAGGAAGTCTCCGTCGCGAAACAACATTGACTCCAGTTATTAAATAATTGTTTGGTATTATCACACAACTGGTCGTGTTCTTGAAACACGGGGTTGTAGTGGAATCTTCTGAGAGTTTGCTTATGATTTCCCTTGTTTTCAAGATAAGAGTTAACATTGAACCAATCAGTTATCCTGAAAACGCTCTTGGCTGTCACCAACGAGGAGTGGAATACGCTTTGGATAATTCCATCACATAACAGGACCATCTGAATTTAACCAATTGGGACGACGAGATCGAATCTAGTGTTGGCTGGATGCTCCATTGGATGCGGCTTTAAGTCAGGGTGCGTTCCTGAACCTTCTCCCATAAATACAATCGAAAGTAAAATTTCCGATTAACATAACGCGATAGACAGAAAATCTTTTAAATGAGAAATTTACATTTCACAATAAAAGTTCGATAACCACCATTATGCGCAATTCCAAAGGACGAACAATCTCATGATAGACCGAACCGTAACTGAAATAAAAAAAAAGCGGATGTATCTAGCCAGCTACCTCTGTCCAGATGCCAGTTGTCGTCACTGCCTTTGGTTCACACCATTTCACCACGGCCTTGAAAGGCATGACAATAAAGTAGCCCTTCCAGATAAAGGAAAAAGGCAACTCAAAAATTTCTTATGAGCATTATTTAAAAAAAAATAGTGTTTGCTGTTGGTACAAAATAAAGTTTTCATGACGAAGTTTCAGTTGCTGCAATAATAAGCGTGTATACATGTATGCTACAAGAGCGCCAGTGTAGAGCGCCGTGTGATGCTGGATGCCATATATTTGTCAAGTCCCGTTTCGTAAGTATTTCATCTTCCCGACCATAACTCGAATAGGATGTTCTCTGTTTTGAGTATTTAGCCCCAACCGATTTATTCTACCTGAACCACCAGAGAAGTCTCTCATGTACGACAACACACTGACACACTGATGGTTTCTTCCAACCGTTTTCAACGCACAGAATTTGATTGCTTTTATTTTGCTTGTGTGCAACTCACTGGCATCATAGAAAACGGATCTGGTCTCAAAGATCAAAACCTGGATTCTTGTTCACACACTTCACTGAAAGATATACTTCCCATCGCACATCATTATTTATACTAATAATGGTCGACGGTAAGTTTTTACCTGGACTAATGAAAGGATAACCCCGTTAGCTACGTTCCTAGTTTCCGGGAAGCGCTTATTGAAATGATAACAGAGATATTCTATGGCCATTCCTACGAGATGAAAAATCAAATGACTGACTAGTTTATCTAGACATGAGGCAAGAAACATTGAGAGGTTGAGTCAAATTTGTTAGTTTGGTACTCAGCGAACCCAAATATACACTCGTTACAGCCTTTGACTAGTTTTAAGTGTGGTCCTTGTGGAAAAAAGTGTACAAGCCCCCCACAGTTAATCTGGTGAGATTCAATTTTCATCTAAGCTACCCTGTTTTACGTTCATTCTTTCACAAAACACTTTTCATTTGTTGAAAACTTGTGCTTGATAAGTGGCTTAGCAAATAAACCAGACCGGAGCAATCCGACTATTAATGAACCGGTAAGTAAAGCCGAATGTATGCCTTTCGAGGATACTTTTACTTGATGGGCTTGTCGAGGAGTAACAAGAGACACGTAATTTGAGTGTGTTTGATGCGTCAGTGTGTTGTAAGCCAAATGTTTCCCCTGCATGTGTAATTTGATGACAAAACGCCTGCCAAGCTTGGACAAAAATAACCGCAAAGGAGTACCGTACGGAATGATGGCGAGTCTGTTTGGTTGGTTTCCATATCAGGACACCCGCTTTGACAGACGATCTACATTCAGACAGGTGTATTTTAGATCGAAGATCTGGGAATATGTAAACTTGTGGACAAGGGGCTAAAGGGAGTGAATATCGGGTATAACAACAGGGTAATTAATGTCTTTCCCATGTATTAGGTTGACAAATGGCGACGAAAGCAACTGT
The DNA here is from genome assembly GCA_016165875.1 of Acanthopleura granulata. Classification (NCBI taxonomy): domain Eukaryota; kingdom Metazoa; phylum Mollusca; class Polyplacophora; order Chitonida; family Chitonidae; genus Acanthopleura; species Acanthopleura granulata. The sequence continues at coordinate 527,123 of JABBOT010000038.1, forward strand.
TCATTAGACATTTGTTGTTAATTCCGTGTTTGGATTGCCGATAATGAGTCAGCTGCCCTTTCTTTATTCCGCTCATTTCAACCAGATTCCCAATTTGTCATCGGCAGGTATAGCTGGTCTGCTCGGCTACAATTTGTCAAACTGTCCAATGAGAAGGCTCGGTTCAATACCCAGCAGGCCACAGCGGAAGGGCGGCCATTACTTTCTTGGGATACGGCAGCCGACAGTTCGATACGCATGGCTGAGCTAATAGGCCTGGTCTGACACAACACTCGGGTTTTCATTGACAAATGGGCTGCCTGACTAGAGGTCCAGACGAGGGCTTGAAGATATCGACATTCCAAACATCGGCATTCATCAGACTGTTAAAGCTGCTAGGATCTCGTCAGATAACGACTGCGACTGTGAATTGGGCTTGACGTGTGGACAAGGATCGGTTCTGTCTAAATTACAGTCAGAGCATGTGATATTAGTTATGTGCATTTATGTTATATGTAATATTATGTCAATGAGTATTACGTGTAATATAGGATGCCCTTACTGATCTAAATCTGTTCATAAACCATTGAGTATCGTCGTTTGCAGACTCTGCTAAACAACGAGAAATCGTGGAAAACTGGGATCAGTCTAAAACATTGTTATATTAAAAGGTTCATAAATTCCCAGAATTCCTTGACACTTGGACTGAACAATGTTGAGAGAAACTGGCGTCGTTGCCGTACCAAAATCCTCGTAAATTCACAGCATTTGCTGTTTCATGGTTTTAGGAGAATGCGTACTAGATTCAGCTTAGTATTATAGCTACTCATGATAACGCCGTCCGACAACTTAAACCTGGACTTTCATAATGGATGGTTGATAAAACAGTCTTCTTATATTTTCTTTAAAATTCTACAATATTTTTTAAGTTGTAAGGCTTAGTTGGGTTTGCTGTAGTAGTTATACTGGAAAACCGCTTACTGTGCGCTAAACTTGAAAAACAGCAAGCTCTTGTGAAGCTTTGATACCATGGCTGACATATGGGCCTCGAGTTTTTATAGCAAAAAGTTCTTTGAATAAATTTTCTGTTGGTGCATATCAAATGGAGCTGAAGGACAACTGGACATCTGCATACCCTTACTTAGAACTAATAAGGAACATAGCGTCATAAATAGAGATATAGACATAGTGTTATAAATGGAGGAAGCCAGCATGAGCTGGACTTGAACTCAAAACAACCGCTTTGGTGAGACGCACTGGGTCATTCCGCCGCGCTGGCGAACTAACCACCTCGGCCACGGAGACCCCTCACCCTAATAGTGTTATAAACAGAGATACGGCACACAGTGTTACGAATGGAGCCAAGGAACATAGTGTTATAAACGGAGATACAGAACATAGTGTTATAAACGGACACACGGAACATAGTGTTATAAATGGAAACACGGAACATAGTATTATAACGGGAGATAAGGAACATAGTGTTATAGATGGAGATCCGGAACGTAGTGTTATAAACGGAAACACGGAACATAGTGTTATAAATGGAAACACGGAACATAGTATTATAACGGGAGATAAGGAACATAGTGTTATAGATGGAGATACGGAACGTAGTGTTATAAACGGAAACAGGGAACGTAGTGTTATAAACGGAAACACGGAATACAGTATTATCAACGGAGATACGGATGATAGTGTTATAAAGGCAGATACGAAATATATAGCGTTATAAATGGAGATATGAAACATAGTGTTATACACGGGAATAATTACTAGCCGCACTTAGAGGAAGACTATACCCATCGACCCTATCTACCAGCAGGAAAATGCAGTGTATTTAATGCATTGTGAAGAGTGCCCTATGTTGAATGTTTAGTAGTGACAGAATTTTTATCTGCCAGACTAATATTCCCATTACAGTCCTTTTACTTAATTTCCCCATCTACCGTCGGTCATTTTGGTGTTGCAGGAGAATAATTCATGACCCATTTTAGATTTCCTGTGTATTCTAATTTACATTTGCCCGCATTTTAACTCATTGAAGCTATTCATATTTCAGTACACCTCTCTTTCAACTCTTTTTTTTCTTTTCCCCTTTTCACTTATATTGGGTCAGGACATTTTGATATTAAACTGTTCTAGGGCGTTGAATTTTGACCGCCTTTCCGGAACTCTATTTTGCTATTTTATTCCATGTGATAACATCTATGCCGCTTGGGTGTTAGGTAGAACGGTTTTGTTGTAAAGGATCATTAGTACCCACAGCCGCTGACCAGTGGACAATCCGCTGTGTGGCTCAGTTTAAGGTTTATATCTTAGAAAGTTTACCATGTACAAGGCCAGATGTGCTATGTGATTTCCTCATCGGATATTGAGTAGCCCCGTGTCCCCCTCCCCACGACACTCCCATAAACCTTTCAGCCGTTGTATGAACTAGACTATTCCACAGCAGTCTAACTCTACCCATGTCTGGGTTCTTTATCATGGACAATGTGCTGCTAAAGTGTTCCAAGTTTCCAAGTACTGTCTGTCTAATATGCCAGACAAATGGCTATACGTACTTTCAGCGGACAATGAAGGCGTACATAGGCATCGATCTGCCGCTACCTTGTCCATGTTGTCCTCCACCTGCTCTTCGAACGTGGTTATTTCACGCCTGGATTGTCCCAGTCTGCTATTACACACTTGGACAAACGGAGCAGAGTTATTACCGTTTCATGGCTTGATTACTATCGTAAACCGGTCGTTTCCGCTTGGGCTGACCGGAAGGTAATAGGGAGGTTTAAACACGTGTTAAAACGACAACAGGTAAGGGTTACGTCCTCGGACGATTTACGCGTATAAAGTAAAACGTTTTGTTTTTGTTTTCCTTTGCTTTACATTGCCATTGTAACGCATGAAGATTAGCGCGATAGGGTGGCTAGTGTTTCCTTCGATAGCTTCAGGTCGTGGGTGAAAGGGTTTTGTGGGAGGTGACATTTTGGTTTCAAATGTGAAGACAAAACCCTGTTGCAAAACATGAGATATGGAAAGGTGTTTAAAAGCAAGCATCCTGTCGTATTAAATGAAATAAAATAAATGATGTGACAGCTTATAGCCTTTTAATTCCATTAGCATCACAAAATTACGTTATCAGTAAATCAATTTAAACAGTTGTGCAAACATTTTGCCCGTACACTACATACAGGCCTACATTGTACATGCTCAGTTTTAATTGGGTGTGATTTTAAGCTCTAATTTATTTTTCAACCTCAACGAATTTGACCGTTAAAGCAAACAAAATGACTGAACTTGATTATTAAATTACAAAAAAGTCTAATAAATAAATGAATTTGCAAAAATACAGACTTTCATTTATTCTTTCGTATGGCTACCCTACCAGCCGTCCAGAACGTCAAATTTAACAGGTGTTCGATCTTGGCAGACAGCCAACTACACATGAAATGATGACGTCATCCTTGGAATGGTCTGCAACAACTGCTGCTTTGGGTCAAGCGGGTTGCTATGTGTGCGATTGATTGACGATGGGTTTTTCAGCGCACCATAAGGGGTTGTACATGTACTTAAGCTGATCTCCTTTGCCTGTCGTTGAAGCAAAACGCATCGCCTCAATTCAATTCAAAGACTAGCCTCATTACCACAGCTTAATCAGTTTGTCAAACAGAAATATTACAGTCTGTGTCTAAACACAGGCTTAGGTTGGAGGCTACAGTTTTGTATGGCAATGTTAAAAAATGTATTGACTGATCATATCCCACAAATTACCAAAAATCTCTTCTATTACTGTGATTCGTATGACCCGTTCATGCCAAATACAACATGAAACTGCTAAAATAATCTCACGTAACATGTTACAGAACACCTTCAATCATCTGCTACTCAACAAAAAGTGCCTTTTTGCACCAAAACGCTCAAAATATGTACAAAAACAGTGCCTTTGGGTCCGAAATGCACCCAATTTCGACTCCCGCACCATGCTCATTCTGTCCAGTTTTCAAATACTAAGTAATCACCGCACACAAAAAAAAAACATTATAATAGAGATAGGTCGACCCACTAGTTTTCGGTCAATTCTCCCAGAAGACAGGCCAGATTTTGCAACAACAGTCTGCCAGGCTGTTCAGTTCTCAAATAGAGCTAAATCAGCCTTATTTCTGTCATCTCAGCATATGTCATTTTGAACCCTACATGTACCTAGGCAACACATCACCAACACAGATATGAGCTACTCGACAAAAAAAACAGTTCATCTGTGTAGTCAAACCTCACTCTTGCAGTCTCCTTGTTACCGCCGACCAGATATCACTCCACGTACTACGAGAAGTAAGCCGGGATTACGCCTATGGTTTTGTGAACAGAATTCTGCTGATTTGATATGCTAGACATTTACAACAAATTCTCAGCTCTAGTTTAACACGTAACGTCTCCCAGGATGGCGGATCGTAATTCATCGCAGTGGTCTCCCTTAAGACTGACGCTCTCCAGTCTCGACAGTATCACGCGCAGTCAGTCCCCTCGTGAAGCAATAGACTGGAGTGATGTGATCATGAATCCGGAAGATCTAAACGTCAATCCAGCATTCGTGTGTCACTCGTAAACCTCGAAGAGACCCTCCAAGTCGATAATCACAAGATACAATTCCAATACAACCAAAACTAAAAGGAATGATTAAGAAAAGAGTATGTAAATAACAAATATAGCTACAGTAAGGTGTAAGAGAGAAGCAGTCAACAGCTTTCAACGGTACAAGGAAGACAATCCACATTTTAGGTGTACATTGTAGCATCCAATTCAAATTTCACAGTTGTAATGCGTTAATAATTCCTGGGTTAAAAAAAAATTCAGCATAGCTGTAACTATACATAAATCATCAAGTGTGATGTAAAAACCACGACTAGTTTAATACGCCGCCCCAAGCCCCAGGGGTATGTGGGAAACAGATGGAAAGAACACTCTCTCCAGACTCGTCAACCTAAGTGTTATTCTGTTCACTGAATTTTCTTTAATTTATTTATTTATTTGATTGGTGTTTTACGCCGTACTCAAGAATATTTCACTTGTACGACGGTGGCCAGCATTATGGTGGGAGGAAACCGGGCAGAGCCCGGCGGAAACCCACGACCATCCGCAGCTTGCTGACAGACCATCCCACGTACTAGAATTTAGGGAACTGAGAGTCTCTTTCCAGCTGTAGGCCACGTCTGGCTAAGGGGAGAGGATACTGAGAGGAGTTTCAACGACCGTCGCCACACGGGCAGATAATGGCTCCTCAAACCTATTGCACATTCCTGGCTGGTGTAGGATCAGCGCTTATTGCTTTTGCCGCCCATCCTGGCGCTTATGAGAGTGTCATACCACAGCCACTTAACCTAAAGACATTCCCGTGGGACAAGCTGTAGTTAGAATGACCATATAAGGTGTGTGAGTGGGAAATGGCTTATTTTCAGCCTATGTAATATCTCGGGTTGCCAATAATTTACTTCCGAATAAAACTCACGGTAACCCTGTGGCAGCTAAATTTACTGGGGTCATTTTACATTGAATCTAGCTTACCATTGCTCTATGTCAAAGAGTTTGATGTAAGTTTTGTAAAGAATGTAAACTCACTTTATTGCTAAGTACTTTATATTTAGAAATTGAGAAAAGATAAGAATGTACGACTATTTCTGTCTCAGCATTAGTCTATGGCGCGATGATATTCCATGCTGGTTGTCTAGAACCTACTGGCTGTCATTTTATATTCGCCATGGACATTTACTTCCGGGCTTACTGTTTGGGTTTCATTTACTTATTTCTCTGAAACGTCTTATTCCAGAAGCTTTCCACTTAGGCAGTGACTGTTAGGTTGAGGGATTAAGGAAACCGAACTACTGGGAGTGGGACACCACCCTTCGCCAAGTACCTGATAACCCCCTAACTTAAAGCTGTTGTCCGACCACACAGTGGACACTTGAGCCAATGACCTCACTGGCATTACACAGTAAGGCGACCAGAGTCCGAGAAATGGCGAGAAACAGAGCATGCCTTGAGTGCTTACTTGTGATTTTCTATTCGACCTGATGATCTTAAGATACAATTGAATTACGGGCCTAACGGGCCTAACGAATTGTACTTGAAACCATGGTTTAGTCTGGGATTAAGGAACAGAATATGAGACTAAATTCAACATTGTCTGTGTTTTCACCGTGTCTCATAAAAGGACTGTTGGCCACCATGATACTGGTCGCCGTCGTAAATTAAAGTGAAAAAAAAAATACGATTCAGTTTGCAACGTGTACTGTATGTTATATCCGTATATTGGCAAGCGGTGAATGGCTAAGGTTGGTACATATAGGCATGACTGATATCAAGCCTTGGTTCCTTTGTGTCCGCTTAGCCTGGTGATACGTGACAAGGGTAAAAGATTCCGGTGTCAGGATATTGTCCTTGGAACTGATATCATGGATGTGCGTCTTGGTATTAAAGCTACCCAATAGTTGCCAATCCTGACCAGTCAACAAGCATCCGGCTTAGGGGAAACATTATACCTAAGTGTTCTTGGAAGTCAGGCAATATTGCGTGGAACGACCAATACCTGAACAGACCAATAAAAGAAGAAGACGTACAAGTCAGAGAAACCTTGTGTTCAGCAAGCTCCTGTCATAAAATAACACTGCTGTTATGGCTGCTGTAATTAAATACCTATTTCGGTATTGCCACATCGATTACCATGTTCCTGGAAAAGGGAATTTAATGGTAAGTCGGTCGATTGATTTCTCAATAAAACAGCCAGTCAGTCAAAGAGAAAGTTCTACTGCTATGTTAAACAAGACGAAGGAATGGGATATACATTGTACAGATGTGTCCAGTAGTCTATCTGCGTTTTTATCACTGGGAAGGACGGCTTGAGGACGGCAAGCCGCACCATTTCAACAAAGAAATTAAAAGTAGTGAAATGAAATAGTTCATGAAGTTTTTCAATCAATTTCAGTCAAAATTTCTATTTGACTCTTCGAATTTCAGCGAATTTCGGTAAAATCTTCAGAAAATAAGCATCTTCCCTTGTTTCTAAGAAAAGTGATTGGTGAAAGAGTCAGTCGTCTTGAAATCAATTTTGTTAAACACCAACGATCAAACGATATACGTTCATAGGGTAGAGATGTCAGATGTGAATCCAAAGCAGATGAGCTGGGGGAAGTGTAGACAAGAGGCAAAGGGGTGTAAATATGGTATGGAAGAGGGTAAATAATGCTCTTGGCATATGTCAGCTTGACAAATGGCGAACACAGTTATTAGCGATTTGTTGTTAAATCTCTGTTTGGAATGCCAATAGTGAGCCAGTTGCCCTTTCGTTATTCCGCTCATTTCGACTAGGCTGCTAATTTGCCATCGGCAGATATAGCTGGTCTGCCCGGGTACTATTTGTCAAGACAAACTGACATAAATTTCCCCACAGATTCGTGTCTGCCAAATTATCTGATGAGAAGGCTCGGTTCAATACCCAGCAGGCCACAGCGGAAGAGCGGCCATTACTTTCTAGGGATACGTCAGCCGACTGTTCGATACGCACGGCTGGGCTAATAGATCTGGTCTAACAGGATACTGGGGTTTTCATTTGCTGAAGGGCCCTGCCTGACGAGAGGTCCAGACGAGGGTTTGGGGATATCGACACATCAGACATCGACTTTCATCAGACCGTTTAAGCTGTTACGATCTAGTCAGATAACGCCTGCCTCTATGGATTATTTATTAATTTATTTCAAGAATATTTCACTTATACGACGGCGAAAACCCACAACCATCCGCAGGTTGCTGGCAGACCTCCCCACGTACGGCCGGAGAGGAAGCCAGCATGAGCTCGACTTGTACTCACAGCGACCGCATTGGTCTGAGGCATTACACTGAGCTAGAGCGCTAATCATCTGAGCCCCCAACCCCCTCCCTCACCCCCTCCGCTAATTTGCCAGTTTGTTTTTTCACAGTTGTACAAAGGGGCCTGAGTTACTGCGATCCTTTTCGCGTGAGGTCGGAATGCAATTTGGCGATAGCGCTCTGCCACGATGATAGTCTGTTATAGGTAGAGTTGAATGAATGTGTAACATCCATCACTTAAAAATGACACCATAAAGACTTTAGTTCGGGTTTTTCGGCAGATAATTTATGTTGTTGTAATGCACTGTTGCTTTTACTACTGGGTTTATAGACGACCATACCAGAAACTCACTACATGATAAGCATTTCGCTTAAGATTAGATGTCAATTTTTAAATTATCGTAAAACAATGCATTAGGTGTCGAGTATTCCATTTTCTTAGGGCCGAAGGAGAAAACATTTGCTTTAAGTCTGAGTTAATAGTCTTCTCTAGAAACAAACAAGCCTTAGTCACGCAGGGTAAGTTTGATGTCTTCATTTAGGCTGGAGCACACTTGCCATTAACTCGTAAACTGTCCAGTTACGCATGTTTATGGGAACTTTATTCTATAAAGAACAGAACCACTGTAACAACACGAATGGAGTCCTGGAATTAAGTGGATAATTGTCTGATTGATCGATTGGTTGGGCCCCTTAATTGCACTGCGATATCCTGCGCGTCTCTACAAGAAACAAAATGACATATAACACGGGCAACCGACACTACAACTGCATACCCCATACTCTGAATTCTTTGTGAAGATCAAAGACTGTTCCTTGAAGTCTGCTCATGGAAACCCAGTCAATGACAGACTATGCGGGAAAAAATAAGATAAAAATCAAGGAATATTTGCTCCAAAGAATATGTAATATTATGTCAATGAGTATTACGTCTAATGTAGGATATAGTCTTTAACAAAACCGCAAGACTTGTCTACATCTGTGGCTTCAACTACTTCAGCTTTCGTGATACTGGTGTCTTGTAAGAATATTTCACAGACACGATCGACTTCGCTATCAACGTTGGTATTGCTACCCTCATGGGTTTGTGATATGAGCCTGACGTTGACAAGAGTGTAACCAGGGCTTGGTGGTCAGTTCTCAGTGTGAACTTTCTACCCCACAAGTAGGTATGCCACCTTTCTACAGCCCAAACGCAAGCTAAAGCCTCACGTTCTCCTACTGAGTAAGGTTTTCAGAATCGTTCAGTTTACGTGAAGCGCACGCTACCGTAACTTAATCAGCATGATCATTCATTTGAGTCAACATCGCACCGATACGCGTCACTTGGTCACGATCGTTTCAATATTTGGATTAAACAAGGAGAGGGCAGAGCTATTTTTGATAGCCTCCTTGATATCGAGAAAAGCTTGGTTAGCTTTGGCTGTCCAATTAAATGGTACTGTAGCTTGTGTATCTCTGATCGGTTGCACCAATGTAGCAAATTGGGGAACAAAACGTAAAACGACGCCAGACCTAAGAATGAACGAACTTGGTCTGAATTCGCAAGGCGTGTCGCGTTCGCGATCCCTTGGATCTGTTCAGAACTTGGTTGGATGCCTTCACTATCCACTACATGACCTAGCACCTGCATAATGGACACACTAAATTCACATTTCGTATTCAACTTGATATCCGCATCAGACAATTGCTTGAGTGTTTTGCGTAAATTTACATCATAATTATCTTGAGCTTTACGGGACACAAAAATGTCATCAATGTAACAGAAGACTCAAAGTAAATTACTTAAGACAGAATTAAGAATCCTCTGAAAGCACGCTGGCACAGATGCCAGTCCAAAACAGACACGCTTGTATCTGAACAATACCTCATGTGTAATGAAGGTGGTCAGATCACGAATTTCTTGAACTAACTCAAGCTGCTGATGAGCTGCTCTGACATCAAGCTTTGAGAAAACTTTTGCCCATGTAACCCACTGAGTAACTCATCGATATTCGGTACTGGGTAATTTTCAACCACTATCTACTCATTTAATTTCCGCAAGTCGACACACACGCGTATTGCATCATTTTTCTTCCACGCCACGAGTATCGGCGAGACCCATTCGAAAGTGTCTACGCGCTCAATAACATCTTCCTGTTCAAGACGTTTTAACTCTTTCGCTGCCTCAGCTCTAACGGCGAATGGAAGTGGTCGCAACTTTGTTGCACAGGAGTCGCGTTTGGTTTCAAACGTATTTTGTGTTTGTACCCTGATATTAGACCTAAACCATCTGTAAACACTTCTGGAAATTCAGACGGTATTGTAGAGTCTATGACAGAGGGCATTTTGTTAGTGACAGTCTGTCGAGTATGTATTACATCACTTGACCTACTTTCTGTGCTTTGATCAGGTGAATGAGTAGGCGTGGTTTGTGTGGGCGTGACATTGTCAGCAGCAAAACATGACTACGTTTTACCCTGAATGTTAATACCTAATGCTTGAATTAAATCTTTACCCAGGAGTGTAGAACCTTGTTTAACAACATACCAGACAGAAGTAGCGCATTTTCCTTTGTGCTGAGCATTACATTCCAAACACCCACCAATTTCAATGTTTTCTGAGGTGTAGGATCTGAATGGTTCTTTGCTTGGTTTTCAAGCATCATGCAGAAAGTACTTGAGTAGAGATTTTCATTCATCAATGAACCATCAGAAGTAGAGTAAACTAGAGTAAACAGTCATTCTGACATTATTTACTTGTATGTCACACACAGTTTTTTTTTTTTTTTTTTTTTTGGACACGTGCTGCTTTCTGCTCGCCTAACACATCGAACGGGCTGTCGTCACAGTGAACTTCTTGTACAACGTGTGTTGTTTTACTTCGACAGACTGCAGGGTAATGTCCAAATTTCTGACAAATAGCTGGACTGGGCTGGGCCTTGACATTTTTTAACAGAATCTGGCGATCTTGAATCCGCTCCGAAGGCCTGTGTCTCTGATAGCTGTTTCAACACGACGGGCGAGCTCAATGGCGCGATTAAGTGTAAGGCCTGGCTCCATGAAAAGACGTTCCCTGGTACGAGGGCACGTAGTTTTCTCCACTAGTTGATAACGTATCATTTGATCCCCATATTATCAAATTCACATGTGACAACCAGCTCACGTAATGCCGAAATATGTGTATCGACGGACTCACCGGGATGTTGACCTCTCAGATGGAAACGATGGCGCTCAGCATCCACGATGACAACAGGTTGAAACCTATTTTGTAAAGTTGCTAGGGCTCGAATGTAGACGTCGTTCTCGTCGGGGTTAACCTCTGGACGGGTGTAAAATACCCGCTGTGCCTCGGCTCTTTTGCAGTGCTGTAGTATAGCTCGTTTGCGTTCCAATGATGCATCTTGTAGGCCCGCAGCGAGCACGTAGTTTTCGAACAGCCGCCTCCATTGGGCCCACGGCACCGGCGCTGAAAAATCTGTGGCCGCCATGATCCAAATAGTGTACTAAAGGTGGGTAAAGTTCATCCTCGTCGCCAGTTGTAGTATTTCAGAAAAGGTCGAACACATAGAGGGTGCAGATGAGGCAAGATGTATTCTGGTTGTCAGTACAAGTCTAGGTGTACATCCTTACTCACTGGTACATTTACAACGTGTACACTGTATAAGACACTCCACTGGTGTACCTACCGGTGGACGTTCAGTAATCGATAGTCTGTTACATGACCCGTGATTAGGTAATATGGCTGAGTGGATTGCGAGAGAATTGGCCCAAGATCGATTGTGCACTTGGCTGTGAGTTGCTTGACGTAATAGCGTTCACTTGGCCAGAAAATCGGTTCTGAAAGCATATTGTCGGGGTAGTAATCCTCAACCACAGGGGTAGAACCGACAAGCCGGACTGTGTCAGTTATGAGGTATGTCGGCACGACGCTGTCAGCAGTCATATCCGGGCAACTGGACCGTGAACTCACAATAGGTCACGTCACTGCCTTCAGCCTGGCAACGGAGTGCGTTCGTCATGTTCGACGACAAGTTATCGTTGACAGTTAGTTTAATTTTCCGGTTGTGTCTCAGATTATTAACATTTGGCAACACGTCCCGAAACTCTTAATTTCCCCTTATATGTGATCCAGTATTCATGAAACTAATATAAATAAGTCGATGTGTATTTATGAAACAATGTTTTTCATGTAGACTTATGCTTTTACTTCGGGCACTCCGTGTTTCCCAAGTGAAAAGTGAAAAAAAAACTTCGGCAGAGCGAAACAATAAGCAAACAATACATTTATCGTTCACCTCTCTCACAGACACCTCTAGCCACCTGCCATTGTTTTAAAGGCTACAAATGTAAGCTGCAGAGAATGAATATTCCGTAATTTAATTGGTAATCAGTTGCATGGGCTATTTATTTTTGGTTAGTGCATCGCCATTTATACGATTAATTGGTGCAGAATCTTGTTTGGATTACGCCCCAGAGGATTATTCTCAGACCGCAGCTGTTTGCGTTATTTATGGCTAAATCAAAACGATATCTTGTAGAGGTGCAGAGGTGATCTATTTAAGTTATCTTGTTACCGTCGGCCGGATGTCAATCCGCTTACCTCGAGAAGTAATCCGTGATTACGCCCGTCATCTTGTGACCAGAATGCTGCTGTAATTAGATACGCTAAGTCAGATTCGGTAGTAAGAAAATGACAAATGTGTTTTTCTTTAGTGCAGGATAGAAACTTCCACGTTTTAAATACCTCGAATTAAGTGATTAGATTAAAAGAAGTTTTGCACTATTCAATAAAGTGGGAGTCTTTAAGCTACGACGTGAAGCCGTTTTACGTTTCAGTGAGAGAATGAAGGTAAATATCCCACCTTACTGGAGTCTTCTCACGTTCCCGAGCCCTTCTGGGCATTACAGCTGTGACCGGGAATTGTTCTCGGCACGGGGAGGTAACAGACCAGCGGACGATTGCTGCATTCCAGAACAGCTGGAAATCATTGGTAACCGCCTCCCTTAAAAGGTTCCAGTGGCCTGTTAATCGATTTGCAGACAATTCACAGCTCTCGTTTAATACGCAACGTATCCCAAGACGGTGGACCGTAGACCATCGCAGTGATGTCCCTTAAGATTGCAGCTCTCAAGCCTTGACAATGTCAACTGTCTCCGCCTATTAAAGTTCCGAACCCAGTGGGTTAAATTGCAGCAGTAAGAACAGAGCATTGTCCACCAAGGACTCAAGAACTAACACCTTAATATAAACGTTGTACAGATCCTCTAGTAGATCTGAGATCGCTTCCGTCCTTCCTCTCTTGACTTTCAGAAATACAGTTCTGTGCCTTTCCATTCACAGGTCTGGAATGGAAAGTACACTGCCCTTAAAATGTCGAAGCTGTATAATACTTTTCCTTTAATTGCACAGTAATTCTGACACCGCGTCACCTAGTTATTTGTGAATAATAGAAACTATAACGGTAGAATTAATACATTGTGCCGGTACTAAACTTTGCTAACAGCCATTTCGAATCACGTCGATTAGATTCGACATCGCTCAGGAAAAAGATAGTCTCGTGTAAAGTTTGGATTAGCACCATGAATATGTCCATCATTGAAAATTTACAACTTCTTGTAGTCTTGTATAAAGTTATAATTTAAAGTGAGAGATTGGGCATGTTCTAAGTAAAGTGTGTCGAAAAGGTTGCATAAATATTATATTTATTTCGGTAAATGATTTTCTCTAACGGCTACTCTAACAGCGGAAACTGACATTTGATAGTGCTCCATCGACGAGCAGGAAACGCAGCCATTTTGTCTAGGCTGTGACGTAATTGATCCATGCACGGAACACATTCTGTTCGTAATTTAAGTATATATGTCAATTTATAACGTGAAATGATCAAGAAACTTAACTCCCGTCACCACACAATGGCCTGGAAATACTTTGCAATGTTG